>SJYW01046446.1:800090-811299 GCA_006410735.1 Raphicerus campestris | reverse complement strand
AACAAGTGTTATCAAGGATGTGGAGAAGTTGGACCCCTCATACACTGTTGGTGGGAATGTGAAAATGGTGCAGACACTTTAGTAACAGGGGCAGCTCTTCAAAAGGTTAACTGTAGACTGACTGTATGACCCAGAATTTCCACTCCTAGCTATCTATGTAGTAGTTAAAAGCATGTCTTCATAGGGACTTGTACTTGGACATTCATAGCAGCTTTATTCATAATAGCTCCAAACTGGAGACAGCTTAAAAGTCCATCAGTTGCAGGAAGTGAAGTGAAGTGAAGTCACTCAGTTGTGTCCGACTCTTTGCGACCCCACGGACTGTAAGCCCACCAGGCTCCTCCATCCATTTCCTTCTCCAGGGATCAAACTCAGGTCTCCCGCATTGTAGGCAGACACTTCAACCTCTGAGCTACCAGGGAAGCCTGGGAACGGGTAAACAAACTGTGGTATATCCAGACAATAAAATACTAGTCAGAAATTAAAAGACTAGTATCATAGAACATAAATGAGTCTTGAAAGTACGCTAAGTGAAAGAAGTCAGACACCCAAGTCAGACACAAGAGACTAAATATATAATCTATTTATACAAAATTGCAGGCTTCCCAAATGGCACTAGTGGTAAAGAACCTATCTGCTAATGCAGAAGACTCAGGAGACACGGGTTCAATCCCCTGGGTCAGGAAGATTACCCTGGAAGAGGAAATGGCAATCCACTCCAGTATTCTTGCTTGGAGAACCCCATGGACAGAGGAGCCTGGCAGGCTATACAGTCCACAGGGTTCAACAGAGTTGGAGACGACTTCAGCAACAATGAACGCACGCACACAAAATTCCCGAAACTACACCAAAAGCAAGCAGACAGTGTGCCAGCAGGGGTTCTGGGAAAGGGGCCTGCTGCAAAGGGAACTCTGTGGGTCAATGATCACATTATACATTGTGCTTATGATGGCGGTTAAATGACTATACATTCATCAAAACCTATCATCAGAACTCTTAAAATTGGTGAATCTTATTTATGTAAATTATAAATAAATCTATTTTTAAATAGACTGAAAAGAAACCATTAAAAGAGGAACAGTGGTTAGCTTTGAGAAGTGAGATTACGGTTGCAGGATGGTTCCCTCATTCTCTGCCTTTCTGCAAGTCTTGGAATCAGGATTGAAAGTGAAAGTGAAGTCACTCAGTTGTGTCCGACTCTGAGACCCCATGGACTGTCACCCACCAGGATCCTCCATTCTTGGGATTCTGTAGGCAAGTGTACCGGAGTGGGTTACCATTTCCTTCTCCAGGGGATCTTCCCGACCCAGGGATCAAACCCAGGTCTCCTGCACTGCAGGCAGATGCTTTACCCTCTGAGCCCCGTATTCCTCAACCTCAAATTTGATAATGATGTCTGCTGCTGCTACTGCTGCTGCTGCTAAGTCACTTCAGTCATCTGACTCTGTGCAACCCCAGAGACGGCAGCCCACCAAGCTCCCCCGTCCCCGGGATTCTCCAGGCAAGAACACTGGAGTGGGTTGCCATTTCCTTCTCCAATGCATGAATGTGAAAAGGGAAAGTGAAGTCGCTCAGTCGTGTCCAACTCTTAGCGACTCCATGGACTACAGCCCACCAGGCTCCTCTGTCCACGGGATTTTCCAGGCAAGAGTACTGGAGTGGGGTGCCACTGCCTTGGTTGATTAATAAAAACCTTTTTTCTCCTTATCTCATAGATAATGCTGCTGAGTGGGTGAGGCACTCAGTAAATGCTCTGTGAATGGTGTGATTTATAGCTTGAGCTGGAAACAAGGTTTATTCAGCGTGGCTATACGATCCCCTGGAGAAGGAAATGGCAACTCCAGTATTCTTGCCTGGAAAATCCCATGGACAGAGGAGCCTGGTAGGCTGTAGTCCATGGGGTCATTAAGAGTCGGACACGACTGAGCGACTTCACTTTCATATTCCCATGTATCACAGATACACATGTTCACACACGAACAGATATACATGTCTGCAAAGGACTGGACGCAAAGCTGGAATAAAGAATGTCTCCCAGGGAGGGACCAGTTGCCGGAAGGAAGTTGTTTCCAGCAGAGGATGGAAAAGGAAAAGCTTGTATTATTTGGTCTTATTTTAGAAAGTGCCATAGTCCTCAGTATTTTACATGCATCATCTCCAGAACCCTCACCCAGGCTGTGGAGAATGGTGATGAGCCCACTTTACAGATGAGAAGACTGACACCCAGAAAGGTGATTAGGTAATCCTTCAAAGGGACCAGAAGTTCACTGTGGCCATTCCCACATCCTACCACTCTGAGGTGCCAATATATTTGCTTCCTAGGAAAGTCCCCAGGCCATACTTAGCTGAAAAGAGACTAGAAGGGATGACCTCTGAGAGGCTTCCCCCATCCCTAATCCTCCACCGCAACCATCCTGCTGAAGAGGGCACCTGGCTGTTGAGTTCATGAGACGGTCAGAATCACAGTCTGATTCAGTGGTTGCAGAACCTTGGGCAAGTTACCTAGTCATTTTATTTTATAATTCACACATTCTATGAAAAGAACAAAAAAATAAACAACATAGATATAGCATCTAAAGTGAGCTGCATAATGCACACTCTAAACACAAGCAAGGAACACAGCACTACAAGTCGGAACAATTTTAAGAATCAGAGCATCTCCCCTTCTGATAGCAGTTGAGGGAATGGCCTATTGCATTCTGAAGGCAAAACATTATGGGAATAGATTACGCTTATTAAATACTGTATCATTATTTAAATCATTAACTGTTGGACAGGGCTAACAATTTTCTTATTGATAAACTGTGCTTTTTTTTTTTTTTTTTTGCAGCTCTGAACAGCATGGGGGATCTTAGTTCCCAAATCAGGGATCAAACCTGCATTCCCTGAAGTGGAAGTATGGATTCTTAACCACTGGGCCACTGGGCAAGTCCCTGACAAATATTTTTTTAATTGATACTTCCTGCCCACAATACGTGCTTCCATCTTCTAGGGACTTCTGAAGATCAAATGAGCTAATATGTAAGAACTCAAACGATGTTAGGTATTAATGAGTCATGCAACTCTGGGCAAGCGATTACGTTCTCTGAGCCTCAGTCTCCTCATCTGTATAATGGGGATGATAATGCTAGCCAGCTTACTGAGGAGCCTTGATGCTATAACCAGGCCCGACACACAGTAATTGCTCACTAAGTGTTAGCTACCTTCAGTATCACTGCTGCCAAACCCTGCTCTTAAACTGTCACCAGGGACCAGGCAGGTTTTCCTACCGCACAGAAAGGAAGTTTATTAGCGGGAATTACCCTATGCCATTCAGCAGCCTCTTAATGAGATTGGTGTTATTTGAGGTTGATCCCCCTTATCAGCAGCACTGTGAACTGCGCAGATCATGATGCTTAATTTCTCTCTATGGAGTCAATCCTTTAATCCCGACTCAGCCTGGCTGGGCTTCAGCCTGGCTTTGCAGTGGATTGCTGGCGAGGCATTCTCTGCTGGCACTGAACCAGAACAAAGCAGCCCAAAGCTCTTCTGGGGGAAGCACGCTGGGATGCCTAGGGGAGGCGGGGCCCCACTGGCGCATCCTTGATTTGCATGCTAATGGCCTCCGCCCAACTGCCTGAGGGTCAGAGAAGCCCTGGCACCCAGACTCTTCCTAATTAGAGCTCAACTTCCAGAGGTGGCGGGCTTCCCAGGTGGCTTAGCGGTAAAGAATCCGCCAGCAATGCAAGAGATGCAGGAGACTCAGGTTCAATCCCTGATTAGGGCCGATCCCCGGGAGGACGAGGTGGCAGCCCACTCATGGACAGAGGAGCCTGGTGGGCTATAACACAAAGGGTCACAAAGAGTCAGACAGGACTGAGCAACAAAGTGCATTCCAGAGGTGGCAGGGGCAGAGGGCCTCAGGGAGGAGTGAGCAGGGGCTGGTCATGGGGGTCTCGGGCCCGAGGGACCCACGTGCTGTGCTCAGGCAGCGGTCCCCAGCAGCCTTCCAGTTTTGGCCACTGGTTGCCCCGGGTCAAGTCTAAACACTGTGAAGGCCCTCCCTGCTGCAGGATGGCTGACGGCAAAGGCAAGCTGGAGGCGAGAGACATGTGGAGGTGGAACCTTGGTGTGAAGAGGGCAGCTGAGATCTGTGAGCCCTTCTTTTAGAGATGGAGTCTCGAGAGGAGGACAAGGTTTCCTGCTCGGTACGTGGTATGGAGACCCTTGGGTTAGAGAGGACTGGAACTCACATGTCATGGAAGCTAATCCTGCTTTGCACTGATTTGATGAGTACAATAGAAATAAATAATCTCCCCTCTCCACCTAAAATCATATGAATTGGTACCTAGTGTATAGCAGATGCGACCCCATGGACTGTAGCCTACCAGGCTCCTCCCTCCATGGGATTCTCCAGGCAAGAGTACTGGAGTGGGCTGCCATTTCCTTCTCCAGGGGATCTTCCTGACCCAGGGATCGAACCCGGGTCTCCTGCATTCCAGACAGATGCTTTAACCTCTGAGCCACCAGGGAAGCCCATAGCAGATGCTAGATGCTCTGAAAAGAGCTCTAACCAGCCCATCCTAAAGGAAATAAGTCCTGAATATTCATTAGAAGGACTGATGTTGAAGCTGAAACTCCAATACTTTGGCCACCTGATGTGAAGAGCTGACTCATTTGAAAAAGACCCTGATGCTGGGAAAGGTTGGAGGTGGGAGGAGAAGCGGAAGACAGAGGATGAGAGGGTTGGATGGCATCACCGACTCAGTGGGCATTGAGTTTCAGTAAACTCTGGGAGTTGGTGATGGACAGGGAAGCCTGGCGTGTTCATGGGGTCGCAGAGTTGGACATGACTCAGCTACTGAACTGAACTGAACCATACAGCAGGTACCCAACAGATATATGCTGAGTAAGTGAACAAATGAAGAGGGGTCACACTGGCAGGACAGTCCCTGTCTAAACAGCATCTAGCCCTGCAATACTGCGCTAGTCAGGCCCAGCCTGGAAGATGGTGTGAAAGATTTATAAACCTAAGCAAGACGAGCGTGTGTGCTAAGTCGTGTCAGACTCTCTGCAACCCTACGGACTGTGGCCCGCTAGGCTCCTCTGTCCATGGGGATTTTCCAGGGAAGGATACTGGAGTGGGTTGCCATGCCCTCCTCCAGGGGATCTTCCCAACCCAGGGAACGAACTTGCGTCTCCTCCGTCTCCTGAACTGGCAGATGGGTTCTTTACCACTAGCGGGTTCTTTTCCCACTTTCCCACTCAGGGAAGCCCTAAGAGAGACAGTAACTGACAATAACAATAACAGTAGCAATAACAGCAGCTTAACAGACACTGCATCTGTACCGCGTGTCTTTTTCCTGGCCAGCTTCTGTTTGGCCTACACTGAACCACCATCATGAAGAAGGTGATGGCACCCCACTCCAATACTCTTGACTGGAAAATCCAATGGATGGAGGAGCCTGGTGGGCTGCAGTCCATGGGGTCACCAAGAGTCGGACATGAGTGAGGGACTTCATTTTCACTTTCATGCATTGGAGAAGGAAATGGCAACCCATTCCAGTGTTCTTGCCTGGAGAATCTCAGGGACGGGGGAGCCTGGTGGGCTGCCGTCTCAAGTGCGTTTCTCACATCCCCTCCCGTGCCTCCAGAGGGTAACCCTGAAGGAGGGGCGGTGGGTCAGCAAGCTGCTTCCCTCACATTCCCGTTTCCCTCTGCGGAGTGTCGGGCTGCCCCTGGGCAGGGCTCTGGGTGTGCTTCCCAAAATTCCCCTGGAACTGGAGCATCTGTGTGTCATCTGTGGTCTAAAGGGTAAAGAAGCAAGGGTGGCCCCCTCTTTGCCCACCAGTCAGAGAAAGAGGACTCTACGACCCAGAGAAGGATGGAGACACACGAAGGAAGGAGTCTGAGGCCACGTGGAAGGTCACCTGCATCAGGCTGTGCTATGGCTGAGATGGTAAGTGGTTATGNCACCAGTCAGAGAAAGAGGACTCTACGACCCAGAGAAGGATGGAGACACACGAAGGAAGGAGTCTGAGGCCACGTGGAAGGTCACCTGCATCAGGCTGTGCTATGGCTGAGATGGTAAGTGGTTATGTCAAACCACTGAGAATTTGGGATTTACCTGGTAGCGTCTCCCTGACTAGCTCAAAAATCAGTGCTACTATGACAAAAACCTAAAATTGGAGGCTGGATGGTCTAGTGAGGGAGCTGACACCGTAAGCTGGGCAGATGGAGAAACAGCTGATAAACAGATTGTCCAGATAACAGACTCCTAGCTTTGCCACTGAAGTGAAAGTAAAAGTTGATCAGCCATGTCCAACTCTTTGCANGGACGTCTCCCTCTAGATTTGATGTGTGGGTTTATGCTGTGACTAATAAAAAAGAAGATTGGAAAGTGTGAGATGAGCCGCCTTCCGATTGGATTCAGGGCCTTCAAGTTCCTTTTCTCTGGAAGGAAAGGAGAGGGAAAGAGAGGACCTATGTAGGTATCCTTCCCCACTTGCGCCTCTCCAGGTCCTGATTGAGAAAGTAAGAATCCAGAATGTGGGGCAGGGGCTTGGGGAGGGAGTAGTGGAGGACAACCGTGTTCTCCGCAGTCTGAGCCTGGGGGTTTTCTTTCCGAGTTCAGGGGGGCAGGTGAGTTCTTGCTTANAAAGTAAGAATCCAGAATGTGGGGCAGGGGCTTGGGGAGGGAGTAGTGGAGGACAACCGTGTTCTCCGCAGTCTGAGCCTGGGGGTTTTCTTTCCGAGTTCAGGGGGGCAGGTGAGTTCTTGCTTAGGGGTCATGACTGAAGGACTCTGCACCCGCAGCTCTTGGCATCCGGCCACCGCTGTGGTGGGAAGGCAATGACTCCCCAGAGGGACAGGGGGCCAACCTGAGTCCTGTGAGCCCACCTCAGGGCCTTGAGTCCTGTGCGACCTTGAGCCCGGCCCTGCCTCCTGCTTCTCCAGGCCTGCGCTTCCCCTCCAGCCAGGGATGGGCAGCGGTGGAGGAACAGAGAGCGCCCATTTGCTCTTTGGCAGTGAAAGTGGCAAGCACAGCATCTGTGCCCAGGATGGGCACTGCCCTGGGAGCAGGGGTAAGGAGGCCTCTTCTCTCCCCCGAGGCAGGCTGCAGGGCAGGGTCCTTCTCAGGCCCCAGCCGAGCTCTGTGGCAAGATGGTGCCCTCAAGATGTTCCCACTGCTGTGGGTCCAGTGAGCCCCGGTCAGCACCAGAGAGGTCCCTTCTCTAGCCGTCTGATCCACTCTCACCCTCAGCAGAGGGTTGTAGGGACCAAGGCCACTGCCTCCCCTCTTGGTTTGAAGGTGGCACTGTAGTCGCGATCGGGGCTTGCCAGCACTAGTAACCATGTCTCCGGACCATGTGAGGGAGGCAGACTGCTGCCCCCCAAGACCGCCAGAGCTGGAAACCACCTGAGAGTCAGGACCCCCACACACACACACCCCTGCTCTCAGTAAGCCCAGCTTCTGCAGCGGATGCAGGCCAGGGAGCCAGGGGATCTGGGCATTGGACACAAGCTGCCCTTGACACCGCCAGGGAGCTGCTGCACTCACTTAAGCATCGGTCGCCGGGTTGAGCACTGTCCCCTGAGAGCACCCACCCCAGGCAGTGTCCAGGAGTACCACCAGCCCCTTCCCCTGAGACCACGGGGGACAGCCGGGCCCTGCTCATCCCTCCCCTGAGCCCCACTCCGCCCCAGCCAGCCGGCCCTGCTAACCTCTGCCTCCCCGTGGTCTGCTTTGTCTTCTGAGCCAGCCTGCCTTAGGAAGAAAAGAGGCTTAGGGACCTACGTTTTAGAAAGTGCATTTGACCCTGGGTTGATTCATCCATGCTCCAAGCATGGGTCCCAGGGCAAGTTCTTGGACACTCAGAGCCTGGACTGTTCCAACGGTTATGGGTGACCCACCCTGTGGGCTGGTCAGTGGCCTCCAGGTAATGGTGAGTGTGAGCTGGCAATCAGGTTTCGCTCAGGGAGAAGCCAGAGAAGGTTCTAGACTCTCAGACTTTCTCAAGCTCCAGGTGGTAGCCAGAGAGGAGTTTTGACCCTCAAACATCGGGGTCTGTGGCCCAGCTCCAGGGGCCCTCGGCAACTGAGAGCGTGACCCTCTCAGGTACTGCCCCCGGGTGGGAGCCACCGGACGATCCAGACACAGGCTCTGAGTGTTCGCATCCAGAGGTCTCCCCGTCTCCACGCTTCGTGGCAGCGAAGACCCAGACGAACCAGTCGGGGAAAAAGGCTCCGGCCTCCGTGGTCCGATGCTCCACCCTCTTACACCGCACCCCTCCAGCCACCCAAACCCAGACGTTCCGCACTCCAAACTCGGGATCTCCAGCAAGCAAGGCAACCGCAGGTACCAACGGCCTCTGTCCCCTTCATGCTCCCTCGCTCCCTGCTCCTCTTCCCCGGCCTGCCACAGCCGTGCCTGCGGCCATTGTTCCCTTGCAGGAGTGCGGGTGGAGGGCCCGTGGCTCTCTGGGGCGGATCTGGGTCCCAGCTCTGCCTCCTGTGGCTCTGTGACTCTAACGAGCCACCTAGCCTCTCTGAGTCTGGGTTTCCTTACCCTAAGTCAGAGGGGTGTACAAGATGGTTTGCAAACTAATTTTTTTTAAGCAGGAGAGTGTTTTTTCATAAGTCATGGCCTATGGGTTTTTTAACTTTTTAAAATTATTTGCTAACGTTTGAACGTTAGATGTTCTTGTGAAACTTGATTTCTCACTGACATGAAAAAGACAGATCTGGCCGTCCTGGGCTCACTTTCCTGCAGGGCAGCCAATTGCCTTGAGGCTGAGTCACAGAGCCTGTGCTCTCCAGTTTTCCACAGTCCCCACTGCTCCCTCCCGCCTCCCCAGCACAATGGCCACACGGCAGGCGCCATTTCTCATTGCGATCACGCTGTTGTCTGTCTCGAATCCCGCCTAGTTCATCCATTGACGTCACCTGCCTGGAACCCCCTGGCATGAGTTTGCACCTCCTCCCCCATCTTTCAGAAAACCCGGTCGAAAGACTCGTTTCTCCGAAGAGCTGCTCTGCGTGAGGAGGAGCAGTTGACCAGGAGCTCTGTTCTCCTGGCCTCTCTACCGGGTACTACTCGTGGAACCCCTCTCTGAACCATAGCCTAGCAGGAAGCCAATGGATGTCTGCTCCGGTGTTGTCTGAGTCTATGCAGGAAGGGCCCAGATTGCATAAGGGTGAGCAGGCAGTGAATGGCACACCTCAACCATTTCTTACCAGTCATCAGGGAAAACTGCTGAGACACACTGTGTGCTGAGAACCAGCTAATCGAGAATCCTGATTCATGCCTGGATGGAAGGAGCCTTGGGCCGCCTGCCTAGATATGTGGGATTAGGATAGAGTGGTGACATAGTCCTTCTGGGACTACGGGCCTTTCAGGTATCTTCAGGAGGCCCAAAGTCACCCATGAAATGTACAAGCAAGTAGGAGAACTCGCTTACGTGAGTCAGGAGGAGCAAGTAGGAGAACTCGCTTACATGAGTCAGGAGGCTGGACCGGAGACAGCCAAGGGCTGAGCGATGCTGCTGTATTCTGGTTCAGAGGGCTAATAGGAGCAAGGATGTGGTTCTTAAAAATGTACATCTCCACATTGGCAGGCGGGTTCTTTACCACTAGCGCCACCTGGGGAGCGCCCCCACCCCACCAGCAGATTTTGAAACTATGCTTATGTGCTTACATCTCCCGGAAGGAGAGTAAGTAATCAGCCTTGAAGGTTACGGTTTTCAGGTACTGTGCAGAGAAGAGCTGGGGTTTGACAGCAGTAGTCATGAATGAGTTAAACAGGCTGGTCATCACAGACCTACTAGTGGTAGATACCAGCTCAACTAAGGATCATGGCTTTCATATACCAGCTCAACTAAGGATCATGGCTTTCATATCTTGCTTTTACTCTTCACCTTGTGGCTGGGAGTTTTTGTACTTGCAGTTTCTGCAGAGAACTGCCTGTAGGGTTTGTGTGGTTTGTGGCAGCTCTTGGAACCCAGTGTCACCATGGAAGCTTCCAGCAAGCCATGGGGCTTGCCTCTGGCTGCCTTTACGTGACATACAAGACTTGCGGTGGGTGTCACACCTGGGTTACCAGCTGCGCAGGACGTGAGCTACAGCCCAGCATGTTGAGGCTGGAAGTGACCACTGCAACTCTCATGCCAGAACAAGACAGGCGGCCCCCCCCATGCATATGTGTGTGCCTGCGTGGGGATGTCCCCTGCAGAGGCTCTCAGCCGTTTCCAGGCAGAGGTGCCAATAGCAGGAATAGCTGATCAAAATCTGCATTATCAGCTGAGTCATAGGAGATTGATTACAATAGTTTGTAACCTCGGTTGTGCTAAATTCTACCAATATATTGGTCAGGCTGCATGAAAATCCTCCTCAGATGGGTAACCATTCCCTGCATACATGAGAAGGTAGAGAAAGGAATCACTCCCCTGGCCCAGACCTCTTTAAAGAGGAAGGCTCTGTCCTGGAAGTGAAATCTCCTTATTCTGCCATCGACAGCCTCACTTTCTCTGGGTTTTCACCTGTAAAATGGGAGTGACAGCGTGGATCTCACAGAGCTCTTGGGGAGTGAAGGGGGACCATGTACATAGAGCGTGTGGCTCATAGCAGCTGCTTCATAAATAAGAGTCCCTCCCCTTTTCCCTAGATAAAGAATTGAGGAGCTTTCTTTGCCAGTGTACAGATGGTATCTTGAAGCGGGCAGGTGTGTAGCTCTCAGCCCAGGCATTTTACAGACACATTTGGAAGAGAGGGTCTTGCCTACGATGTTCTTGACAGCCTCTGCAAAAAGGAAGCTGCATCAGAGGGCATTGTCAGGGTCAGGCACAGGGGAATTGAGCGGGGCCTGTAGGAGCCATCTCTGGCTTTCTTTCCCATCATCCCAATGATTGTCTGGAATGCTGGCCCCCGACAGTCTAAGCACTTGCCTTCCTGGTCTCGGGCAGCCTGGGGACAATGACATTCCCAAAGTGGGCTTCCAGGATCACCATTTTTGAGAGATACTAAGAAATCTCTTATTTCTACTCTTTTCCTTTATTTATTATTTTTTTGGCTGCATATGGGATCTTAGTTCCCCGACCAGAGGTTGAACCCATGCTCCCTGCATTGGAAGCGAAGACTCTTAACAATTAGACCGCCAGGAAGGTCCCTCATTTTTTAAATGGGCTTCAGTTGCCAATTATGTTTGAGAAGGTTGGGTTAGACAGAGCTAGAC
>SJYW01046446.1:775176-796048 GCA_006410735.1 Raphicerus campestris | reverse complement strand
GTCTAGCTCTGTCTAACCCAACCTTCTCAAACATAATTGGCAACTGAAGCCCATTTAAAAAATGAGGGACCTTCCTGGCGGTCTAATTGTTAAGAGTCTTCGCTTCCAATGCAGGGAGCATGGGTTCAACCTCTGGTCGGGGAACTAAGATCCCATATGCAGCCAAAAAAATAATAAATAAAGGAAAAGAGTAGAAATAAGAGATTTCTTAGTATCTCTCAAAAATGGTGATCCTGGAAGCCCACTTTGGGAATGTCATTGTCCCCAGGCTGCCCGAGACCAGGAAGGCAAGTGCTTAGACTGTCGGGGGCCAGCATTCCAGACAATCATTGGGATGATGGGAAAGAAAGCCAGAGATGGCTCCTACAGGCCCCGCTCAATTCCCCTGTGCCTGACCCTGACAATGCCCTCTGATGCAGCTTCCTTTTTGCAGAGGCTGTCAAGAACATCGTAGGCAAGACCCTCTCTTCCAAATGTGTCTGTAAAATGCCTGGGCTGAGAGCTACACACCTGCCCGCTTCAAGATACCATCTGTACACTGGCAAAGAAAGCTCCTCAATTCTTTATCTAGGGAAAAGGGGAGGGACTCTTATTTATGAAGCAGCTGCTATGAGCCACACGCTCTATGTACATGGTCCCCCTTCACTCCCCAAGAGCTCTGTGAGATCCACGCTGTCACTCCCATTTTACAGGTGAAAACCCAGAGAAAGTGAGGCTGTCGATGGCAGAATAAGGAGATTTCACTTCCAGGACAGAGCCTTCCTCTTTAAAGAGGTCTGGGCCAGGGGAGTGATTCCTTTCTCTACCTTCTCATGTATGCAGGGAATGGTTACCCATCTGAGGAGGATTTTCATGCAGCCTGACCAATATATTGGTAGAATTTAGCACAACCGAGGTTACAAACTATTGTAATCAATCTCCTATGACTCAGCTGATAATGCAGATTTTGATCAGCTATTCCTGCTATTGGCACCTCTGCCTGGAAACGGCTGAGTGCCTCTGCAGGGGACATCCCCACGCAGGCACACACATATGCATGGGGGGGGCCGCCTGTCTTGTTCTGGCATGAGAGTTGCAGTGGTCACTTCCAGCCTCAACATGCTGGGCTGTAGCTCACGTCCTGCGCAGCTGGTAACCCAGGTGTGACACCCACCGCAAGTCTTGTATGTCACGTAAAGGCAGCCAGAGGCAAGCCCCATGGCTTGCTGGAAGCTTCCATGGTGACACTGGGTTCCAAGAGCTGCCACAAACCACACAAACCCTACAGGCAGTTCTCTGCAGAAACTGCAAGTACAAAAACTCCCAGCCACAAGGTGAAGAGTAAAAGCAAGATATGAAAGCCATGATCCTTAGTTGAGCTGGTATATGAAAGCCATGATCCTTAGTTGAGCTGGTATCTACCACTAGTAGGTCTGTGATGACCAGCCTGTTTAACTCATTCATGACTACTGCTGTCAAACCCCAGCTCTTCTCTGCATAGTACCTGAAAACCGTAACCTTCAAGGCTGATTACTTACTCTCCTTCCGGGAGATGTAAGCACATAAGCATAGCTTCAAAATCTGCTGGTGGGGTGGGGGCGCTCCCCAGGTGGCGCTAGTGGTAAAGAACCCGCCTGCCAATGTGGAGATGTACATTTTTAAGAACCACATCCTTGCTCCTATTAGCCCTCTGAACCAGAATACAGCAGCATCGCTCAGCCCTTGGCTGTCTCCGGTCCAGCCTCCTGACTCATGTAAGCGAGTTCTCCTACTTGCTCCTCCTGACTCACGTAAGCGAGTTCTCCTACTTGCTTGTACATTTCATGGGTGACTTTGGGCCTCCTGAAGATACCTGAAAGGCCCGTAGTCCCAGAAGGACTATGTCACCACTCTATCCTAATCCCACATATCTAGGCAGGCGGCCCAAGGCTCCTTCCATCCAGGCATGAATCAGGATTCTCGATTAGCTGGTTCTCAGCACACAGTGTGTCTCAGCAGTTTTCCCTGATGACTGGTAAGAAATGGTTGAGGTGTGCCACTCACTGCCTGCTCACCCTTATGCAATCTGGGCCCTTCCTGCATAGACTCAGACAACACCGGAGCAGACATCCATTGGCTTCCTGCTAGGCTATGGTTCAGAGAGGGGTTCCACGAGTAGTACCCGGTAGAGAGGCCAGGAGAACAGAGCTCCTGGTCAACTGCTCCTCCTCACGCAGAGCAGCTCTTCGGAGAAACGAGTCTTTCGACCGGGTTTTCTGAAAGATGGGGGAGGAGGTGCAAACTCATGCCAGGGGGTTCCAGGCAGGTGACGTCAATGGATGAACTAGGCGGGATTCGAGACAGACAACAGCGTGATCGCAATGAGAAATGGCGCCTGCCGTGTGGCCATTGTGCTGGGGAGGCGGGAGGGAGCAGTGGGGACTGTGGAAAACTGGAGAGCACAGGCTCTGTGACTCAGCCTCAAGGCAATTGGCTGCCCTGCAGGAAAGTGAGCCCAGGACGGCCAGATCTGTCTTTTTCATGTCAGCGAGAAATCAAGTTTCACAAGAACATCTAACGTTCAAACGTTAGCAAATAATTTTAAAAAGTTAAAAAACCCATAGGCCATGACTTATGAAAAAACACTCTCCTGCTTAAAAAAAATTAGTTTGCAAACCATCTTGTACACCCCTCTGACTTAGGGTAAGGAAACCCAGACTCAGAGAGGCTAGGTGGCTCGTTAGAGTCACAGAGCCACAGGAGGCAGAGCTGGGACCCAGATCCGTCCCAGAGAGCCACGGGCCCTCCACCCGCACTCCTGCAAGGGAACAATGGCCGCAGGCACAGCTGTGGCAGGCCGGGGAAGAGGAGCAGGGAGCGAGGGAGCATGAAGGGGACAGAGGCCGTTGGTACCTGCGGTTGCCTTGCTTGCTGGAGATCCCGAGTTTGGAGTGCGGAACGTCTGGGTTTGGGTGGCTGGAGGGGTGCGGTGTAAGAGGGTGGAACATCGGACCACGGAGGCCGGAGCCTTTTTCCCCGACTGGTTCGTCTGGGTCTTCGCTGCCACGAAGCGTGGAGACGGGGAGACCTCTGGATGCGAACACTCAGAGCCTGTGTCTGGATCGTCCGGTGGCTCCCACCCGGGGGCAGTACCTGAGAGGGTCACGCTCTCAGTTGCCGAGGGCCCCTGGAGCTGGGCCACAGACCCCGATGTTTGAGGGTCAAAACTCCTCTCTGGCTACCACCTGGAGCTTGAGAAAGTCTGAGAGTCTAGAACCTTCTCTGGCTTCTCCCTGAGCGAAACCTGATTGCCAGCTCACACTCACCATTACCTGGAGGCCACTGACCAGCCCACAGGGTGGGTCACCCATAACCGTTGGAACAGTCCAGGCTCTGAGTGTCCAAGAACTTGCCCTGGGACCCATGCTTGGAGCATGGATGAATCAACCCAGGGTCAAATGCACTTTCTAAAACGTAGGTCCCTAAGCCTCTTTTCTTCCTAAGGCAGGCTGGCTCAGAAGACAAAGCAGACCACGGGGAGGCAGAGGTTAGCAGGGCCGGCTGGCTGGGGCGGAGTGGGGCTCAGGGGAGGGATGAGCAGGGCCCGGCTGTCCCCCGTGGTCTCAGGGGAAGGGGCTGGTGGTGCTCCTGGACACTGCCTGGGGTGGGTGCTCTCAGGGGACAGTGCTCAACCCGGCGACCGATGCTTAAGTGAGTGCAGCAGCTCCCTGGCGGTGTCAAGGGCAGCTTGTGTCCAATGCCCAGATCCCCTGGCTCCCTGGCCTGCATCCGCTGCAGAAGCTGGGCTTACTGAGAGCAGGGGTGTGTGTGTGTGGGGGTCCTGACTCTCAGGTGGTTTCCAGCTCTGGCGGTCTTGGGGGGCAGCAGTCTGCCTCCCTCACATGGTCCGGAGACATGGTTACTAGTGCTGGCAAGCCCCGATCGCGACTACAGTGCCACCTTCAAACCAAGAGGGGAGGCAGTGGCCTTGGTCCCTACAACCCTCTGCTGAGGGTGAGAGTGGATCAGACGGCTAGAGAAGGGACCTCTCTGGTGCTGACCGGGGCTCACTGGACCCACAGCAGTGGGAACATCTTGAGGGCACCATCTTGCCACAGAGCTCGGCTGGGGCCTGAGAAGGACCCTGCCCTGCAGCCTGCCTCGGGGGAGAGAAGAGGCCTCCTTACCCCTGCTCCCAGGGCAGTGCCCATCCTGGGCACAGATGCTGTGCTTGCCACTTTCACTGCCAAAGAGCAAATGGGCGCTCTCTGTTCCTCCACCGCTGCCCATCCCTGGCTGGAGGGGAAGCGCAGGCCTGGAGAAGCAGGAGGCAGGGCCGGGCTCAAGGTCGCACAGGACTCAAGGCCCTGAGGTGGGCTCACAGGACTCAGGTTGGCCCCCTGTCCCTTTGGGGAGTCATTGCCTTCCCACCACAGCGGTGGCCGGATGCCAAGAGCTGCGGGTGCAGAGTCCTTCAGTCATGACCCCTAAGCAAGAACTCACCTGCCCCCCTGAACTCGGAAAGAAAACCCCCAGGCTCAGACTGCGGAGAACACGGTTGTCCTCCACTACTCCCTCCCCAAGCCCCTGCCCCACATTCTGGATTCTTACTTTCTCAATCAGGACCTGGAGAGGCGCAAGTGGGGAAGGATACCTACATAGGTCCTCTCTTTCCCTCTCCTTTCCTTCCAGAGAAAAGGAACTTGAAGGTCCTGAATCCAATCGGAAGGCGGCTCATCTCACACTTTCCAATCTTCTTTTTTATTGGTCACAGCATAAACCCACACATCAAATCTAGAGGGAGACGTCCCGAGTCCCATCTCTGATTTCTCCCCCATCTCCCTGAAGCACAGTCTGGGGACCACAGCTCGTGGTTCACTGTAATGGAACCAGCACTGAGCGTGCTGTGAGCCCAGCCCACCTCTGAATTCCAGGTCAGTCATCTCTGGCCTCCGTGGTCTTGGCCTCAGTTTCCCCACCTCAACTCCACTGATAAAAGTGGGACACCCATTTCTGCATTACCGACCTCATGGGGATTTTACGAGAATCCACACGTTACAGAAGCACCTTGAATAAACTATTCTTCAAATGTAAACAGGTATTAATGGTATTTTTTTTTAGGATTAAAGAAATCAAGGCCCAGAATGGTTAAGTTTACGGCCTCACAGAAAGTCAGGGCCAGGATGGGACAGGGCCCAATGCAGCCAGCTTCCCATGGAAGCCTTTGTGCAAGACCACGTGGTCCCCTCAGGCACTAACACATACTCTGGGCACCTTTGTGCAAGGGACAGAGAATTCTTGAGCCAACAGCAGAGCACGCTGCTTCCCCTCTCAGGCCTCATCTCCAAATGCAGAATGGTTTCTAGGAGACCTTCTGGATCAGATCTCATGGTCTTCGATCCTGCTGTCAAAATCCTGGCATCCATGTGCAAGCACCCCTGCTTCCCTGTGGCAGGGAGCTCAGGACACCCAGAAACGCTTGCCACAATGAACCCTAGGGCAACACCTGCTTGCTTTGGCCTGGGACCTGCCCACCTCCTGCCCCCTCAGTCTCCTAAGCTTCATGGCCTTTGCTCCTGCTGTTCCCTCTGCCCAGCATGTTCTTCCCTCATTTCTGCCTGGATCACTGCTTCAGGTCCTACATAGCTCCGCCTAAACATCACTTCCGTCGGAAGCCCTCCCTGACGCCCTACTTGGTCATGTATCTTTCAGTCCCCTCTCCTTTGGTGTGATCTTTCAACCAATGTCTTTTCCCCCATTATCCTGTATGTTCTGTGAGGGAGGGACTCCGCCAGTTTGGCCCAACCAGGGCTCATTCCCTAACACACAGGAAGTGCCCAAAAGACACACAGGAAGTGCCAAAACAAGAGATTTGAACAACATTATTAACCAACTTAACCTAATTGACACTATACTCAGGGGACACTTTTCCCAACTCACTTTATGAGGCCAGCATTACTCTAAAACCCAATCTAGACAAGGACATTACAAGAATGATAAGATGAGATGGTTGGATGGCATCTCCGACTTAATGGACCTGAGTTTGAGCAAGCTCTGGGAGTTGGTGATGGACAGGGAAGCCTAGCATGCTGCAGTCCACAGGGTCACAGTCAGACATGACTGAGATACTGAACTGAACTGATTATAAGAAAAGTAAAAAACACTGCTGGTTGAAATGTAAAATGGCATAGTAATAAATAAATAGTTTTTTTTAAAAAGGGGGGGAAAAAGTTAAATATACACCTATCATATGATCCAGACTAGGTACTTATACAAGAGAAATGAAAGCATTTGTCCATGTAAGACACATTCACAGCAGCTTTAATTATATTAGCTCCAAACTGGAAACAAGCTAACTGTCAATCCATTAAGTAAACAGATGAAGGAAATGTGGTATCTGTATCTAGACAGTGGAGCACTATTTCTCAATCAAAAGGGATGAACTACTGATACATTTAAATATGGATGAATCTTTAAACAAAAGAAGCCATACCCAACCACACATAGTAGATAANGGTATCTGTATCTAGACAGTGGAGCACTATTTCTCAATCAAAAGGGATGAACTACTGATACATTTAAATATGGATGAATCTTTAAACAAAAGAAGCCATAACCTACCACACATAGTAGATAAGATTCTGTAATTGCAAGATTCTAGAAAATGTTATGGGCCTTCTTCCCTGGTGGCTCAGTCGGTAAAAGAATCTGCCTGCAATGCAGGAAATTTAAGAGACAAGGGTTCAATCCGTGGGTCGGGAAGAACCCCTGGAAGGAGTTGGCAACCTACTCCAGTATTCTTGCCTGGAAAAATTCCATGGACAGGCAATAGCCCATGGGGGTGCAAGAGCTAGACACAGCTGAGTGACTAGGCAACCACCACAGAACAGGCGTAAGTTAATCTGTAGGAGCAGGAAGCAGAGCAGGGCTCGCCTAGAAAGAGAGAAGAGGTGAGTGAGGGATCACGAAAGGGCACGAGGAAACTGCTGGCGGTGATGGGCATGCTCATTATCCTGACTGTGGTGATGGCTTCACGGATGCATACATAGGACAAATTATTTACTTTAAATAAGGTACTTTATGGGATGATGACATATTAATACTTCTGGTATCTTAAAAACACCAGAAATATTTAGTTTCTTGATTATGACCATGATTAATGGACCAATGAGTGAATCTGGGGCACTCTCCTAATCCTAGGCCTGTAGTTTCCCACTGTTGAAGGGTCAGTTTTGGAAATGATATTAAAAGCCCAGGTAAAACCCTAGGGAATTTTAGATAGAAGCAATCAGAAAAGACATGCTTGGTAACAGATTAACTCTACAAACTACCCGAGGTCTCAAAGTAATTTAGATGCCTTTCTAAGAAAGTGAAGCTGAAAGAAAGAAGTCATTCTTCTGGAGAAGAAGCATTCCAATTCTGTAACGTTTTTTAGTTCATTTCATGGTTTTCTGATAATCAGTGTATTTTAATAAAGAACAGGCATGATGACTTCAAAAAAAAGTCAATCCATGTAATTCATCACATTATCAGAATAAAAGATAAGAATCATAGGATCAGCTCAACAGATGTACAAAAAACACGTAACACCAGTTTAGGACAAAAACTTTCATAAACTAGAAATAGAAGGTAATAGAAGGCATCAGCGAAAACCTATTTCAGCTAATACAATGCTTAATGACGAAAATGATCAAATTTAATGATGAAAACCTGAACCCTATGATTAGGAACCAGGCAAAGACATCCACTCATTTCATTTATTCAGCATCTAACTGGAAGGTCCTAATCAGCATAATAGGAAACAATAATAAAAGGAATACAGGTTAGAAAAAAGGATGCAAAGCAGTCTTTATTAGTAGATGACCTGAGTATGTACAAGAAAAATTTCAAGAAACTTACAAAAAAGCGAACAGAACTAATAGGTGAAGTTAACAAAACTGTAGGATACAAATTCAATATATAAACATTAATTGCTTGTATGTAATAGCAACAAAAACTGCAAATAAAAAACCATAGTAGCACAGAAAGAAAACCATAAAAAACTTAGATATAATTTAATGAAATATGTGCAAGACCTCTACTCTGAAAATATANATTCCCCTTCAGTGATCGGGAATTTGCTGAGCATCTTCAATGGGCCAGGCACGGAGGCCCCAACCATGAGCAGGACGCCATCACTGCCCTCTGTCTGATGGGAAGCAAACAGGCCACCGGGCAAGGGGACCTGCAGGGTGATGATACTATGACAGACAAGTGCAGGACCTGGTGGCCAGTGTGGGACCCTGACAAGGCTGCAGCAAGGGCGGCCGGTCAGGGGACTTGAGCAGGCGGGAGGAGGGAAAGGCAAGTGGGAGGTGGAGGGGCTGGAGCCCCATGGAAGGCAAGGTGGGGGTCTTTCTCCCCTAAAGACCGAGGCCACAGCCTTGTTCGGACTTGACCCACTTCCGGATGAGGTCTCTGCCCTTCTCTGCCACAAGACTTGGGCCTCAGTTTCTCCGACTGCCTCCAATGACCTTAGGTCTTTCCTCAAACTGTACAATAAGTGTGGGCTGATGGATGGAGCCTGCGGGCTACGATGTCCCCAACTCATCCACGCAGTTGGCGCTGTTTATAATCAGGTCAGTCCCACTGGCTTCTCTCTCAATCCACAGAGAGCCGAGGGTACCTGCAGCCTTGCTCACAGACCTCCATTCATTCAGAGTCACAGGGGCACAGGTTGCCACCCTCAGGCCCTCTCCTGGCCCCAGAGCAAAACGGGCCACTTGCCCGGCATGCTGAGTCTCAAGACTGAGCACTGTGCTGGCAGGAGGGACACCTGAGCTCAAGGCCCTGCCTGCCCCTCATTCACCCTGGGACCCCGGGCTGTAGGTGCCCTGTCTGCAGAAAGGTCTGGATGGGCAGAGGGGTTTGGGGCATGGGGTGAGTGCAACAGAGCGGCAGCCCTACAGTGCAGCAACGCCAGCGACCCTGGGTTCAAATCCCAGCTCACCACAAAACAGATGGGGCCCTGGACAAGCCAGGGAAAAGCCCACACCTCAGGCTTCCTTTCTATAAAATGGACACAGTAAAACATGCCCACCTCATCAAAGGAGACGGGGGAGAAATGACATGAGCAATAGCACCGAGACCACTCGGCACAGTGCCCCGTGCACAGCAGGCACTCGGTAAAGGAGAGCTGGCATCACTGTCAGTTCTCCACGAAGCGCTCTTGGACCCAACTTCCTGAATGGGTCCTGGGGAGAGGGGCCCATGGTCAAGCAAGTGGGAGGCATGGCCTGTCTCGGGAGACATGCCCAGGGGCTGTGCCGGCTGGAAGAGGACCTGCAGTAAAGGAACGCAACTGATCACTAACCCCAGGTTTCCCAACCAATTTGACCACAGCATTTCTTTGTCTCCAAGGCTCGTCTCAGAGCTGTAGTCTACAGCAAGTTCTGCCAAAACGGGCCCCACACTCCCAACACCCAGATTCCTACACGCTGTACCAGCAGTCAGCTTCCAGGGTCCCGGGCAGGCTCAGATTTGCTGACTGAGGGCAGTGACGGTGTAGAGGAGGTTAGGGTCAGTCTCTGCCGATACTAACAGGCCCTGTGTACTCAGGGGTCTGCAGCTGATGCCAACATTCGGCCATGCCTCCACCCTCATGCTGGCCCCATTGGGTCCTCCTGCCCCTCAACCATCACGTACCAGATGCACGTCTCAACGCTTGGTCAAAAATCCAGGTCCCCGAATACTGGCCTCGCACAGATCTGCCATGGGGGCTGCCATTCGGTGCTTTTCCATCTGAATTACATGAAATTTTCATGAAAAATCAGGAAGAGCCCTTAAAGATGGGGTAGGTTGGGAGGGGCCACGTATGGAGGACTCTCCAGTCTAGGGCTGGCCAATCCCCTGAGCTCTCAGCACCTCCGTTTCCCCATCTGCACACGAGACGGATGGACAAGGTCATGCTGCCTGCTTTTTCACTAAACAGCTTGTGCTGGCTAAGCGGCAGCCACGCTTCCCCAAGGGAGGCTGGGGTGTGGCAGAATGCAGCAAGCAGCCACAGGACCAAATGCTCCTGAAGTTTTGTGCTTCCTCTGTCCTGACTCATAATATAGATAGAACACAAAATTATTCATCATGAGATTCAGTTCAGTTCAGTTCAGTTGCTCAGTCGTGTCCAACTCTTTGCAATCCCCTGGACTGCAGCACACCAGGCTTCCCTGTCCATCACCAACTCCCGGAACTTGCTCAAACTCCTGTCCGTTGAGTCAGTGATGCCATTCAACCATCTCATCCTCCATCGTCCCCTTCTCCTCCGGCCTTCAATCTTTCCCAGCATCAGGGTCTTTTCAAATGAGTCAGCTCTTCGCATCAGGGGGCCAAAGTATGGGAGCTTCAGCATCAGTCCTGCCAATGAATATTCAGGGCTGATCTCCTTTAGAATGGACTGGTTTGATCTCCTTGCAGTNCATGGGGGCTGCCATTCGGTGCTTTTCCATCTGAATTACATGAAATTTTCATGAAAAATCAGGAAGAGCCCTTAAAGATGGGGTAGGTTGGGAGGGGCCACGTATGGAGGACTCTCCAGTCTAGGGCTGGCCAATCCCCTGAGCTCTCAGCACCTCCGTTTCCCCATCTGCACACGAGACGGATGGACAAGGTCATGCTGCCTGCTTTTTCACTAAACAGCTTGTGCTGGCTAAGCGGCAGCCACGCTTCCCCAAGGGAGGCTGGGGTGTGGCAGAATGCAGCAAGCAGCCACAGGACCAAATGCTCCTGAAGTTTTGTGCTTCCTCTGTCCTGACTCATAATATAGATAGAACACAAAATTATTCATCATGAGATTCAGTTCAGTTCAGTTCAGTTGCTCAGTCGTGTCCAACTCTTTGCAATCCCCTGGACTGCAGCACACCAGGCTTCCCTGTCCATCACCAACTCCCGGAACTTGCTCAAACTCCTGTCCGTTGAGTCAGTGATGCCATTCAACCATCTCATCCTCCATCGTCCCCTTCTCCTCCGGCCTTCAATCTTTCCCAGCATCAGGGTCTTTTCAAATGAGTCAGCTCTTCGCATCAGGGGGCCAAAGTATGGGAGCTTCAGCATCAGTCCTGCCAATGAATATTCAGGGCTGATCTCCTTTAGAATGGACTGGTTTGATCTCCTTGCAGTCCAAGGGACTCTCAAGAGTCTTCTCCAACACCACAGTTCAAAAGCATCAATTCTACAGCAATCGTGAGGTTATAACCCAACATTTCTTGCCATAATCCTGCCAGCAAAATGACCCTCCAGGGACGATATGCCTCATGCGTGCTGTGGCCTGGTACCCCCCTGGCCTGTGGCCACCGTGTACCCCAGGCTGGGGCAGTGGCAGCTGGAGGGCCCTCTCGGGGACTCTCACTTCCGACGGTCCCCGTTCTGTCGCCTGACTCCCTGCCCCGCACGCTCCCTCAGTCTGCTTCATTTCCCAGCTACTCTCCTGTCCTGTCTCTGTCTTTCTCTAAGTGCAGGCGCTGCAAGTCTTCACTGGTGCCTCTCCTAAATCTCTGCATGGGTTGGTCTCTGATCCCACTGCGGCCCACTGCATGGGTGGGAAAGCAGCAATTTGCCCACTTCACACAGCCAGCGGGTGGGAGCGGGGCGGGGCAGGGAGTCAGGCTGCCCCATCAGCTCAATTCATCCTCACAAGTCCAGCACAGAAAGGTGATTATTATCCTTGTTTTTCAGACGATGGGGCAACACAGATCACGCTGAAGGTGGCCTGATTTGTCCTGCTCCGGAGCCTGTGTGTGATCACCAGAGGGTCAGCCCCCAGGAGCAAGCAGAGGAGGGTGCCTGTTGACGGCTGCCATTTACCGAGCATATCCAGGCTTTTTGTTTCTATCCTCCACCTTCCCAGAAGTCCCTGTGTGTTGGGACAACTCAACACCCAGTTCAACCATGAACGTGAAGTTTCAGGCCNGGTGCCTGTTGATGGCTGCCATTTACCGAGCATATCCAGGCTTTTTGTTTCTATCCTCCACCTTCCCAGAAGTCCCTGTGTGTTGGGACAACTCAACACCCAGTTCAACCATGAACGTGAAGTTTCAGGCCCCAGGGCTGGGGCCACTCACCTAGTGGCTAGTGAGCAACTGGGCTCCAGGCTGGCCTTCTGGGATCCAGAGCCAACCCACCATCCTCACACCAGGTCCAGATGCCTTGGGAGCCGTGAACCCGCTGGACACGGAGCTTTCCAGCACTGGGGAGCGGAACCTCCTACCATGCCTGGAGCCACGACACGACCCCCCAGAGCGCCCAATCAAGGGCCTGAGAGTGGCTGGCAGAACACGCCAGACACGGATTCAAGTCTTTTCCTCTCCCCGTCCTGCTGTCACCAGTGACACAGGAATCAGTAAGTACTGATGAAAAGCATCTGTCCAGCACTGTCTATAACCACCTGGCAGAGAGCCTGGCTTACGCTCCCTCCCAGAAGCACTGGACAGACCAGGCTGGGCCAGGTGAGAGACGGCCGGTGTAGCTCCCAAAGCCACAGAGGGGCGAAGTAGGAGGCCGAGGTACAGGAGCAAAGTGGGCAGCAATCCTCAACTCTATTGTGCCTTGCGCCCGTCGAACTCCCGATCAGTTCCAACGCCTTGCAGGATACACAGCATGCACCGAGGCAGAAATCCAGCGCAGGTGAAGGAGAGAAGAAAACCACAAGGCGGGCGGACGGAGAGACCGCTACTTACAACAGGCAACCCTGTATTTAGCGCAAAGAGACTCGGGAGTGCAGTGCTCGGGAGCGTACTGCCCACTTGGTTCTAATATGCAGCAGAGCTGGGCCCNGCTACTTACAACAGGCAACCCTGTATTTAGCACAAAGAGACTCGGGAGTGCAGTGCTCGGGAGCGTACTGCCCACTTGGTTCTAATATGCAGCAGAGCTGGGCCCACGGCCTACTGGGGGACAGGGACCCTGGAGAGGTAAGCTGCAAAGAGGACAAATAGGTTTCCTGAGCTCTCTGGGCGTGGACTCAGAACGAATGTCCTCGGGCCAAGGTCCTCCATGCAGAGTACAAATCCCCTGGGGGTGCTGGAGCACAGGGAATTTTAAGAGGATCAATTCCCAATTAGCAACTGCCCAATGCATTTCTTCCTAAAACCCTAAAACCAACAGGCCAGAGAATATAGCAGGCAGGGAGGCTGTGCTCTACTGGTTTCGTCACCACCACCCATTTCTACACACAGATAACACGATGGTCTTTTCACCCACCCCTAATTTCCCTATAGTGGCGTACAAGGGGGGGATGGACACCTGAGAGCTCCAAGCAAAGAGAAGTTGGACTTAGAATGCAGGTGCACCAAATGACTGGGAATAATTCCTTTTGTAAATTGGGTGATTTCTAATTCTTTGCTTTCCACAAAACTGAAGAAGGATCTAATTGAGTTGTCAGTGAAGAGACCATTAAAAATAATGTCTGATGATAGACCTGTGTGATTTTTGGCATACAACTTGGAAGGAGTTCAAGAAATTGAGTGACACTGCTGAAACAAGATTCTATCCTATCCCTGGCTCCTTATTTATATGATCAAGCTTTCTAAGCACTTACACTTAAGAAAAACGGAAAAAAAGGAATTAAATTAATGCTGAATCTTGTCTCACTCGACAATAAGAAATATTAATTCACAGAAACGTGAGCCAATGGAAGAAGAAATAAAGCCCCATCCATTTCATTAAGAGGCGCATTTTCCATAAAGTTTTACTTTTACATTTGCTATTTATCTAAATTTGCTTTTGACAAATTGTATGCTAATAACAACTCGATCAGGGGAAAAAATGTTTTAAGACGTAGAGCTTTACGATCTCAACAAATTTTTTAGAAATTTCTATTTCAATTTATGTACATCTTGTTGTGGGAGATGAGTGTGAAACAGTGATCAATAAAAGACTCTCAAGCATAAAAAATATATTACAGTAGGATAAAATCCTGTGAGAGAAGCGGACTGGAAATATGAGTTCAAGGAGAAAAAGGAAAGATGTAAAATTTCTAACTGTTAAAGACGAGCCTGTTCATTATGTTTTTTATTTTTATTTTTTAATGAATGATGGTGGATATCAGAAACGGTGGAGTTTGGAGTCCCCTGGATACATTTAAAAGAGTAGTTCACAGTTTTATTTCCAAAATGCCACATTTTAAAAAACACAGTCCTCCAGAAATTCTGTCCTCTACAATTATTTAAACTTTGGATAGAAAAGTTGGATGTCAACTCAAAAATGTGAAGGAGAATACGATTCCTCAAAATTCTTTTAGGAGATACTGAAGAAAGNTCATGTAAAGCCTGGGGAAAAGAACATCCCAGGGAAAGGAACAGCAGTTGCAAAGACTCTCAGGCCAGGAGCTGGCAAACTACAGCCATTCGTATTTACGTATCATCTGTGGCTGTTTCTGGATTATGCTGGCAGAGGTGCCACAGAGACCTATGCCTGTGGAGTGTGAAGGACTATCTGACCCTTTATAGGTAGAGATGGGCAACGCCTGGTTTACAGAGTTAGAGGGTCAGGGTAGCTAAAACAGACTGAGCAAGGAGGAGACGCACAAGAAGCCGGGGAGGTGGGTGGAAGCCAGCCCGTGCTGGCTTGTTGGTTACACTGATCTCCAGCCTGGTGTCAATTCCTCCTTTCGAGCCCTCTCCAATCCATCCTGCAAATGGGGGCCAGGGCGCTCTCGCTGAAACACAGAGCTGAGCAGCGTACCCTTCTGCTCCCATGGTTTCCCAAAGCACATTACAAGGAACACTAGNAGCCTGGTGTCAATTCCTCCTTTCGAGCCCTCTCCAATCCATCCTGCAAATGGGGGCCAGGGCGCTCTCGCTGAAACACAGAGCTGAGCAGCGTACCCTTCTGCTCCCATGGTTTCCCAAAGCACATTACAAGGAACACTAGCTCCACGGGATAAACTTCAATGAAAGCATGCCACAGGTAAGTCAGTCTGAGAAACATGTCATTCTCCTCTCTCTCTCTCTCTCTCTCTCGGATGCTCTCCAGTAAGCACCCTAGCACGTGAAATGCTTTGGAAAGTTCCCCAGCAAAGAAATCTGCGGACTTTGACTCACCATTCTTCAAATTATTTGGCCAAAGAACCCTGCCCCACCCCCACTGCCAATAAAAATCTACTAACATTTAAAGAACCAGTGTTCCATGAGCTGAAGGGCAAACTCCTATGCTTGGCACAGCCAGCTCCAGTAGGTAATCCTAGAGCCTGTCCTATATTTTGTGGGTGTGGCCTGGGAAGCCTTCTCTCTAGGTTGTCCCTTGCCTTCCTCTTGCCATCAATGCCCTAAATAAAGGTCATCTGGCCACTCCAGCTGCTCTATCCAATGGGACAGCAGGAACAGCACTAACGTTTATAGCAAGTGAGTGTCTGCCTGCGCCGCTGGTGGCAGACGTCTGCTCCATGGGCCTGTTCAGCACTGCTTTTCCCCTCTCTTTGCTCATGACATTCCCGCTCTCCTTTGGGGACCACCCTTCCGCCATCCCCTGCCAGCTCCAAGGGTGAGGTCTGGCAAAGCAGAATATTCCACCCTCCTCATTTGGAGGGACGGGCTTAGGGGAGGAGCACAGGACCGAAGTCAGGCCAATGAATTCCAGAGCAGGCTGGGCGCCCTTGGAGTTCACGATGAGGCTGCCGAGATGGGATTCAACCCCAGGTCCTCCTGTCCCGTCTTGCACTTCACCCCCAAGTCTCTGCTAACTTGAGCAGCCAAGGCCAGTTCAGCACTGAGTCATCCTTAGATTCCAGTCACAGGTGCCCACAGAGGGCACCAGGAGGGCTGGGAAGTGCTACTCACAGCTCCATGTCCTCCAGGGAAGTATGGCTACTTCTCAGCAAAGGGGGCTGGCCTGGACCAGCCATTCTTTCAGGTGGCAGGTGATGACCAGACAGAGGTGGTTGTTAGCCATGCGACCAGGGATGAAGGAAAGAGGAGTGCAGGGGGGGCAGGGGAGGGGGCATACCTGCTTGCCGCGCTTTTCCTTCCAGCTGCACTGGCTCCGTCAGCCTGCAAAGGAAATCCAGAACACCTACATCAGCCAAGAGGAAGACACAGAGGCTGCCCTCTGTGCCCTACCAAGCTCCCACTCAAACACCCGCTTTCAGAGGGGCGAGCGGGCCACCACCCCCTGCGCCATTCCTCCAGGCTGGAAAAATCTGCCCCCAGTGGCAAGAGGGGGTCAGGACAGCCATCCCCCCACCCCACCCTCCACCACCAACCTGCTTGGCCCTCTAAATCCAGCTGAGCACCCACTGCCAGCATAAAGCCAGCAACCACAGAGCTCCTGGGACTCAGTGAAAAGTAAGTGACCAGCAAATCTGAGACTGGATTGCACCATTTTTATTTTCAGCTGGGATTTCCAATAAAACAGTAGCCGCAGATTTATTCCTACCAACTGGAGGGGGAAAATCCTATTATGTTAAAATAGGCTGTCCCCCAACCCTGCAAGCAGAGGGAGGCAAGAGAATGCTGGTTTGTAATCACTTTTATTTGGGGGGTGGGAGGTGGGGAGATAAGGCTAACCAAATGAAATTTCCAGAAATCATAAAATTCTGGTTCAGATGGAGAGACTGAGGCCCTAAAAGAGAAAGGAGTTGCCTGAAGTCTCATGAGGACTGAGTCACAAATACCCACCGATCCTGACACCTAGGCCCATGTGGGGGAGACCTCAATGCTAAGGCCACGGACACGGGAAAAACTAAGGCCATGGGTTCTCCAAGACCTCTAGTTGGAGATGCATTGCCCAGCTTTGGGGAGACATTTATGATAAGAGTAACCACAGTTGGAATAATGCAAGTTCAAAACTCAAGTGCACATGCGTTTCCAAATTCGGACTCTTTCCAGTTTTAGAAGGGGAATGTGCTGCATGTGTTCTATATTTTGCAACAACCCTCGAAGGGTCTGGGGAGCACCCGGTGCTCAAGCAGGTGGGTATTTCTGTAGTGAAACATATGCAGTCAGCACGTGGGTGACATGAAGCCAGCACCTAGCCTCTTCCCCCTTCTGGTCAAGTTCTGTCACCTCACCAGTTAGAAAATATCTTTTTGTTTCCAAGCTTTTTGAAATTCAGGGTTGCCAATGGAGGACGGAGGACTTAAAAAGAGCAGCAGCTACCTGCTGATGAGTGCCTCTGAGAAGCAGCAAACTGGCAAACCAGATGGTGGACTTTGATTTAAACAGTCAATATATAAAAATAAAGGGGTTTCATCCCCCACAAAGCCAGATGTTCAGCTTCTAAAAGCAACACACAGTCCCACGTGACCAATCACCGTGAGCTGACTTACCTGGTTAGCCACAGTCCCCACCACCCTCTCTTGTCTGCTTCCCTACCCGTCTGCTGTGGGTACCAAGACTCACTCCCCAGCCAACTTCCCACCCAGCACTAATGTACGGGCACTGAATGCCTCTCATTTAATCCTCTGGACAGGTTCCCCAACACACATATACAATCTCCCCCATTTTACAGGTGAGGCACTGAGGGTCAAAGAATTTAAGTCATTTATCCAACATTCCTGTGGCTCAGCTAGTAAAGAATCTGCCTACAATGTGGGAGACCAGGATTCGATCCCTTGGTTGGGAAGATCCCCTAAAGAACGGAAAGGCTACCCACTCCAGTATTCTGGCCTGGAGAATTCCATGGATTGTATAGACCATGGGGTTGCAAAGAGTCAGACAGGACTGAGCGACTTTCACTTTAACGTTCATCCAACATCCCACAGCTACAAGCCCAGGTGTGGGTCATTCTAATGCCCACCTTCCTCAGCTCTGGAATATTTGATCTCCCTCCAACACTCAAGAGAGCCAACTGGGAAATGGGGTGAATGTACACAGCCCCCACTGCCCACAGGAAGGAAATGGACAGGTGAAGGAGAAACAAGGAGGCAGAAACACAAGGCTTGGGAGGGAACAGCTAATGGGACGCCAGTGTATTATTTCCATGGAAGAAACAAGAGCGCAGAAGATGGTTTGCAAATAATTTCACCGGGAGCAAAAGAATAGGATCAATTACAGCCTCTTTCCGACATCTTGCATTCCTTGTAAGGAAAAGGAATGCAAGGAGTTGTCTGAATGCTCATATCAGAAAAGGCAAAAGTGGCAGGGATGGAAATTCTGTTCCCAGAGAGCTTAAACGCAGTAAAACCTCCGGCACAACTTTCAGACTCAACTACGTGTGTATTTATAGAATTTCATACCTCTCTTTAATGTTATCTTTTTTTTTTGTCCTTTTCCTTCACACATAATTTCACACAAAGTTGACGAGTTCAAGTGTACTGAACATGCAACTGGGCAGGGAAAAGTCTCTCTTTGGCACAGCTGCCCATCTCCATGCGCATTCCCATTTTCCCTTTTGCTGTGTTCATGATATTTGAACTTCTCATCACTGACTGGTAGCTACATACATTTTCGTTTTCCACTCATTTTTATCAAACTAAGACAAAGTGCTAAAAATGTTCAAGAGCTGTCCAAGCAAATCTTTCTGTAGAAGCCTAGATGGGGTGGGATAACTGGAGGGAAGAGCCATCCCTGCAGAGTGGGAAATGTCTGTTTATTGGCAGATATGAGAAGCAGATATGGGAGGGCGATAGAGATGGACCATGGACCACGAGTGAGAGATGCCCAAGAGCGCACGCGTCAGTATCACAGCCTCTCTCAATCTCAGCCTTTGTGCCTGAATCCAGACCCACCCGAAGCTCCAATACTTTGGCCACCTGATGTGAAGAGCAGACTCACTGCAAAAGACCCTGACGCTGGGAAAGACTGAAGGCAAGAGAAGAGAACAACAGAGGATGACGTGGTTGGATGGCATCACCGACTCAATGGACATGAGTTTGTACAAATTCTGGGGAATGGTGAAGGACAGGGAAGCCTGGTGTGCTACAGTTCATGGGGTCACAAAGAGTCAGACATGACTTAGCAACTGAACTGAACCAAACTGAACCAGACTACTTTAACAACAGGGGACAGCCTCGATGGGCCTCCCACCCCCACCAGCCACAGTGCTGAGGACACCGATTCTCAGTTGCAGAGATCCCTAAGGTGTCAGGCTGGCTTTGTCTGTGTCCTCACAAACATCTCAAAGCGCAAGTCTTACTGTTTGAATTAAGTTGATATTGCCATTTTCCTGGGCCCAAATGGTCTACTACCAGCAATTTCATTCAATTTGACCCAAACCACAAACTCACAGATTACCCAGTGTAATCTGATCTGATTCTCAATTTGAACCAAAGTTTAAGAGCACAGGGCTTCGAGGCAGAGGGTCTGAATTCAAGTCCTGGGTCTGCCACTTTTGAGCTGTACAATCCTTGGCAAGCCATCTACACTCTCTGGGCCCCAGTTTGTTCATCTGCAAAATGGCAATATGCCAACACTAGATCTATCTCTTGGGACTGGAGGGAGACTTAAACATGATAAATAAGCCACACATAAAACTATTTAGTGTGAGCCCAGCTGTAATAATAATCATCATCATTAACAACCCTAGATATAGCTATAAAGGGTACCATTTATTGGGCCCAAGAAACTGAGGCACAGAAAAACAGAGTGAGCTGTACAAGAGCACACAGCAGGTGGGCAAGAGGCAGATTCAGTCCTGGACCGAGCCACATGTCTTCCCGGCTTGTCCTGGGGCCTGATCTGAATCCTCGGCTGCAAGACAGAAGGTCATAAGCATCTACCAGACTCCAGGGCCTTGAGGCTTTCTCCAAAGGGCTGGTCAGAGTGCCAGTGAATACAGTGATGCTGCTGCCGCTGCCAAGTCGCTTCAGTCGTGTCCAACTCGGTGCAACCCCACGGTGATGCTGGTCAAGTACTAAACGGGGGCCAGGTATGTGTAGAAATGGAAACTCTACTGCTGATGCCACCACTGGACCACATGCGCCTAAGATGCAGCTTCCGCCTGGCTCTGTCTGGGTCTCACCTTCAACCTTGGGCATGCTCTTTCCTTTCCCTGGACCTGAGGTTCTCATAGGTAAAAACAGGGACAGGAGGCACGAGAGTTCAATCAGATCATCGCACCTCCTTTCATCTCTGACGCTCTATGTGGAGTTGACCAAACCTAACCAGACCTCTCAAGGGTAAATGAAATATGGTGGGGGAGTGGGCTCACAAGAGACCTTCCTCCTCTTATGCAGGTGGCGGTAAAGGTACCCAAACCCAGACCTCCCACCAGCTCCCCACAAGGGCACCCAGCCCCACCCATTCCTTACCACACCAGCTTCTTCTCAGGGCCTGGGCAAGGCTATTTTTGGTTTCATCCGACCCTCCTCTTCCCTCCCAAATGAACGTTGAGTTGTTCTTTTCCATCCTCTTATTAAGGATTTTCTTGGAAAGAAAATATTATTCCTAACCCAGAAATTTTATTTCTAAATTTGTGCAAATGTAAGTTGTAAGACATTAGCTGCATTTCACATTTTGTGCAAATGGCAGAAACAGGCAATTCGTGTGCTACGGGATGGGGGCTGGCCAACGATTTCGATAAAATAAACCCTTTTTTAATTTAAATGCTAATGCACTGAATTAAAATTTAATAACTGAGGAAATTGAAAAGCCGAGCAGGAATATTGGAAATAAATCCAAGCAGAAACAGCTGAAATTAAAAATTCTAGAGAGTGGGAGGATAGCAGCTAAGCTGTCTTATATGATTACATTTTTTTTTTTTCAGAATGAAGCAAAAAAAAAAAAAAAAAAAATCCTATCTCTCGCTGGCTCCAGGGCAGTAAATCCACAGTGCTGTGATTTATTGCTCAATTTTCCTGAGGGAAAAAGGCTTTCTTTCATGCTGAAATATTTCATAAATTTCAAGCCAGCATAAATTCTTAATTTAAAAGTTATGGAGGTCACATTTAGTGCACTGGTACGGTTCCAAAATCTTAAAGGAATAGCAGCAACCAAAAAAAAAAAAAAAA
>SJYW01046446.1:757389-774682 GCA_006410735.1 Raphicerus campestris | reverse complement strand
TGCATGTGTTCTATATTTTGCAACAACCCTCGAAGGGTCTGGGGAGCACCCGGTGCTCAAGCAGGTGGGTATTTCTGTAGTGAAACATATGCAGTCAGCACGTGGGTGACATGAAGCCAGCACCTAGCCTCTTCCCCCTTCTGGTCAAGTTCTGTCACCTCACCAGTTAGAAAACATCTTTTTGTTTCCAAGCTTTTTGAAATTCAGGGTTGCCAATGGAGGACGGAGGACTTAAAAAGAGCAGCAGCTACCTGCTGATGAGTGCCTCTGAGAAGCTGCAAACTGGCAAACCAGATGGTGGACTTTGATTTAAACAGTCAATATATAAAAATAAAGGGGTTTCATCCCCCACAAAGCCAGATGTTCAGCTTCTAAAAGCAACACACAGTCCCACGTGACCAATCACCGTGAGCTGACTTACCTGGTTAGCCACAGTCCCCACCACCCTCTCTTGTCTGCTTCCCTACCCGTCTGCTGTGGGTACCAAGACTCACTCCCCAGCCAACTTCCCACCCAGCACTAATGTACGGGCACTGAATGCCTCTCATTTAATCCTCTGGACAGGTTCCCCAACACACATATACAATCTCCCCCATTTTACAGGTGAGGCACTGAGGGTCAAAGAATTTAAGTCATTTATCCAACATTCCTGTGGCTCAGCTAGTAAAGAATCTGCCTACAATGTGGGAGACCAGGATTCGATCCCTTGGTTGGGAAGATCCCCTAAAGAACGGAAAGGCTACCCACTCCAGTATTCTGGCCTGGAGAATTCCATGGATTGTATAGACCATGGGGTTGCAAAGAGTCAGACAGGACTGAGCGACTTTCACTTTAACGTTCATCCAACATCCCACAGCTACAAGCCCAGGTGTGGGTCATTCTAATGCCCACCTTCCTCAGCTCTGGAATATTTGATCTCCCTCCAACACTCAAGAGAGCCAACTGGGAAATGGGGTGAATGTACACAGCCCCCACTGCCCACAGGAAGGAAATGGACAGGTGAAGGAGAAACAAGGAGGCAGAAACACAAGGCTTGGGAGGGAACAGCTAATGGGACGCCATTATTTCCATGGAAGAAACAAGAGCGCAGAAGATGGTTTGCAAATAATTTCACCGGGAGCAAAAGAATAGGATCAATTACAGCCTCTTTCCGACATCTTGCATTCCTTGTAAGGAAAAGGAATGCAAGGAGTTGTCTGAATGCTCATATCAGAAAAGGCAAAAGTGGCAGGGATGGAAATTCTGTTCCCAGAGAGCTTAAACACAGTAAAACCTCCGGCGCAACTTTCAGACTCAACTACGTGTGTATTTATAGAATTTCATACCTCTCTTTAATGTTATCTTTTTTTTTGTCCTTTTCCTTCACACATAATTTCACACAAAGTTGACGAGTTCAAGTGTACTGAACATGCAACTGGGCAGGGAAAAGTCTCTCTTTGGCACAGCTGCCCATCTCCATGCACATTCCCATTTTCCCTTTTGCTGTGTTCATGATATTTGAACTTCTCATCACTGGTAGCTACATACATTTTCGTTTTCCACTCATTTTTATCAAACTAAGACAAAGTGCTAAAAATGTTCAAGAGCTGTCCAAGCAAATCTTTCTGTAGAAGCCTAGATGGGGTGGGATAACTGGAGGGAAGAGCCATCCCTGCAGAGTGGGAAATGTCTGTTTATTGGCAGATATGAGAAGCAGATATGGGAGGGCGATAGAGATGGACCATGGACCACGAGTGAGAGATGCCCAAGAGCGCACGCGTCAGTATCACAGCCTCTCTCAATCTCAGCCTTTGTGCCTGAGTCCAGACCCACCCGAAGCTCCAATACTTTGGCCACCTGATGTGAAGAGCAGACTCACTGCAAAAGACCCTGACGCTGGGAAAGACTGAAGGCAAGAGAAGAGAACAACAGAGGATGACGTGGTTGGATGGCATCACCGACTCAATGGACATGAGTTTGTACAAATTCTGGGGAATGGTGAAGGACAGGGAAGCCTGGTGTGCTACAGTTCATGGGGTCACAAAGAGTCAGACATGACTTAGCAACTGAACTGAACCAAACTGAACCAGACTACTTTAACAACAGGGGACAGCCTCGATGGGCCTCCCACCCCCACCAGCCACAGTGCTGAGGACACCGATTCTCAGTTGCAGAGATCCCTAAGGTGTCAGGCTGGCTTTGTCTGTGTCCTCACAAACATCTCAAAGCGCAAGTCTTATTGTTTGAATTAAGTTGATATTGCCATTTTCCTGGGCCCAAATGGTCTACTACCAGCAATTTCATTCAATTTGACCCAAACCACAAACTCACAGATTACCCAGTGTAATCTGATCTGATTCTCAATTTGAACCAAAGTTTAAGAGCACAGGGCTTCGAGGCAGAGGGTCTGAATTCAAGTCCTGGGTCTGCCACTTTTGAGCTGTACAATCCTTGGCAAGCCATCTACACTCTCTGGGCCCCAGTTTGTTCATCTGCAAAATGGCAATATGCCAACACTAGATCTATCTCTTGGGACTGGAGGGAGACTTAAACATGATAAATAAGCCACACATAAAACTATTTAGTGTGAGCCCAGCTGTAATAATAATCATCATCATTAACAACCCTAGATACAGCTATAAAGGTACCATTTATTGGGCCCAAGAAACTGAGGCACAGAAAAACAGAGTGAGCTGTACAAGAGCACACAGCAGGTGGGCAAGAGGCAGATTCAGTCCTGGACCGAGCCACATGTCTTCCCGGCTTGTCCTGGGGCCTGATCTGAATCCTCGGCTGCAAGACAGAAGGTCATAAGCATCTACCAGACTCCAGGGCCTTGAGGCTTTCTCCAAAGGGCTGGTCAGAGTGCCAGTGAATACAGTGATGCTGCTGCCGCTGCCAAGTCGCTTCAGTCGTGTCCAACTCGGTGCAACCCCACGGTGATGCTGGTCAAGTACTAAACGGGGGCCAGGTATGTGTAGAAATGGAAACTCTACTGCTGATGCCACCACTGGACCACATGCGCCTAAGATGCAGCTTCCGCCTGGCTCTGTCTGGGTCTCACCTTCAACCTTGGGCATGCTCTTTCCTTTCCCTGGACCTGAGGTTCTCATAGGTAAAAACAGGGACAGGAGGCACGAGAGTTCAATCAGATCATCGCACCTCCTTTCATCTCTGACGCTCTATGTGGAGTTGACCAAACCTAACCAGACCTCTCAAGGGTAAATGAAATATGGTGGGGGAGTGGGCTCACAAGAGACCTTCCTCCTCTTATGCAGGTGGCGGTAAAGGTACCCAAACCCAGACCTCCCACCAGCTCCCCACAAGGGCACCCAGCCCCACCCATTCCTTACCACACCAGCTTCTTCTCAGGGCCTGGGCAAGGCTATTTTTGGTTTCATCCGACCCTCCTCTTCCCTCCCAAATGAACGTTGAGTTGTTCTTTTCCATCCTCTTATTAAGGATTTTCTTGGAAAGAAAATATTATTCCTAACCCAGAAATTTTATTTCTAAATTTGTGCAAATGTAAGTTGTAAGACATTAGCTGCATTTCACATTTTGTGCAAATGGCAGAAACAGGCAATTCGTGTGCTACGGGATGGGGGCTGGCCAACGATTTCGATAAAATAAACCCTTTTTTAATTTAAATGCTAATGCACTGAATTAAAATTTAATAACTGAGGAAATTGAAAAGCCGAGCAGGAATATTGGAAATAAATCCAAGCAGAAACAGCTGAAATTAAAAATTCTAGAGAGTGGGAGGATAGCAGCTAAGCTGTCTTATATGATTACATTTTTTTTTTTTCAGAATGAAAAAAAAAAAAAAAAAAAAAAAAATCCTATCTCTCGCTGGCTCCAGGGCAGTAAATCCACAGTGCTGTGATTTATTGCTCAATTTTCCTGAGGGAAAAAGGCTTTCTTTCATGCTGAAATATTTCATAAATTTCAAGCCAGCATAAATTCTTAATTTAAAAGTTATGGAGGTCACATTTAGTGCACTGGTACGGTTCCAAAATCTTAAAGGAATAGCAGCAACAAAAAAAAAAAAAAAAAGCAAAAAGGAGGGGTAGAATTTGCTCCTTTTTTTTTTTTCCTTTTTTCCATTTTGGTTTTAATTCATGAGTTGAAATTTCATTATTAAAGATTCTTCCTGGATGGATGGAACCCAAGCAAGCACGTGGGGAACTGGTGTGTGTTTGGAAATCTGCTGCAAAAGATGAAGAGATAAAGATTTAATTCAATTATAAAAAGGCATTTTTTTTTAAAAGCCACTTGAGGAATTTCTGGTAAAAATTTCCTCCCTTCATTGCCCGGGAAGGGGTGAGAGTGGGGGAGGGTGGCCAATGTAATTGCTTCTCTTAGATCGCCGATCTTTTGTGCACACTGATATATTCATTTGTTATACAGCTGTTCAGCGGCGGAAAGAATGCTGGGGCGCCCATAATTCTAAGCAAATCAATCAAAAATTAATGATTTGTCATGCTTGCACAATGGAGGAAAACAGCTCCTTGGGTCCTGGCTGCCTGATCTGGAAGAATGAAATGCCTTTCTGCGATAAGAGAGCAGAGCCAGAGGCTCAGGGGGGCTGAGGGGCCACTGGAAACGTGGGGGCTCGGGGCCCTGGAGCTCCGAGGGGATGGAGTGGGCATCTCCAAGATGGCGCATCGGTCGTCAAGCCCAGGACAGACCTGAGACAGCACACTTCCGTGGTGGTATAATTAAGATCTTGCCTTTTCCCTCCCCCACTGCAACTCAAAAATTGCTTCCTCCCTGGAGACTTAAATGACTCCCCCTCCCCACACCAGATCTGATTAGACCCTGTTCATTGTTCTCCCAACACGGCTAACACCCTACCACCAGTGGCTTCTTCCAGCTCTGCGGGATGGGACCACAGTTCCTGGAGAGCCTGTGTTGCCCCAGACTCCTCCTGGATAAAGACCACAGCCCACATGTGGTTGTGTCTCTAGCACCCAGCTAAGGGCTTGGCACAAGCCAAATATCCAGCAAACATGGTTGAATCCATTAATTACTATTTCTCTGGTAATACTGATCAGCTGGTAAAGGATCCACCCGCAATGCCGGAGACCTGGGTTCAATCCTTGGGTTGGGAAGATCCCCAGGAGAAAGGAAAGGTTAACCACTCCAGTATTCTGGCCTGGAGAACTCCATGGACTACACAGTCCATGGAGTGGCAAAGAGTCAGACACGAATGAGTGACTTTCACTTTCACTTTCTCTGATACTGAGGTTGCTTCGATGAATGATAAATTACACTGGCAATTATACATGGGTAAGCCACAGTGGCATCCCACTCCAGTAATTTTGCCTGGAAAATCCCATGGGCAGAGAAGCCTGGTGGGCTGCAGTCCATGGGGTCGCTAAGAGTCAGACATGACTGAGTGACTTCACTTTCTCTTTTCACTTTCATGCATTGGAGAAGGAAATGGCAACCCACTCTAGTTTCTTGCCTGGAGAATCCCAGGGACGGGGGAGCCTGGTGGGCTGCCATCTATGGGGTCGCACAGAGTCAGACACAACTGAAGCGACTTAGCAGCAAGCTATGACAATCGATCTTAAATAATCAATCAATCCTTTATTCACTCAACACATATTTCTTGAAAGCCTACTATGTGTCACGTGTGATGCCTGGCTTTGGACGGACAACCTCAAACCCACTGGTGGACAGTTCCATACCCCCAGTGTTCACTGCTTCTCGGCTTCCTTCCATCCTTGGAAGGGAAGAGTGGACACAAACGGGGGGAGGAAGGGACACTCCCTGATTGTTCAAATCCTTCTGAAGTCTCATCTTCTTTCTTACTAAGTCATGTGACTGTTACATTCACAAGCACCAAATGCATATTGGTCCAAAATATGTCTGTGTACTTTAGTTTGCACATAAAAATTGTTTTAAATTACCAACTGGTACAACCGACTTTGCAAGAAGCTCAGCCTCAGCAATGAATGAAACCAAGTGCACTTGACCTGGAGGCCTGCAGGAGGCACCAAACCTTTGAGAAGAACCTACCAGAGCGTCAGAACCTGCCCAGAGGATGACTCTATGTCCCCTACAATTTACAGAGGACAGGAGGACAAGTGGGTCTGAAACAACTCAAGCCCCGTTTACACATCTCTTTCCTTTCCAACCACCAATGGATCCCTCAAATCTAACCTGAACTTTTGTCCCAGTGAGTCACGTGACTCAAGTCAGGAGAAAGTTGGTCGCTCATCTCACAAGTATTTACTGAGCCCCTTCTATGTTCCAGACACTGTTCTAGGCAAATATGGTTGAATCTGTTATTTCCCTGTCCTCATGGTGATCACACTCAAGTATGTGTGGTAGTTACTCAGTCGTGTCTGACTCTTTGCGACTCTATAGACTGTAGCCCACCAGGCTTCTCTGTCCATGGGATTATCCAATACTGGAGTGGGTTGCCATTTCCTACTCCAGGGGATCTTCCCAACCCAGATATCGAAGCTACATTCCTTGCTCTCCTGTACTGGCAGGCAGATTCTTAACCATGAGCACCACCTGGGAAGCCCCATACTCGCGTGTGTGTGTGTGTGTGTGTGTGTGTGCATGCTAAGTGGCTTAAGTCATGTCAGACTCTCTACAACCCTATGGACTGTAGCCTGCCAGGCTTCTCTGTCCAGGGGATTTTCCAGGCAAGAATACTGGAGTGGGTTGCCATGCCCTCCTCCAGAGGATCTTCCTGACCCGGGGGTCAAACATTTATCTCCTGTGGCTCCAGCATTGCAGGTGGATTCTTCACCACTGAGCCACCGGGGAAGGCCATACTCACATATAATCCATTATAATTACACTCAAGGGCAGGGGAGTAATCAGAATGCTGGGCCAAGGGAAGAGCTGTGGGCTGCAATTTTAAGTAAGTGGATCAGAGTAGGTGTTGCTGGGAAAACAATGGAAGGTGAGGGGGTTGGCCATGCGGTGACTGGGAAAGGAGGCATGGCCAGTGGGGAGACCAAAGGGCAGGCGTGTGCATGGTGTGCTCAGTGCACAGACAGGAAGCACACACAGGATGCCAGCGTGTCTAGGCAGATCAAGCGAGGATGAGAGCAGCTCAGCGGTGTAGAGCCTCACAGCCACTGAAGGGCTTTTGCTTTTACACTGTGGAGCCACTGGAAGGTTTGGGCTGCTGCTGCTACTGCTAAGTCGCTTCAGTCGTGTCCAAGTCTGTGAGACCCCATAGACAGAAGCCCACCAGGCTCCCCCATCCCTAGGATTCTCCAGGCAAGAACACTGGAGTTGGTTGCCATTCCCTTCTCCAATGCATGAAAGTGAAAAGTGAAAGGGAAGTCGCTCAGTCGTGTCCGACTCTTAGCAACCCCGTGGACTACAGCCTACCAGACTCCTCCATCCATGGGATTTTCCAGGGAAGAGTACTGGAGTCGGGTGCCACTGCCTTCTTCAGGAAGGTTTGCGCAGAGTCATATAATTTGACTTCCATTTTTAAAAAAATCACTGTGGTTGCTCTGTGAAGAACAGACCACAGGGCAAGGATGGAGGCAGGCGGGAGGTTGGTAAGGAGGTTACGGTCACAATCCAGGTAAAAGATGAAGGTGGCTGGCACAAGGGTTGTGGGAGTGTGGGAGCTGAGGAGGCATTCTCAGTTCTGAATATATGAGAAGGTAGAACCAACAGGACTTGCTGATAAACTGGATACGAGACATGAAATAAAGGAAGAATGAGGAAAGATTTTAAAAATCTTGGACCAAGAAAAATGGAACTGCATTCGTCTGCTGATGAGAATATTAATCACCAGCCTATCACTTTACAGATTGTCCCACCGCACTGAATCCTCCAAATAACCCCATGAAGACGACAGTGCAGTTTATGTTCCTTTGACCAAGAATTAACTAAGCACCCAGGGGGGCCAAGTGACTTGCCCAAGGTCACACAGCTGGCCCAAGGCTTGGGCAGGGCTCACAGAGGTCTTCTCACCTAAGTCCACGGTCATTTCCTCTACATACTTGGCCCTTCATCTCTAGAACTGATGAATCAAGCCTGGTCCTAAACAATGTAGATGAACTATTTTCCTATCCAACCGCTGGGCTCCAACTCAAACACAGGTAGTCCCCACTTTTACTCACCAGGTGTTCCTGAAACACACCCATTAAGGGTGACTGTATCAGCATTGAACAACAAGCTTTGCAAGTTAAAAGAGGATTCCATTCCCAGGGAACTAAATATGTTATAAATTCCCTAATTAGTCCCTGCTTCTTAGACCACAATCAGTGACATGTTTCTACCATGTGGTATGTGGTTTTATTTTCTATTTATTTTCTCAACTGAACACAGTTACTTAAAGCCACTAACCGAGTGCTTTAAGGATCCAAAGCAGGAGGGATGGAGTGCAGGCTGCCTGAGAAGACTCCAAGTTAAAAGACCTGGAACCCAGGAGGCTGGTACCACTTTCCAATAGATAGTCATAAAGTTCAGACTAGATGTGGCATTCTGTGCAAGGCCTGGGGGGGACTAACATGGCTCCTTACTCATTCACCAAAATACTACCCATTAAGTGCCTACTATGTGCTGGGTACCAAGATAATTACTGCGGACACAACAGCAACAAGAACAGTGGGGGAGACAGACTGTGATTATTTACTTCACACTCTAAGAAGGCTGTATACTGTCCCCCTGCTTATTTAACTTCTATGCAGAGTACATCATGAGAAACGCTGGACTGGAACAAACACAAGCTGGAATCAAGATTGCCGGGAGAAATATCAGTAACCTCAGACATGCAGATGACCCCACCCTTATGGCAGAAAGTGAAGAGGAGCTAAAAAGCCTCTTGATTAAAGTGAAAGTGGAGAGTGAAAAAGTTGGCTTAAAGCTCAACATTCAGAAAGCGAAGATCATGGCCTCTGGTCTCATCACTTCATGGGAAATAGATGGGGAAACAGTGTCAGACTTTATTTTTTGGGGCTCCAAAGTCACTGCAGATGGTGACTGCAGCCATGAAATTAANAGTGAAGAGGAACTAAAAAGCCTCTTGATGAAAGTGAAAGTGGAGAGTGAAAAAGTTGGCTTAAAGCTCAACATTCAGAAAGCGAAGATCATGGCCTCTGGTCTCATCACTTCATGGGAAATAGATGGGGAAACAGTGTCAGACTTTATTTTTTGGGGCTCCAAAGTCACTGCAGATGGTGACTGCAGCCATGAAATTAAAAGATGCTTACTCCTTGGAANTGGCATCCGGTCCAATCCCTTCATGGTAAATAGATGAGAAACAGTGTCAGACTTTATTTTGGGGGGCTCCAAAATCACTGCAGATGGTGACTGCAGCCATGAAATTAAAAGATGCTTACTCCTTGGAAGAAAAGTTATGACCAACCTAGATAGCATATTCAAAAGCAGAGACATTACTTTGCCAACAAAGGTCCATCTAATCAAGACTATGGTTTTTCCTGTGGTCATGTATGGATGTGAGAGTTGGACTGTGAAGAAGGCTGAGCGCCGAAGAATTGATGCTTTTGAACTGTGGTGCTGGAGAAGACTCTTGAGAGTCCCTTGGACTGCAAGGAGAGCCAACCAGTCCATTCTGAAGGAGATCAGCCCTGGGATTTCTTTGGAAGGAATGATGCTAAAGCTGAAACTCCAGTACTTTGGCCATCTGATGCAAAGAGTTGACTCATTGGTAAAGACTCTGATGCTGGGAGGGATTGAGGGCAGGAGGAGAAGGGGACGACCAAGGATGAGATGGCTGGATGGCATCACTAACTCGAAAGACGTGAGTCTCAGTGAACTCTGGGAGATGATGATGGATAGGGAGGGCTGGCGTGCTGTGATTCACGGGGTCGCAAAGAGTCGGACACGACTGAGCAACTGAACTGAACTCAGTTTATAATTATCAACAAGGAGACTTGCTCTGAAGAGAAAGGCCTGAGTTCCCTGATTATCTTTGACAACAGGATCCACTGAGACGACAGAGTTGGGAAGGACTTTCCTGTGGGAAGGATGTTGGAACAGGGCACACAGCACTCCCATTCAATAGCGGGAATGCAACATCTAATGCAAATGGCACTAACACAAGCTGGGTGCCAGTGAGCCAGCAGAAGGGTGCCATCTGGCCCAGCTGGAAACCCTGGGTCTCTGAACCTTGTGAGGCTACAGCCTTCTCTGAGGGCCTCCACTTCTGGAGGAAGGGACCAGCCCACTGACATGGCCAGGCTCACACAGGACGCGCCTGACCAGACCCCAGGCCAGAACCTAGAGGCTGAGGCAGGCAGGCCCCTCCCTGACTGGCCAGATTTCCGACTGTTAGAGAAATCCACAGGAAATGACCAATGTCTTTATTCCTCTAGGTTACCATGTCTTTCTGCTCTTCCCTNGAGGGCCTCCACTTCTGGAGGAAGGGACCAGCCCACTGACATGGCCAGGCTCACACAGGACGCGCCTGACCAGACCCCAGGTCAGAACCTAGAGGCTGAGGCAGGCAGGCCCCTCCCTGACTGGCCAGATTTCTGACTGTTAGAGAAATCCACAGGAAATGATCAATGTCTTTATTCCTCTAGGTTACCATGTCTTTCTGCTCTTCCCCAAGCCCTTGCTATCTGAAGACATGTGTCAAGAAGACATCAGGCTTCCTGGGAATGGAACCAGCACAGGCTGTCTCTGTTTTATGCAAGTTTCTTCTCCTCTCTGGTGGGCAGCCATGCAGACTGGAACAGGGTCCTTTTACTGACTTCATCATATCCACCATCCTCATCCTCACCACCCACTATCATAGCCACCGTCACTGGCATCACCACCACCAGCATCATTACCACCACTGTTCCCATCACTGGCATTACCACCATCAGTATCACCATCATCACCAGCAGCAGCACCACCACCACCAGCATCACCAGCATCGACTTCGTCACTGCCACCAGCAGCTGGTAACTACTGAGCATCTGTTAACCAGGCTGAGGAGTTTCAGATTTACCCTAAGGCTCACAGGCTGCTCTAAAGGCACGTGCACCTTGGAAAGCAACTACTGCTTACAGTACNCCACCACCAGCATCATTACCACCACTGTTCCCATCACTGGCATTACCACCATCAGTATCACCATCATCACCAGCAGCAGCAGCACCACCACCAGCATCACCAGCATCGACTTCGTCACTGCCACCAGCAGCTGGTAACTACTGAGCATCTGTAAACCAGGCTGAGGAGTTGCAGATTTACCCTAAGGCTCACAGGCTGCTCAGAAGGCATGTGCACCTTGGAAAGCAACTACTGCTTTCCAACTACTGTATGGAGGCCGAGAGCCCAAAACAGAGCCCACTGTCATCTTCCAGAGAAGAGATGATGATGCTCTGAGAACCGTGGTCGAAGAGAGAATGCTCCAAGACCTAGAGCTATTGGGAGTGACAAAGATCTCCTGAGACAGTGTTTGGAAAGTACCTGGGGTGGAGCTAGCATGCAGTAGTTGCTCAATAAATGACAGGTTTAAAAATAAATGCACCATTGCAGCTGCTGAGGAACTCTGTCAGCTGTGGACTGCATGCAGACGACAGGGAGTAAAAGGTGAATCCACTTCCACCCGAGGCCTGACTCATGGGCCTCAGAAGAAGCAGGGAGTCCTGGTTCAGAGAGGAGGGGCAACAGCTTCCCCTGCGCTGCCGTGTGAGACTCACCCCTAGACCACAAGCCTCATTCTCATTCCAGGTGCCGGATGCCACCATAACGGGAACCCTCAGTCCCTACCTGGACCTAAAGGATCTAGCATAGTTCCTGGTTGCTTAATGAGTATAAATTCTATTTGCTCAGCTGGGCTGGATCACAGAGAGTTCTAAGGTTGCATCAGAAAGCATGAGGCTGTTCCTGGGGTCAGGCCCAGCAAGATTATTAATTTTTGTTTTTGCTTTCTTACTTTAAATACTGAAATAATTTTGCATTTATAAGACAGTTGCAGAGAAACTATAGGGATTCTGTCTGTAAATGGAGGTGCTGGAGGGGCTGATATGCAGGGATTAAGACCAGTTCAGGGGTTGATGCCGGCACCCAGGGAGGGTCAGCTGAGACCTGAGCTAAGCAAGGTGAAGCCCAGTTTCCCTCCCCAGGCCCAGCAGTCAAAAAAACCCTCAGGCTCTAAGGCTGAACCACGAAGAAGGGCCCCAGCAGCAGGGGTGTTGTGCACTGGGAGGCAGGCAAGCGGGGGTGGGGGTGGGGGTGGGCACAAGCCCTGCCACTTGCTAGCTGCACCCTGGCCAAGTGACTTGACCTCTCAGCGCTTCAGTGCTTTCTTCTGTAAAATAAGATTGATGTAAGTGGCCCCCTCACAGGCTGCAGGGAGGACAAACTGAGCTCCTCAGTCTCACACTTAGAGCAAGGCCTTTACTCCGCACAGTGTCAGCCTGGACTATTGGTCCAGCATGAAGGGCCTCGNGGTCAAGTCACTTGGCCAGGCTGCAGGGAGGACAAACTGAGCTCCTCAGTCTCACACTTAGAGCAAGGCCTTTACTCCGCACAGTGTCAGCCTGGACTATTGGTCCAGCATGAAGGGCCTCGAGGGGGCTCACCAGCAATCCCTAGCGTGCAGCATCTACTGAGCACCTCCTGTATGCCAGCCCAGGGCACAGACATCATGTGCACCGTTTCATCTCCATGACAACCCTGAGCGGTAGGGACCACCTTCACTCCAACTGCCCAGGCGAGGACCCAGAGTTGGCAGGGTGCTGGGACAGCTAGGAAGAGCCTCAGCCCAGCCTCCAATCCAGATGCTCCATTTTCAAGTTCACAATCTCAAACCCAGCGCTGTGCTGCTCCAAGGCCCAGCAGGGTGACCTTGGCGAGTGACATTCCCCACCTTCAGGAGAGGACCCACTCCTCTGGGTACACAAATGCTCTCTGCTTGTTTTCTTTTGAAAAAAAGAACTGCATCTCAGTTCTTTACCATCACACAGTTAATCTCTCAATTTACAAAAGAGCGAGTCATGTGACTGGATTCCACAAAAATTCTCTCTCCAGGTTTATGATTTTACAGAAAACTCCAGGGAAAACCGCCTGGAGCGAGTTAAAACCAGATCAGCCATAAACTATGTCCTGGTACAGCCTCACCAAGCCAAGACTCAGATTACTCATTAAATATGTGATAAATATTCGCTTCAGATCAGCAGGAACTTGGGGAGGGTGGGTAAAAAAAATTTTTTTTTGCTTCATGGGGAGAAAAATCCATTATGAATATAGAGTATGTCAAGCTTCAAATTAGTGAACCCAGAATTGGGGGATTGGGGGACAGAGTTTTTTAAGTCAACCCCGTTAAACCATGACCACCACCCTTAGGTATTTTTAAATAAGGCAGTAAGTAAGTNCTGGACCCCTGACACTGCTCCAAAAAGGCTTCCCTGACCACAGGGGCAATCTCCTACAGTACCAGCGGTGCACCTGAGCATACCTGGGAACATCACTCTGCAGCCTTGCTCCCCACCAAACTGCAAGTCCCATGAGGGTGGCTAGCGGCCGTGCAGCACACAGGAATGTGATAAAGGTCGGTCACCTGACTTAAGGGGCTTTCCTGGTGGCTCAGACGGTAAAGAATCTGCCCGCAATGCAGGAGACCTGGGTTCGATCCCTGGGTCGGAAGGATCCCCAAAGAAGGGAATGGCTACCCACTCCAGTATTCTGGCCTGGAGAATTCTGTGGACAGAGGAGCCTGGCGNGCTCAGACGGTAAAGAATCTGCCCGCAATGCAGGAGACCTGGGTTCGATCCCTGGGTCGGAAGGATCCCCAAAGAAGGGAATGGCTACCCACTCCAGTATTCTGGCCTGGAGAATTCTGTGGACAGAGGAGCCTGGCGGGCTACAGTCCACAGGGGTCACAAAGAGTCAGACACAACTTTCAACTGATTTAAAGAATAAAGGAATTACCCTGACAATACTTAGAGAGCCATTATGGAGAATGGGGTCAAGGGGATCATCTAGTCCAAGAATGGCAAACAGGCATTTTTGTTCAGCACCAATTCCACACAATTAGTTGTGGCTGCCTGGGGCAATGTGTTGAGAAGGATGCTGGGGCCACACTAGCACTCCCCTAGAAAGAGTGCCGTGATTATTATTGATGTCTGTAGTGAGTGAGGTAAAGCTGGGGACAGTAGCATACTTGCCCCTACAAATTTAGCCCAATACTCTTTTTTTACAGATAGAGAAAGAGAGGTCTCTTGGTCCCTAAAGCACCCTTTTTCCAGTCTTCATATTCTCATCTGCAAAAACATTCCTACATAAAGAAGGAACCATGGTCTTTTAAAGTCTGAAGTTAGAGAGAGACACCAAAGGAGAGAGAAGACCAGCGAGAAACGAAATACACATTAAGAAACTATGCAAAACAGAAGGCTAACTTTGGTTGTGAAAGAGAAATAATTACAGAAGGGCAAAGTGGAAGCTCTACGAAAGATTTTTTTATTTCTTTTTAAAGAAAGAAAAGTCTGGAACACACGCTCAAAGTAGAAATCTTACAAATTCCTATTGCAAAATAACTCCTGGTCAGCCAACCACAATCTCTATAAATATATCACAAGATCAACAGCCCAGGCAAATAGGGGGAGGGGGGAAATGACTGCACAAATTTTTTAAAAAATCAAAATAGTTCTTCTCACAGTTGGAAAGGAAGGAGTTGCCCATTACCCTCAAAATGAGAGGCCCATGAAGAAAAGAAAGATTGTAATTCTACACATCCCCATGGGCGCCTGCTGAGAAATCAAGACAGCCAGACTATTTTGAAATTATTCTACAATTCTCTTTTCTTTGCAGGGGAAAACAAAATCTGGTATCTTGAATTCATTAGGGCACCCATTGTTTTACATGGCTTCCATGGGATTTTTCACAGTGGGAGCAACCAAAGTCTCCACAGGCTCTGATCTGGGTGGTACATTCTTCAGGGTCTGGGGCAGAAGAAGAGAAGCCACTCTATATCTTTAAAGTGGAGGCAGTTTAATACAGGATCTGAGTAGAGTAAGCTACTTCTTCCTTGATGGCTCAGCGGATAAAGAATCCACCTGCAATGCAGGAGAAACAGGGGATGCAGGTTTGATCCCTGGGTCGGGAGATGCCCTGGAGTAGGAACTGGCAACCCACTCCAGTATTCTGGCCTGGAGAATCCCCACGGACAGAGGAGCCTGGCAGGCTACAGTCGAAAGGGTTGCAAAGAGTCCATTTCAAAGGGTCCAAGAGTCGGACACGACTAAGCACACAAACTACATCAACTCTGGGTAGAGAAGACATATGGGGGCAGAAAAGCAACTGAGGATTAGCCTGTGAGGACAGCTGCTACCCCCTCTAGGCCTGGAGAGAGAGGAACACGTGTTAACCAGAGCTGGGACAATTTAGTAGGCACCGCTCAGTGGGAGTGGCTCAGAGAGGGAGGCGCTGGAACGACACGGAAAACACCCCGAGAGGCAGGGAATGAGTGGGGAGAAACACCCTGGCTTCTCCCTTCTTTCCCTCTCCCAACATTCCTGCTGCGCATCCTTCCGGCTAAACCATTCAAAGGCCCAACAGCAAGGATATCCGAGAAACATGGCTTCTTGAAATTCACAGCACACAGAGGAACAAAAGGGATGCAGCTGAGGGCAAACCAACAACTGATCAATTCAGGTGGGAAAACTCCTGCGGGGCTGAAACTACTCACAGGGTCCTGACAGCCTACCCCAGGGCCCACCTGGGTCCCGCTGCCCTGCTTAGACTGTAACTTCCTCACGGGCAACAACTATCGTCCCTTGACCTGCACCGTCTTCCACAATATCCAGCAGTCACAGCTCAGGGCTGGAAGGACCCTGGCGGTCTGAGAAATGGAAGGCCGGCCCTCCAGTCCTAGCGCCCCAACACAGGGGTGCTTGAATGGCCTTCCACATATTTTTGCTTCTGGCCGTTGCTGAGGAATCTACTACTGACAGGAAACGCATAATGTGGAAGTCTGTGAGCACATGTGCTAAGCCATTTCAGTTGTGTCTGACTCTCTGCAACCCTATGGACTGTGGCCCGTCAGGCTCCTCTGTCCATGGGATTCTCCAGGCAAGAGTACTGGAGTAGGGGTTGCCATGCCCTCCTCCAGGGGATCTTCCCCACCCAGCTTTCGAACCCACATTTCTTCCGTCTCCTGCACTGGCAGGCAGGTTCTTTACCACGAGTGTCACCTGAAAAGCCAGCTGTCCTTAACATTACTTGGAAGACCCAAGTGGACACTCTAGATGCATCTCCTGACCAGATCTAGAACACTGTGTTCCAAGGATCAGGAGTGGAGGCTCTGAGGTATCAAGTCTGATGCCAGCTGGGTGGGGCTGTGAAGACCCCAGAACCGTCCATCTTCAAAGGCCACTCCAGATCCACACTGCAATGGCATGGTGGTGGCTTCTAAACCGTATCATAGGAGACAGGTGCGTTCCTGTCCCCTGGGGCACAGACTCGACTCTGTGTCCCTCTTTGTCCTGGCTATTGCTGAAGGCGTGGCTTCACACTACATTCTGCAAAGAGAAGACCCTTCCCTTTCACCGAAGGCTCCATTTCCCAGGCTGACCTCGCTCCCCTGTTCTCTTATTGCCTGAGCCATTCAAATAGTATTGATCAACCAGCTGGTACACTCAGTCATCTTTTTATGACCTGTCTTTCCAGCTGGACCATACATCTTCCCCAGACAGAGCCCATGCCTCTGGATTCCCCAGAGCCTACCACACAGCCCAACAGATGAAAGCGTCTACACAGTATCCTTAAAGGGGAAAATGACCCAGCTTCCCCAAATCCTGAGTCTGGGGTGAGGCAGGAATAACATTTTCTATCAGCAATTCATACCTGTTTAGTGATTGATGGGATTTTTACATCCGTGACTTCATTTAATTCTTTACAAGGTAGGAGCCACAAATTCCCCTTCAGAAAGGAGGGAGTGGAGGTTAAGGAACTTTGCCCAAAGTTACTAGTTACCGGCAGGACAGAATTTCAAATCCAAGTCTTCTTCCAAGACAAATACTGAGCTCCTTCTGTCTCCTGGCTCAGTCTTCCTTTCCAGTATCCCCTGTCTTGCTTCTCTTTCATGAAATGAACTGATTAAATGAAATCATTAAGTGATAAAAGTTAATAAATGGGGGCTTCCCTGGTGGTCTGGTGGTTAGGACTCTGGGCTTGCAATGCAGGGGACCCAGGTTCAATCCCCGATCAGGGAAGTAAGATTCCCACATGCTGCACAGTGTGGCCAATAAATAAATTAAAAAAAAAAAAAAAAAAAAGAGAGACACTTTTGAACTGTGGTGTTGGAGAAGACTCTTGAGAGTCCCTTGGACCTCAAGGAGATCCAACCAATCCATCCTAAAGGAAATCA
>SJYW01046446.1:732363-753294 GCA_006410735.1 Raphicerus campestris | reverse complement strand
AGCACACAGAACTGTATTCAACATCGTGTAAGAACCATAATGGAAAAGAATATGAAACAGATAAACACACACACACATGTATATTCATACATAACTGAATCACTTTGCTCTACAGCAGAAACTAATATAACAGTGGAAATCAACTATGTGCTGTGTGCTGTGCTTTGTCGTTCAGTCGTGTCCGCTCTTTGCGACCCCATGAATCACAGCACGCCAGGCCTCCATGTCCATCACCAACTCCTGGAGTTCACTCAGACTCACATCCATTGAGTCAGTGATGCTATCCAGCCATCTCATCCTCTGTCATCCCCTTCTCCTCCTGCCCCCATTCCCTCCCAGCATCAGAGTTTTTCCCAATGAGTCAACTCTTTGCATCAGATGGCCAAAGTACTGGAGTTTCAGCTTCAGCATCATTCCTTCCAAAGAAATCCCAGGGTTGATCTCCTTCAGATTGGACTGGTTGGCTCTCCTTGCAGTCCAAGGGACTCTCAAGAGTCTTCTCCAACACCACAGTTCAAAAGCATCAATTCTTCAGCGCTCAGCCTTCTTCACAGTCCAACTCTCACATCCATACATGACCACAGGAAAAACCATAGCCTTGACTAGAGAGACTTTAGTTGGCAAAGTAGTGTTTCTGCTTTTGAATATACTATCTAGGTTGGTCATAACTTTTCTTCCAAGGAGTAAGCGTCTTTTAATTTCATGGCTGCAATCACCATCTGCAGTGATTTTGGAGCCCCCAAAAATAAAGTCTGACACTGTTTCCACTGTTTCCCCATCTATTTCCCATGAAGTGATGGGACCAGAGGCCATGATCTTTGTTTTCTGAATGCTGAGCTTTAAGCCAACTTTTTCACTCTCCTCTTTCACTTTCATCAAGAGGCTTTTTAGTTCCTCTTTACTTTCTGCCATAAGGGTGGTGTTATCTGCATATCTGAGGTTATTGATACTTCTCCCGGCAATCTTGATTCCAGCTTGTGTTTCTTCCCGCTCAGTGTTTCTCATGATGGTTTCTCATGATAAATCAAAATGACTTATCTTGTATTAAACATTAGCTAAATAACGATCACTTATTAAAATTCAAGCAAGTCTTCTGAGCATGAGTTTTCCAAGCTATAATCTAGAGAGTTCTGACCACATGAGCTCTGAGGACCCTCCTAGTTCTGAAACTTGTTTTTCCTCCAGCTGTCCCACTGCCTAGACTACATTCCACTCTGACCCGCTGGACCCCTGACACTGCTCCAAAAAGGCTTCCCTGACCACAGGGGCAATCTCCTACAGTACCAGCGGTGCACCTGAGCATACCTGGGAACATCACTCTGCAGCCTTGCTCCCCACCAAACTGCAAGTCCCATGAGGGTGGCTAGCGGCCGTGCAGCACACAGGAATGTGATAAAGGTCGGTCACCTGACTTAAGGGGCTTTCCTGGTGGCTCAGACGGTAAAGAATCTGCCCGCAATGCAGGAGACCTGGGTTCGATCCCTGGGTCGGAAGGATCCCCAAAGAAGGGAATGGCTACCCACTCCAGTATTCTGGCCTGGAGAATTCTGTGGACAGAGGAGCCTGGCGGGCTACAGTCCACAGGGGTCACAAAGAGTCAGACACAACTTTCAACTGATTTAAAGAATAAAGGAATTACCCTGACAATACTTAGAGAGCCATTATGGAGAATGGGGTCAAGGGGATCATCTAGTCCAAGAATGGCAAACAGGCATTTTTGTTCAGCACCAATTCCACACAATTAGTTGTGGCTGCCTGGGGCAATGTGTTGAGAAGGATGCTGGGGCCACACTAGCACTCCCCTAGAAAGAGTGCCGTGATTATTATTGATGTCTGTAGTGAGTGAGGTAAAGCTGGGGACAGTAGCATACTTGCCCCTACAAATTTAGCCCAATACTCTTTTTTTACAGATAGAGAAAGAGAGGTCTCTTGGTCCCTAAAGCACCCTTTTTCCAGTCTTCATATTCTCATCTGCAAAAACATTCCTACATAAAGAAGGAACCATGGTCTTTTAAAGTCTGAAGTTAGAGAGAGACACCAAAGGAGAGAGAAGACCAGCGAGAAACGAAATACACATTAAGAAACTATGCAAAACAGAAGGCTAACTTTGGTTGTGAAAGAGAAATAATTACAGAAGGGCAAAGTGGAAGCTCTACGAAAGATTTTTTTATTTCTTTTTAAAGAAAGAAAAGTCTGGAACACACGCTCAAAGTAGAAATCTTACAAATTCCTATTGCAAAATAACTCCTGGTCAGCCAACCACAATCTCTATAAATATATCACAAGATCAACAGCCCAGGCAAATAGGGGGAGGGGGGAAATGACTGCACAAATTTTTTAAAAAATCAAAATAGTTCTTCTCACAGTTGGAAAGGAAGGAGTTGCCCATTACCCTCAAAATGAGAGGCCCATGAAGAAAAGAAAGATTGTAATTCTACACATCCCCATGGGCGCCTGCTGAGAAATCAAGACAGCCAGACTATTTTGAAATTATTCTACAATTCTCTTTTCTTTGCAGGGGAAAACAAAATCTGGTATCTTGAATTCATTAGGGCACCCATTGTTTTACATGGCTTCCATGGGATTTTTCACAGTGGGAGCAACCAAAGTCTCCACAGGCTCTGATCTGGGTGGTACATTCTTCAGGGTCTGGGGCAGAAGAAGAGAAGCCACTCTATATCTTTAAAGTGGAGGCAGTTTAATACAGGATCTGAGTAGAGTAAGCTACTTCTTCCTTGATGGCTCAGCGGATAAAGAATCCACCTGCAATGCAGGAGAAACAGGGGATGCAGGTTTGATCCCTGGGTCGGGAGATGCCCTGGAGTAGGAACTGGCAACCCACTCCAGTATTCTGGCCTGGAGAATCCCCACGGACAGAGGAGCCTGGCAGGCTACAGTCGAAAGGGTTGCAAAGAGTACATTTCAAAGGGTCCAAGAGTCGGACACGACTAAGCACACAAACTACATCAACTCTGGGCAGAGAAGACATATGGGGGCAGAAAAGCAACTGAGGATTAGCCTGTGAGGAGCAGCTGCTACCCCCTCTAGGCCTGGAGAGAGAGGAACACGTGTTAACCAGAGCTGGGACAACTCAGTAGGCACCGCTCAGTGGGAGTGGCTCAGAGAGGGAGGCGCTGGAACGACACGGAAAACACCCCGAGAGGCAGGGAATGAGTGGGGAGAAACACCCTGGCTTCTCCCTTCTTTCCCTCTCCCAACATTCCTGCTGCGCATCCTTCCGGCTAAACCATTCAAAGGCCCAACAGCAAGGATATCCGAGAAACGTGGCTTCTTGAAATTCACAGCACACAGAGGAACAAAAGGGATGCAGCTGAGGGCAAACCAACAACTGATCAATTCAGGTGGGAAAACTCCTGCGGGGCTGAAACTACTCACAGGGTCCTGACAGCCTACCCCAGGGCCCACCTGGGTCCCGCTGCCCTGCTTAGACTGTAACTTCCTCACGGGCAACAACTATCGTCCCTTGACCTGCACCGTCTTCCACAATATCCAGCAGTCACAGCTCAGGGCTGGAAGGACCCTGGCGGTCTGAGAAATGGAAGGCCGGCCCTCCAGTCCTAGCGCCCCAACACAGGGGTGCTTGAATGGCCTTCCACGTATTTTTGCTTCTGGCCGTTGCTGAGGAATCTACTACTGACAGGAAACGCATAATGTGGAAGTCTGTGAGCACATGTGCTAAGCCATTTCAGTCGTGTCTGACTCTCTGCAACCCTATGGACTGCGGCCCGTCAGGCTCCTCTGTCCATGGGATTCTCCAGGCAAGAGTACTGGAGTAGGGGTTGCCATGCCCTCCTCCAGGGGATCTTTCCCACCCAGCTTTCGAACCCACATTTCTTCCGTCTCCTGCACTGGCAGGCAGGTTCTTTACCAGGAGTGTCACCTGAAAAGCCAGCTGTCCTTAACATTACTTGGAAGACCCAAGTGGACACTCTAGATGCATCTCCTGACCAGATCTAGAACACTGTGTTCCAAGGATCAGGAGTGGAGGCTCTGAGGTATCAAGTCTGATGCCAGCTGGGTGGGGCTGTGAAGACCCCAGAACCGTCCATCTTCAAAGGCCACTCCAGATCCACACTGCAATGGCATGGTGGTGGCTTCTAAACCGTATCATAGGAGACAGGTGCGTTCCTGTCCCCTGGGGCACAGACTCGACTCTGTGTCCCTCTTTGTCCTGGCTATTGCTGAAGGCGTGGCTTCACACTACATTCTGCAAAGAGAAGACCCTTCCCTTTCACCGAAGGCTCCATTTCCCAGGCTGACCTCGCTCCCCTGTTCTCTTATTGCCTGAGCCATTCAAATAGTATTGATCAACCAGCTGGTACACTCAGTCATCTTTTTATGACCTGTCTTTCCAGCTGGACCATACATCTTCCCCAGACAGAGCCCATGCCTCTGGATTCCCCAGAGCCTACCACACAGCCCAACAGACGAAAGAGTCTACACGGTATCCTTAAAGGGGAAAATGACCCAGCTTCCCCAAATTCTGAGTCTGGGGTGAGGCAGGAATAACATTTTCTATCAGCGATTCATACCGGTTTAGTGATTGATGGGATTTTTACATCCATGACTTCATTTAATTCTTTACAAGGTAGGAGCCACAAATTCCCCTTCAGAAAGGAGGGAGTGGAGGTTAAGGAACTTTGCCCAAAGTTACTAGTTACCGGCAGGACAGAATTTCAAATCCAAGTCTTCTTCCAAGACAAATACTGAGCTCCTTCTGTCTCCTGGCTCAGTCTTCCTTTCCAGTATCCCCTGTCTTGCTTCTCTTTCATGAAATGAACTGATTAAATGAAATCATTAAGTGATAAAAGTTAATAAATGTAAGGCACTTAGAACAGTGCCTGGCACAGACTAAGTGCTATGTCAGTAACGGTTACCCCTGTCCTCATTGGTACCACCATTATTTCTCTATCAATAAGCTCATTTCAAAAGTCAACCCATCACAATAGCTATAGTCAGCAAACTTGACAACCAAAGCAGTAGAATACAGAAAATGCCTACATTTAATTAAAACTGGAAAACGACAGAAGCGTAAATGACTTAACAGCCAAGAGGAGGCATCGGAAGACACTGCATGATTCTCAGAAGTCTACTCAAAGCACCGACCTCCCCTGTACCAGGCAACCACTAACACATTATTCAAAATTAAGCTTGAATCTCCTTCCCTGATGGACTTCAGAGGGGAACAGTTTCGGTGCACAAAATATAGTACTTTCTCATCCATGCACAGTCTTTAGGGCCAGGAGTCTGTTACACAGATGGAAAATAAGGGCCGAGAGTGGAAGCAAAATGAGTGAGGTCACATGTATTTTAGTGCCATCTGCAACTCCCTTTCACAGGTGTTAGTTTTACCAGGCACAGTGCTCTGCTAAGCCCAGTGTGGGACGCTGCAGTCACAGGCATACGTGTTTTAGGCTAGGCATGTTAANACTTCAGAGGGGAACAGTTTCGGTGCACAAAATATAGTACTTTCTCATCCATGCACAGTCTTTAGGGCCAGGAGTCTGTTATACAGACGGAAAATAAGGGCCCAGAGTGGAAGCAAAATGAGTGAGGTCACATGTATTTTAGTGCCATCTGCAGCTCCCTTTCACAGGTGTTAGTTTTACCAGGCACAGTGCTCTGCTAAGCCCAGTGTGGGACGCTGCAGTCACAGGCACACGTGTTTTAGGCTAGGCATGTTAAAAAAAAGAAAAAAATCAGTGTTCCAGCCACTAGATCCAAAGTCTTTGGGCAAATAAAACAAGTCATCAGCTTCCAACCTCAGCTAAGATGGAGGATGAGAAGGAAGCATTCTGCCATGTCAACTTGCCCAAATGGGATTCTTCTAAAGACTCTCCAGAGCAGCTGTGTGCCCTCAGCTGTCACATCCACTGTCACCTTTCTCGAATTTTAACTTGGTTCACTGTCACAACCAACTTACCAACTCTCACATTCTTTAACCATGTTGGGGAACAAATTCTATCAATATTGTAGGAGAGAAAGAAAAGGCTTCGTGCACAAAGATGTCCACTGTGTTATTTATAACAGTGGACACTATTATAAATAAAGTCTTCAGTGTACCAAAACGGAACACATCATTGTGACCCTTATATGCATGCTTGCAAGGTTGCTTCAGTCGTGTCCAATTCTTTGTGACCCCATGGACTACAAGAATACTGGAGTAGGTTGCCATGCCCTCCTCCAGGGGATCTTCCCAACTCAGGGACTAAACCCACATCTCTAATGTCTCCCGCATTGGCAGGCGGGCTCTTTACCACTAGCACCCCCTGGGAAGCCCATGACCTATGTGTATAACAATGTAAGTAAATACCTTCTTACAAAGCCATTCGAATGCATGCTTATGAATGGTAGAGACCTACATGAAAAACACATATGTACTAAAGTGAAATATCAAGAACAGAGTCAAAAATATGTATACAATTTTATATAAACACTGCAGGCACATATACAATATGCCAAAAAGCACCAGCCCTGGATGACTAAAAAATTGTACAACCTTTTTCGTCTCCTTCCTAGTTAGCTTTCTATCACTATTCCTTTTGAGGAAAAACTCTGACCAAACTTTAAAAGACCCAGCCTGCACATCTATAAAGGCAGGTATCTGGACAAGGGAATTTCCTGGGATGCTACCCTTCTCCAGATCAAAGATCTGTGAATCTCCGAAGACCTGAATCTACCTTGTGTCCTCTCAGGATGCAGCCAGTAGACACGGCGGCTGAGCCCGGGTACACACCATCCACTGGGGAGCACTCACAGCAGCCAAGCTCCACCCAGGGTTGAGACGAGATGACCCGGGGATATCTTTAAGCGCTGACCTTTTCCCTAAGAGGCTCTGGGGGAGGTAATGCTTAGCCTATTGCCTTTTTAATACAGTAGACCCTGAGAGTGAGGTTTTTATGCTGTATGTAACTGCAGCCACAAAAACTATATGAGTGCTAGTGTGGACTGAGATACTATGCTGTGCCAGTGACTCTAAAAGGCTCATTAAATATGTGAGCAATCATCCAACATACTCATTAACTGGAGACCATTCATTCACTTCAGAACTGAGGAAACTGAGGTCCTGGGAGGTGGCAGGGACCTGGGTCTAAGCGAGAACATTCACAGCTGAGCTGGCCAGTGCGTGGCCAGGCGGGAATGTGCAGCTGGCTTCTTTAGTAAACCATCTCATTTTATCCTCGCCACTTGTGTACAGTGAAGAATACCGCTGCCACGTCCCTGGGGCTTCCCAGAATCCCCAATACTACTGTGATTTTATACTAATAGATAAAGTGAGGTTCAGAAAGGTAAAGTTACCTGCCCCAAATCACACAGCTAGTAAACAAATCTGTACCCAAGCTTGCCTGGCCCCAAAGCCCATATATTCAACTACAGTGCCGTAACTAACTCACCCACCAAATAAAATGAAATAGGAGCACTATAAATAATCAGCCTGAAACACAACACAAAGAAATAAGGGGACTTCCCTGGTGGTCCAGTGGTTAATACTCTGTACTGACATGACAGAGGCTGCATGTTCAATCCCTGGTCCAGGAAGCTCAGCATGCTACAGGGTGTGGCCCAAAGCAAGCAAACAAAATAAAATGAGGAAAGAATGTTTAGAGCCGCACAGTTTGCCCAGAAGTGGTGGGCTTCCTGGGGGAGAGGTGTGTCATCAGAGAAAAGACAGCCATCTGGAGAAAAAGTAGCCAATGTTACAAACAAAAGGACGGATCTGCTCTAGGGGGAGGGGATAAGAAAGAGAAGGGAGCGAAAGGGATGGTGTTCCTTGCTCCAGTTCTGAATTCTTCTGGAAAATCTCAGGCCTTCCTAATACTCCCATAGACCAGCTCTAAACATCCAGCTTTTCCATCTTCCATATTTAAGGACTACCAAATATTTCATTTCCTCTTTTCCCCTCTTTCCGACTTCACAAGTGTAGTAAAAAGTTAATGAATCTATAAATTGCTCACTGGCTTTAAAAAATGAGAAAAAAAAAGCAGTTAATGGAAATTTTAATGAAAACACTCTATCCGCATAACTGATGGCAAACCGAGGGCTGAAATACCTGGGATTTCACAGCCCAAACTGGGTGTCACGAAAGCTTGCACACATTTATGGAAAGCGGGGTTCCAAGCTCACTGATATCTGAAAGACGACAAAGTCTCCACTCCAGGCTTCAAAGCGGCACTGTGCGTGACATCTACCCAAAGGAAAACATCATCAGCACGTTCCATCGTCAAACTGGGAGACCCTGTTTCTGAGAAAAGCAAAATGGCAGAGAACCAGGAATCTGTTCTGAGGCAAGAGGCCAAGGTTTGGGACTCAACTCCAGAAATGTTAAATGTCGTGATAACTGAGGAGCTATCACGTTCTGCTGGGGTTCTCAAGAAGTCCATCACCATGTAATTGCCTGAGTTTCCCTCCTCTGGAAATCCAAGTTGATAGGAGGGGAGGTACCTGAATTTTGGAAAAATATCCCAGGCCACGTGGGCACACCCTCCCTTTTCAAAAGTACCACTCTGATGTTTATTCTATGTCAAGCACAGAGCCAGAGACTTNGGTTGTGAAAGAGAAATAATTACAGAAGGGCAAAGTGGAAGCTCTACGAAAGATTTTTTTATTTCTTTTTAAAGAAAGAAAAGTCTGGAACACACGCTCAAAGTAGAAATCTTACAAATTCCTATTGCAAAATAACTCCTGGTCAGCCAACCACAATCTCTATAAATATATCACAAGATCAACAGCCCAGGCAAATAGGGGGAGGGGGGAAATGACTGCACAAATTTTTTTAAAAATCAAAATAGTTCTTCTCACAGTTGGAAAGGAAGGAGTTGCCCATTACCCTCAAAATGAGAGGCCCATGAAGAAAAGAAAGATTGTAATTCTACACATCCCCATGGGCGCCTGCTGAGAAATCAAGACAGCCAGACTATTTTGAAATTATTCTACAATTCTCTTTTCTTTGCAGGGGAAAACAAAATCTGGTATCTTGAATTCATTAGGGCACCCATTGTTTTACATGGCTTCCATGGGATTTTTCACAGTGGGAGCAACCAAAGTCTCCACAGGCTCTGATCTGGGTGGTACATTCTTCAGGGTCTGGGGCAGAAGAAGAGAAGCCACTCTATATCTTTAAAGTGGAGGCAGTTTAATACAGGATCTGAGTAGAGTAAGCTACTTCTTCCTTGATGGCTCAGCGGATAAAGAATCCACCTGCAATGCAGGAGAAACAGGGGATGCAGGTTTGATCCCTGGGTCGGGAGATGCCCTGGAGTAGGAACTGGCAACCCACTCCAGTATTCTGGCCTGGAGAATCCCCACGGACAGAGGAGCCTGGCAGGCTACAGTCGAAAGGGTTGCAAAGAGTCCATTTCAAAGGGTCCAAGAGTCGGACACGACTAAGCACACAAACTACATCAACTCTGGGCAGAGAAGACATATGGGGGCAGAAAAGCAACTGAGGATTAGCCTGTGAGGAGCAGCTGCTACCCCCTCTAGGCCTGGAGAGAGAGGAACACGTGTTAACCAGAGCTGGGACAACTCAGTAGGCACCGCTCAGTGGGAGTGGCTCAGAGAGGGAGGCGCTGGAACGACACGGAAAACACCCCGAGAGGCAGGGAATGAGTGGGGAGAAACACCCTGGCTTCTCCCTTCTTTCCCTCTCCCAACATTCCTGCTGCGCATCCTTCCGGCTAAACCATTCAAAGGCCCAACAGCAAGGATATCCGAGAAACATGGCTTCTTGAAATTCACAGCACACAGAGGAACAAAAGGGATGCAGCTGAGGGCAAACCAACAACTGATCAATTCAGGTGGGAAAACTCCTGCGGGGCTGAAACTACTCACAGGGTCCTGACAGCCTACCCCAGGGCCCACCTGGGTCCCGCTGCCCTGCTTAGACTGTAACTTCCTCACGGGCAACAACTATCGTCCCTTGACCTGCACCGTCTTCCACAATATCCAGCAGTCACAGCTCAGGGCTGGAAGGACCCTGGCGGTCTGAGAAATGGAAGGCCGGCCCTCCAGTCCTAGCGCCCCAACACAGGGGTGCTTGAATGGCCTTCCACATATTTTTGCTTCTGGCCGTTGCTGAGGAATCTACTACTGACAGGAAACGCATAATGTGGAAGTCTGTGAGCACATGTGCTAAGCCATTTCAGTTGTGTCTGACTCTCTGCAACCCTATGGACTGTGGCCCGTCAGGCTCCTCTGTCCATGGGATTCTCCAGGCAAGAGTACTGGAGTAGGGGTTGCCATGCCCTCCTCCAGGGGATCTTCCCCACCCAGCTTTCGAACCCACATTTCTTCCGTCTCCTGCACTGGCAGGCAGGTTCTTTACCACGAGTGTCACCTGAAAAGCCAGCTGTCCTTAACATTACTTGGAAGACCCAAGTGGACACTCTAGATGCATCTCCTGACCAGATCTAGAACACTGTGTTCCAAGGATCAGGAGTGGAGGCTCTGAGGTATCAAGTCTGATGCCAGCTGGGTGGGGCTGTGAAGACCCCAGAACCGTCCATCTTCAAAGGCCACTCCAGATCCACACTGCAATGGCATGGTGGTGGCTTCTAAACCGTATCATAGGAGACAGGTGCGTTCCTGTCCCCTGGGGCACAGACTCGACTCTGTGTCCCTCTTTGTCCTGGCTATTGCTGAAGGCGTGGCTTCACACTACATTCTGCAAAGAGAAGACCCTTCCCTTTCACCGAAGGCTCCATTTCCTAGGCTGACCTCGCTCCCCTGTTCTCTTATTGCCTGAGCCATTCAAATAGTATTGATCAACCAGCTGGTACACTCAGTCATCTTTTTATGACCTGTCTTTCCAGCTGGACCATACATCTTCCCCAGACAGAGCCCATGCCTCTGGATTCCCCAGAGCCTACCACACAGCCCAACAGATGAAAGCGTCTACACAGTATCCTTAAAGGGGAAAATGACCCAGCTTCCCCAAATCCTGAGTCTGGGGTGAGGCAGGAATAACATTTTCTATCAGCAATTCATACCTGTTTAGTGATTGATGGGATTTTTACATCCGTGACTTCATTTAATTCTTTACAAGGTAGGAGCCACAAATTCCCCTTCAGAAAGGAGGGAGTGGAGGTTAAGGAACTTTGCCCAAAGTTACTAGTTACCGGCAGGACAGAATTTCAAATCCAAGTCTTCTTCCAAGACAAATACTGAGCTCCTTCTGTCTCCTGGCTCAGTCTTCCTTTCCAGTATCCCCTGTCTTGCTTCTCTTTCATGAAATGAACTGATTAAATGAAATCATTAAGTGATAAAAGTTAATAAATGGGGGCTTCCCTGGTGGTCTGGTGGTTAGGACTCTGGGCTTGCAATGCAGGGGACCCAGGTTCAATCCCCGATCAGGGAAGTAAGATTCCCACATGCTGCACAGTGTGGCCAATAAATAAATTAAAAAAAATAAAAATGAAAAAAAAAAAAAAAAGTTAATAAATGTAAGGCACTTCGAACAGTGCCTGGCACAGACTAAGTGCTTTGTAAGTAACGGTTACCCCTGTCTTCATTGGTACCACCATTATTTCTCTATCAATAAGCTCATTTCAAAAAGTCAACCCATCACAATAGCTATAGTCAGCAAACTTGACAACCAAAGCAGTAGAATACAGAAAATGCCTACATTTAATTAAAACTGGAAAACGACAGAAGCGTAAATGACTTAACAGCCAAGAGGAGGCATCGGAAGACACTGCATGATTCTCAGAAGTCTACTCAAAGCACCGACCTCCCCTGTACCAGGCAACCACTAACACATTATTCAAAATTAAGCTTGAATCTCCTTCCCTGATGGACTTCAGAGGGGAACAGTTTCGGTGCACAAAATATAGTACTTTCTCATCCATGCACAGTCTTTAGGGCCAGGAGTCTGTTATACAGACGGAAAATAAGGGCCCAGAGTGGAAGCAAAATGAGTGAGGTCACATGTATTTTAGTGCCATCTGCAGCTCCCTTTCACAGGTGTTAGTTTTACCAGGCACAGTGCTCTGCTAAGCCCAGTGTGGGACGCTGCAGTCACAGGCACACGTGTTTTAGGCTAGGCATGTTAAAAAAAAGAAAAAAATCAGTGTTCCAGCCACTAGATCCAAAGTCTTTGGGCAAATAAAACAAGTCATCAGCTTCCAACCTCAGCTAAGATGGAGGATGAGAAGGAAGCATTCTGGCATGTCAACTTGCCCAAATGGGATTCTTCTAAAGACTCTCCAGAGCAGCTGTGTGCCCTCAGCTGTCACATCCACTGTCACCTTTCTCGAATTTTAACTTGGTTCACTGTCACAACCAACTTACCAACTCTCACATTCTTTAACCATGTTGGGGAACAAATTCTATCAATATTGTAGGAGAGAAAGAAAAGGCTTCGTGCACAAAGATGTCCACTGTGTTATTTATAACAGTGGACACTATTATAAATAAAGTCTTCAGTGTACCAAAACGGAACACATCATTGTGACCCTTATATGCATGCTTGCAAGGTTGCTTCAGTCGTGTCCAATTCTTTGTGACCCCATGGACTACAAGAATACTGGAGTAGGTTGCCATGCCCTCCTCCAGGGGATCTTCCCAACTCAGGGACTAAACCCACATCTCTAATGTCTCCCGCATTGGCAGGCGGGCTCTTTACCACTAGCACCCCCTGGGAAGCCCATGACCTATGTGTATAACAATGTAAGTAAATACCTTCTTACAAAGCCATTAGGATGCATGCTTATGAATGGTAGAGACCTACATGAAAAACGCATATGTACTAAAGTGAAATATCAAGAACAGAGTCAAAAATATGTATACAATTTTATATAAATACCGCAGGCACATATACAATATGCGAAAAAGCACCAGCCCTGGATGACTAAAAAATTGTACAACCTTTTTCGTCTCCTTCCTAGTTAGCTTTCTATCACTATTCCTTTTGAGGAAAAACTCTGACCAAACTTTAAAAGACCCAGCCTGCACATCTATAAAGGCAGGTATCTGGACAAGGGAATTTCCTGGGATGCTACCCTTCTCCAGATCAAAGATCTGTGAATCTCCGAAGACCTGAATCTACCTTGTGTCCTCTCAGGATGCAGCCAGTAGACACGGCGGCTGAGCCCGGGTACACACCATCCACTGGGGAGCACTCACAGCAGCCAAGCTCCACCCAGGGTTGAGACGAGATGACCCGGGGATATCTTTAAGCGCTGACCTTTTCCCTAAGAGGCTCTGGGGGAGGTAATGCTTAGCCTATTGCCTTTTTAATACAGTAGACCCTGAGAGTGAGGTTTTTATGCTGTATGTAACTGCAGCCACAAAAACTATATGAGTGCTAGTGTGAACTGAGATACTATGCTGTGCCAATGACTCTAAAAGGCTCATTAAATATGTGAGCAATCATCCAACATACTCATTAACTGGAGACCATTCATTCACTTCAGAACTGAGGAAACTGAGGTCCTGGGAGGTGGCAGGGACCTGGGTCTAAGCGAGAACATTCACAGCTGAGCTGGCCAGTGCGTGGCCAGGCGGGAATGTGCAGCTGGCTTCTTTAGTAAACCATCTCATTTTATCCTCGCCACTTGTGTACAGTGAAGAATACCGCTGCCACGTCCCTGGGGCTTCCCAGAATCCCCAATACTACTGTGATTTTATACTAATAGATAAAGTGAGGTTCAGAAAGGTAAAGTTACCTGCCCCAAATCACACAGCTAGTAAACAAATCTGTACCCAAGCTTGCCTGGCCCCAAAGCCCATATATTCAACTACAGTGCCGTAACTAACTCACCCACCAAATAAAATGAAATAGGAGCACTATAAATAATCAGCCTGAAACACAACACAAAGAAATAAGGGGACTTCCCTGGTGGTCCAGTGGTTAATACTCTGTACTGACATGACAGAGGCTGCATGTTCAATCCCTGGTCCAGGAAGCTCGGCATGCTACAGAGTGTGGCCCAAAGCAAGCAAACAAAATAAAATGAGGAAAGAATGTTTAGAGCCGCACAGTTTGCCCAGAAGTGGTGGGCTTCCTGGGGGAGAGGTGTGTCATCAGAGAAAAGACAGCCATCTGGAGAAAAAGTAGCCAATGTTACAAACAAAAGGACGGATCTGCTCTAGGGGGAGGGGATAAGAAAGAGAAGGGAGCGAAAGGGATGGTGTTCCTTGCTCCAGTTCTGAATTCTTCTGGAAAATCTCAGGCCTTCCTAATACTCCCATAGACCAGCTCTAAACATCCAGCTTTTCCATCTTCCATATTTAAGGACTACCAAATATTTCATTTCCTCTTTTCCCCTCTTTCCGACTTCACAAGTGTAGTAAAAAGTTAATGAATCTATAAATTGCTCACTGGCTTTAAAAAATGAGAAAAAAAAAGCAGTTAATGGAAATTTTAATGAAAACACTCTATCCGCATAACTGATGGCAAACCGAGGGCTGAAATACCTGGGATTTCACAGCCCAAACTGGGTGTCACGAAAGCTTGCACACATTTATGGAAAGCGGGGTTCCAAGCTCACTGATATCTGAAAGACGACAAAGTCTCCACTCCAGGCTTCAAAGCGGCACTGTGCGTGACATCTACCCAAAGGAAAACATCATCAGCACGTTCCATCGTCAAACTGGGAGACCCTGTTTCTGAGAAAAGCAAAATGGCAGAGAACCAGGAATCTGTTCTGAGGCAAGAGGCCAAGGTTTGGGACTCAACTCCAGAAATGTTAAATGTCGTGATAACTGAGGAGCTATCACGTTCTGCTGGGGTTCTCAAGAAGTCCATCACCATGTAATTGCCTGAGTTTCCCTCCTCTGGAAATCCAAGTTGATAGGAGGGGAGGTACCTGAATTTTGGAAAAATATCCCAGGCCACGTGGGCACACCCTCCCTTTTCAAAAGTACCACTCTGATGTTTATTCTATGTCAAGCACAGAGCCAGAGACTTCACAGCCTTCATTTCTCAGACACACCCCCTACAACATGGAAAGGTAAATATGACTAGCCTCATTTTAATCTCATAAGGAGAGGAAGCTTCAGAGAAGTGAAGTGACCATCTCAAAGTCACACAACACAGCTAGTGGATCAACACCAAGGCGGGCAGATACTTGGGCAGTCAAAACTCAAAAAAAATCACCAGATTTTCTTCAAAAGCCTCTAACAGGCCTCCAGCCTCCATTCATGGCCCTCCAGTCCAACAGCCTCCACCGACAGCCTGCGTGGTCTTCGTAAGATCTATATACGACCATTCCCATTTAAACCCTTCACAGGGTGCCCTTCTACTACAAGGCAACCACCACGCTCCTTTACAGCTCCTGTTACCACAACCCTTACACCTAATGTTCCACCCACACCAGGCTTCCTGCATCTGCTCCCCACACTCACAGCCTGGCTAACTCTCCTCCTCCTCCTTCAAGTCTCATCCTAGATATCACCTCCATCTAGAAACTTCTCAACATCCCCACCCTGCCCTGCTCCACCTCCCATCCCTGACCCAAGCCACCCTAGGCAGGGCTGGATCCCCTCTGATGCACCTTCTCAATGGCCCAACTGCTCCACTACTTACGAGCCTGCCTTCCTCCCCAGGCCATGGGTGGCCCCCAGCGCTTGTTCACCTCTGAGCACGTAGAGTTCCTGGCTAGGAAAGAGACCTGGAAAATGCTTAGGATGAATGGGCAGGGTGGCAGGAGATCTCTCTACAGCATCCTTGTCACATGACAGACTCAAACCCTGAACCAGGTCTGGCTCCGTCCAGCCTCCCCAAAAGAGATCACACGAACCAGCAGTCTACAGATACTGGGGATGATGGAGTGTTGGCAAGAAGAAATGTCATTTTCCCCAAAANTGTCAGCCCTCTCCACCATGACCTGCCCGTCTTGGGTTGCCCCGCAGGCATGGCTTGGTTTCACTGAGTTAGACAAGGCTGTGGTCCTGGTGTGACTAGATTGACTAGTTTTCTGTGAGTATGGTTTTAGTGTGTCTGCCCTCTGATGCCCTCTTGCAACACCTACCATCTTACTTGGGATTCTCTTACCTTGGGCGTGGGGTATCTCTTCACGGCTGCTCCAGCAAAGCACAGCCGCTGCTCCTAAAGTATAAAAACGGTTGAGATAGAGAGTCAAAGAAATGAGAGCCAGAGGAGCAGAGAGACACCGGAAAGTACTGGAGGACACGAAGAAGATGCCACAAGCATGTACGGAGGGGAGAGGGGACAGGCCAGAGTTATTCTAAGGGTGCTGGGGACCAAAGGCAGAGCTACTGATGCAGACTTCCGCCGGCCAGCAGCCAGGATCCCAAAGAAACACACACAGGCAAGAAATACCTGGAAATGATAACAGCCGCTTCTAGTTTCCAGAGATTTTGAAGCCTCTTTCTCTTTGTTTTTCCCCTAAACCAGTTACAATTAGCATTGAGGGATATAATTACGTTGTTAGTCTAATTGCCTGTTTGAAGCAGGATCTACAGGGGTTTAATGGAAGATCTGAGGAGGGAGGGCAGATAAAATAAAAAGTCAGGATAATCACAGAAGAGATGTGCAATGTGACTTTCTTTCCAGGTAGCGACGAGGCCTGAACTGCGCCAGAGACCGGGGAATTGCCTCCCGCGCCCACTCACTCGCCCGGCTGGGCAGGGAATGGCACTACCGGGCGGCGCGACTTCACTGGAAATTGATTTTGGAGACATTGACCTAATTAATCAGGAAACAATCCTAGAAAGGCCCTTGGATTTGGAGCCTTTGCACTATTATTGGCAGTGACACACTTACACACTGGCGGGCCGTGCTTTCCCCAGTGGAAGCCAGCGTGGTAGCAGCTGATGGAGCAGGGCTGTGTGGGGCCAGGGACCTGCCTCCACTATGGGAGGGTGGTCCCGTGCAGAAAGAGTACTCGGTTTTGTGGCCCTGGAAACAGAAGTCAGAGGTAGGCAGCTCTGAGCTCAGGATGAAGAGGAACATTCTCCTCCTGGCAAAGAGCACAGCTGAGAGATAGTGAGCGCCCTGATAACAGAGGCATTCAAGTTGGATGACCTTGCAGTGAGGATGCAGAGGAATCAACCCAGAGGAAGAACCGAATGCCTCTGAGGGACTGTACAAACCACTCCACGGGCTTCCCAGCTGGCAGGGTACAGAACCCACCTGCCACTGCAGGAGAAACAGGAAATGTGGGTTCGATCCCTGCGTCAGAAAGATCCCCTGGAGCAGAAAATGGCAACCCACTCAGGTATTCTTACCTGGAAAATTTCACAGACAGAGAGGAGCCTGGTATGCTACAGTCACACACCACTGAAAAGAAAGTGAAAGTGTTAGCTGCTCAGTTGTGTCCAGCTCTGTGCGACCCCAGGGACAGAAGACCCCATGGACTGTAGGCCGCTAGGCTCCTCTGTCCATGGGATTCTCCAGCCAAGAACACTGGAGTGAGTTACCATTTCCCATTTCCTTCTCCAGAGGATCTTCCTGACCCAGGGATCAAACTTGGGTCCCCTGCATTGCAGGCAGATTCTTTAATGTGTGAGCCACCAGGGAAGGCTGAGCACACACACCCAAACCACCCCTATCTCCAGCACGCTTTCCAACCCAAGCCAGTAAGTGTAGCGATAACGCCACCACATGTATCTGAGCCTGTATACACACCTCATCCGCGGAGGCCACTGCCTTCTGAATCGTTACACCTGGCATTGCCATGGGGCCAGGGGTTCTCATCTGCTCACCTCAGCACAGCTGGCTCCCAGCACAATGCCTGGCACAGAGCAGGTACTCAAAAGTAGGTGGATCAACCTACTTAAGCATCAACCAGAGCTGCTGAAATGACACATGTCCTTTTAATCCATTAAGTTTTTGTCTGTAAACATCTCAGCTTCACATTCAGAGGACAGGTCATCTTGTCCTTGTTGCTTAGTCACTAAGTCATGTCCGACTCTTTCGCGACCCCATGGATTGTGGCCCACCACTCTCCTCTGTCCAGAGGATTTCCCAGGCAAGAATACTGGAGTGGGTTGCCAGTTCCTTCTCCAGGGGCTCTTCCCAATCCAGGGATCGAACCAGCAGATGATCGAACATGGAGAGGGCTTAGATTCTTTCCAGAACCCTCCAATTCCCAAGGCCACATACATTCTCAGATCCTCCTCTGAGTCTGACGACTGCAAAGCTGTGAGGTCCAGGGGGCAGACCTCTTTAGAGCCCTGAAACATTCCACAGAAAAGTGTGAGGCTCTGGGTCTGCAGGCAAAGACTGCCTGCCAGTCCACCGTCTGCCTTCCTCCCCCGCCCTACCTCCTGACTAGCTTGTGCCTACAAGACAAGAACGGTCGTATTCTAAACCTCATGGATGCCTGAGAGAAGTGAGTTCTGCTGAATTTTATGCATTTTCCACATTCGGGCTGACAATGGTGCTAGAGTGCGCTTGAGGCCCTCCATACAAAGGGTGCAGAAATCCCGCCGCCGTTTATGGGGCTGCACTGCACATATGACCCCGGGCAGACAGACTCATTGAAATCCAGTAACGATGAGAGGCGGGGAAGACTGCTCCGCCTGGAGAGAGCCACAGCATCTCCTTCCACGCAACCTGCCTGGCTCTGCCAACGACCAATGGGAAGACAAACAGCTAATTGGATGCTCTTCGCCAAGGGCAACAAGATGCTGGCCAAGGGGTACCCTGGACTCATCCTTTCCCCCCACGTTGCTCCAGGGTTCCAGTTTTAAGGCCTTTTAAATGTCCGAGGCAGCTGTGTGGGTTTTTCTTTTTTTTTTTTTTGGAGGGGGATGGGGCGGGAGGAGGAGTAAAAGTTTTACTTCTAAAACAAAAACAGAGCCATGGCACCTGTTTTTTGAGTGGAGACAACTGCTGACTCTTCACTTGATAAAAGGCTAGGAGACCTTGTACCTGCTCAAAAGCGCCCACATCAGGGCTGGTTCCAGCTGTAGAGAGCAGATGTGGCAGGCCTGGTCCCAAACCAGGAATGTGACCCTGAGCTTTGTAACACAGGCCAAAACTCTTCATTCAGTTCAGTTCCATTGAACAATCACTTAAGAATCAGAGGAAGCATGTGGCCACAGGAATTGGAAGGTTCTGGAAGCCTATATGTCTAGTCTTGTGTGGGACTTAACGGACACCTAAGGAACCTGCTATGGAGGAGGGCCAGGATGCTGTCTCCTGGAAACGCATCAGTGTCGTGGCGTTGTTGTTCAATCGGTAAGTTGTGCCCAACTCTTTTCGACCCCATGGACTACCTACAGCACACCAGGCTTCCCTGTCCTTCACCATCTCCTGGATTTAGCTCAAACTCATGTCCATTGAGTTCGTGATGCCATCCAACCATCTCAGCCTCTGTCACCTCCTTCTCCTCTTGCCCTCAATCTTTCCCAGCATCAGGGTCTTTCCCAATGAATCGGCCCTTCTCATCAGGTGGCCAAAGTACTGGCGCTTCAGCTTCAGCATCAAGTCTTTCCAGTGACTATTCAGGGTTGATTTTCTTTATGACTGACTGGTTTGATCTCCTTGCTGTCCAAGGGACTTTCAGGAGTCTTCTCCAGCACCAAAATCCAACAGCATCAATTTTTCGGCGCTCAGCCTTTCTTATGGTCCAACTCCGACATATGCATCGTGAATGTAGGGTAGTCCCTGGTACCAGAGTGCTCAATGTGCATGTACTAAGTACTTTACACACATCACCTCTTTTAATCCTCACAGTAATGCTGCAGGGTAGGTATTCCACAACTCAACTGTCCAGATGAGAAAACAGAACTACTAAGATTTAAGTATCTTGTTTACATGAATAAGCCCAAGCTCAAATCCAGCTCTACTGGATTCCCAAATACCCTGGAAGATCCCAACCCACTGATGGATAAGGATTCACTAAAAAGCCCCAGGACGGACTGTCAAGAGACCCAGATGGGCATGAGCTTGCTTCTCTCCTTCATTCTACAAACCTTCTCTGAGCCCCTCCTCTTAATCAGACATTCAACCTACACAGTTTGAGTGAAGGGTGGGGTGTACAAATAGTGGGTCCACCTGGGAGAGAAGAGATTAATCCTGAAAACAGAACAAGGATTAGAGAATCACAAACGGGAGAAGGCAGGCCCTCCCAGAGCCATGGAAAACAGAATGAATGGGCTGCAGAGAAGAATCGGGTGAAGTCCATCACTGGAAATGAGATGGACCAGCCTGGCTGGGAATCTTGTCTCAGGGACAGACATCTGGAAAGGTTCCCTTGGATAACCAACCAGCTACTCGTGTCTCCCCTTCAGCTCTGTAAGCACAAGTGAGTCTAAGAGCATGAGGCCCCCAGCTTGCAAGCTGCCACTTACACTCTGCCACCCACCTGCTCCCGATCACACCCCTGTAAGGGGTGTTTTCCCACCCTGCTGCAGAGAACAGGAGACAGAAGCACACAGATCCTCACTGCTTGGCCCACCATCAGTACAGAAACGTAAGGGTCTGTGATGGTGATTAACATCCCAGCTTGCCCCCCACCTCGCGGAAGTAATTACACACGGGGTCAGGTCTGGAGCTCTTCCCTCTAGGTACTATGTCTGCAGTCAGGGGAATGATGGGGGAGGGTATGTGTCTTGAAGGAGTGAGAGGCTGTCTGTCTCTCTGAACTCACAGGAAGTCCCAGGACTCCTTGTTTCCTTGGCAAACAGTTTCTAGCCCCGTCACTGACAAATTGCCTGAATTCTTTTTCTTTTTTGGAAGGTTTTCCCCACTTCACTAATTGCTTTCACTGCCTTTTTCTCTACAAATTTAATTAACCTGCTATGTGACCACGGGTTAGGTAAGCCTCCACCCCTCTTCAAACTCAGTTTCCTCTTCTGTAAAGTGAGAGTGGGCTCTAATCTCTCAGAGGTCTGACAGCTCAACAGGATTCTGTGGCCAGGCTCGGGCTAAGCATGTGACCTTGATGCTCCTGGCTGCTTTGACAGCCCGGAGCTCCCTGGAGCACCAAGACCATTCCG
>SJYW01046446.1:719346-731180 GCA_006410735.1 Raphicerus campestris | reverse complement strand
TTTTTGTCTGTAAACATCTCAGCTTCACATTCAGAGGACAGGTCATCTTGTCCTTGTTGCTTAGTCACTAAGTCGTGTCCGACTCTTTCGCGACCCCATGGATTGTGGCCCACCACTCTCCTCTGTCCAGAGGATTTCCCAGGCAAGAATACTGGAGTGGGTTGCCAGTTCCTTCTCCAGGGGCTCTTCCCAATCCAGGGATCGAACCAGCAGATGATCAAACATGGAGAGGGCTTAGATTCTTTCCAGAACCCTCCAATTCCCAAGGCCACATACATTCTCAGATCCTCCTCTGAGTCTGACGACTGCAAAGCTGTGAGGTCCAGGGGGCAGACCTCTTTAGAGCCCTGAAACATTCCACAGAAAAGTGTGAGGCTCTGGGTCTGCAGGCAAAGACTGCCTGCCAGTCCACCGTCTGCCTTCCTCCCCCGCCCTACCTCCTGACTAGCTTGTGCCTACAAGACAAGAACGGTCGTATTCTAAACCTCATGGATGCCTGAGAGAAGTGAGTTCTGCTGAATTTTATGCATTTTCCACATTCGGGCTGACAATGGTGCTAGAGTGCGCTTGAGGCCCTCCATACAAAGGGTGCAGAAATCCCGCCGCCGTTTATGGGGCTGCACTGCACATATGACCCCGGGCAGACAGACTCATTGAAATCCAGTAACGATGAGAGGCGGGGAAGACTGCTCCGCCTGGAGAGAGCCACAGCATCTCCTTCCACGCAACCTGCCTGGCTCTGCCAACGACCAATGGGAAGACAAACAGCTAATTGGATGCTCTTCGCCAAGGGCAACAAGATGCTGGCCAAGGGGTACCCTGGACTCATCCTTTCCCCCCACGTTGCTCCAGGGTTCCAGTTTTAAGGCCTTTTAAATGTCCGAGGCAGCTGTGTGGGTTTTTCTTTTTTTTTTTTTTGGAGGGGGATGGGGCGGGAGGAGGAGTAAAAGTTTTACTTCTAAAACAAAAACAGAGCCATGGCACCTGTTTTTTGAGTGGAGACAACTGCTGACTCTTCACTTGATAAAAGGCTAGGAGACCTTGTACCTGCTCAAAAGCGCCCACATCAGGGCTGGTTCCAGTTGTAGAGAGCAGATGTGGCAGGCCTGGTCCCAAACCAGGAATGTGACCCTGAGCTTTGTAACACAGGCCAAAACTCTTCATTCAGTTCAGTTCCATTGAACAATCACTTAAGAATCAGAGGAAGCATGTGGCCACAGGAATTGGAAGGTTCTGGAAGCCTATATGTCTAGTCTTGTGTGGGACTTAACGGACACCTAAGGAACCTGCTATGGAGGAGGGCCAGGATGCTGTCTCCTGGAAACGCATCAGTGTCGTGGCGTTGTTGTTCAATCGGTAAGTTGTGCCCAACTCTTTTCGACCCCATGGACTACCTACAGCACACCAGGCTTCCCTGTCCTTCACCATCTCCTGGATTTAGCTCAAACTCATGTCCATTGAGTTCGTGATGCCATCCAACCATCTCAGCCTCTGTCACCTCCTTCTCCTCTTGCCCTCAATCTTTCCCAGCATCAGGGTCTTTCCCAATGAATCGGCCCTTCTCATCAGGTGGCCAAAGTACTGGCGCTTCAGCTTCAGCATCAAGTCTTTCCAGTGACTATTCAGGGTTGATTTTCTTTATGACTGACTGGTTTGATCTCCTTGCTGTCCAAGGGACTTTCAGGAGTCTTCTCCAGCACCAAAATCCAACAGCATCAATTTTTCGGCGCTCAGCCTTTCTTATGGTCCAACTCCGACATATGCATCGTGAATGTAGGGTAGTCCCTGGTACCAGAGTGCTCAATGTGCATGTACTAAGTACTTTACACACATCACCTCTTTTAATCCTCACAGTAATGCTGCAGGGTAGGTATTCCACAACTCAACTGTCCAGATGAGAAAACAGAACTACTAAGATTTAAGTATCTTGTTTACATGAATAAGCCCAAGCTCAAATCCAGCTCTACTGGATTCCCAAATACCCTGGAAGATCCCAACCCACTGATGGATAAGGATTCACTAAAAAGCCCCAGGACGGACTGTCAAGAGACCCAGATGGGCGTGAGCTTGCTTCTCTCCTTCATTCTACAAACCTTCTCTGAGCCCCTCCTCTTAATCAGACATTCAACCTACACAGTTTGAGTGAAGGGTGGGGTGTACAAATAGTGGGTCCACCTGGGAGAGAAGAGATTAATCCTGAAAACAGAACAAGGATTAGAGAATCACAAACGGGAGAAGGCAGGCCCTCCCAGAGCCATGGAAAACAGAATGAATGGGCTGCAGAGAAGAATCGGGTGAAGTCCATCACTGGAAATGAGATGGACCAGCCTGGCTGGGAATCTTGTCTCAGGGACAGACATCTGGAAAGGTTCCCTTGGATAACCAACCAGCTACTCGTGTCTCCCCTTCAGCTCTGTAAGCACAAGTGAGTCTAAGAGCATGAGGCCCCCAGCTTGCAAGCTGCCACTTACACTCTGCCACCCACCTGCTCCCGATCACACCCCTGTAAGGGGTGTTTTCCCACCCTGCTGCAGAGAACAGGAGACAGAAGCACACAGATCCTCACTGCTTGGCCCACCATCAGTACAGAAACGTAAGGGTCTGTGATGGTGATTAACATCCCAGCTTGCCCCCCACCTCGCGGAAGTAATTACACACGGGGTCAGGTCTGGAGCTCTTCCCTCTAGGTACTATGTCTGCAGTCAGGGGAATGATGGGGGAGGGTATGTGTCTTGAAGGAGTGAGAGGCTGTCTGTCTCTCTGAACTCACAGGAAGTCCCAGGACTCCTTGTTTCCTTGGCAAACAGTTTCTAGCCCCGTCACTGACAAATTGCCTGAATTCTTTTTCTTTTTTGGAAGGTTTTCCCCACTTCACTAATTGCTTTCACTGCCTTTTTCTCTACAAATTTAATTAACCTGCTATGTGACCACGGGTTAGGTAAGCCTCCACCCCTCTTCAAACTCAGTTTCCTCTTCTGTAAAGTGAGAGTGGGCTCTAATCTCTCAGAGGTCTGACAGCTCAACAGGATTCTGTGGCCAGGCTCGGGCTAAGCATGTGACCTTGATGCTCCTGGCTGCTTTGACAGCCCGGAGCTCCCTGGAGCACCAAGACCATTCCGGTCCAAAGCGCGCCCAGCTCTGACTTGGTGGCACCAGCTCTCAAGGCCTGGCATTATCCTCTATGAAAAGGCAGGACGACCTCACTTGGCTAAGTCCCTCTGTCCCTGATGGAGCCCCAAAGCTCAAATTTGCCTCTGGCATTTCAGCAAAGCTGCCAGTCCCTGGGTGTAGGAGAAACTCCAGATCAGGGGCTGGATCAAGAGCATAAGCGTGAGGCTGAAATTGTAATAATAATAACTGACATTTATATCACGCCTTTCATCCCCAAATCCCAAATTAATTAACTTTTTACAAGACATTTTTAAACTAGTGCCATTTAATAAAATTCTATTAGGAGAAGTCTCTTTTTTTTTCCCCCAGCCCTATATTTTTATTAACAGCCACCAAAAATATAATTTACAGGCAACTGAAAGCCACTCAAGAGGGGGACAGGGAGTGGGGGGTTCTGCCGGTGAGAAAATAGATCAGCACTGACCACAGTGGTGGACGGCCCCCACCCTTCCCACCGCCTCACTGCTATGGGTCTGTGCCCTCTGGGGTCTGTGGCCCCTGGTTCCTCTACAAGACTGAATCTCAGCCTTGCATCATTCATATTTTCTAATAATCTATTTCCTGCAGTCGCCACAGGAGCTGCTGTGCATAAAACAAGCAAACAACGCACTCATAGTCCTTGCATTCTTGGGGCCCACGGCCCAGTGGGGCAGAGGGATGTTCAATGATTATCTCACTGATAACTGGATAATTATGATTGTGCTGGGTGCCGAGAAGAAAGAGACTTCTCTCCTCCCCTCCTGCCAGCATTAAACAGGGAAACATAATCTAGCCTGGAGTTTAGGGCGGGAGGATCAAGGAAGACCTCCCTAAAAATGGACATTCAACCTGGAAACTGNGTCGCCACAGGAGCTGCTGTGCATAAAACAAACAAACAACGCACTCATGGTCCTTGCATTCTTGGGGCCCACGGCCCAGTGGGGCAGAGGGATGTTCAATGATTATCTCACTGATAACTGGATAATTACGATTGTGCTGGGTGCCGAGAAGAAAGAGACTTCTCTCCTCCCCTCCTGCCAGCATTACACAGGGAAACATAATCTAGCCTGGAGTTTAGGGCGGGAGGATCAAGGAAGACCTCCCTAAAAATGGACATTCAACCTGGAAACTGGTTAGATGCAGCAAGGCCAAGGAGGAGGTGGAAACGGGGGAGGCACAATTCAGGTACCGGGAACAGCCTGTGTGAGGGCGCAGAGGCTGGAAGGCGCCTGGCATGTTGAAGAAGAAGAGAAGGCCCGTCTGGTAAGACAGAGTCGGGGAGAGTGACAGGCAGAGCTGGAGGTCAGAGCCCGCAGAATTCCATCCTGAGGGGAAAGGAGAGCAGCGCAAGCAGGGGAAAAGCATCCTTGTACGAGCCCTTCTGTTAAAAATATTCCTTATTTATTTACGGCTGTGCTGGGTCTTCGAAGCTGCATGCAGGCTTTCTCTAGCTGTGGTTCTTGGCCTCTAAAGCTTGGGCTTCAGTAGTTGTGACCCACAGGCTTAGCTGCCCCAAGGCATCTGAAATCTTCCCAGACCAGGGACCGAACCCATGTCCCCTGCATTGGCAGGCAGAGTCTTGACTAGTGGATCACCGGGGAAGGTAGTTCACAGCTGGCTTGTATTTTTTTTAAAGACTTCTGGGGGCCGTTTTTAAAGTCTTTATCAAATTTGTTACAGTACTGCTTCTGTATTATGTTTCGGTTTTTTGGTCAGAAGGCATGTGGGATCTCAGCCCTCAGGAGCAGGGATCGAACCTGCACTCGCTGCACTGCAACAAGTCTTAACCACTGGACCGCCAGGGAAGTGCTCGGTCTGTGTATTCCTTTGTGTCTGTGGAGTGTCACCTTCTCACATGCACCCAGAACAGCCACCCTTGTCCAACATGGTGGCCACCAGCCACATGTGACTTCGCATTTTAAACACTGTAATGAATCCAACGTGAGATGGGCTATCCATGGAAAACAGAGATTTCAAGGACTTTGTATGAAATTAAAAATAATATAGAATATAATGATATAGTAGCATAAAATAATTTTTATATTGGTTACATGTTGAAGTGATAACATTTTGGAGGTACAGGGCTAAATTATGTTACTAACATTAATTTCAACTGTCATTTTCCCCTCTGTTGTGGATACTAGAAAATTTAAATTATATATGTGGCTTACATTATATTTCAACTGGACACCTCTGTGTTATGAATTTAAGAATAAGAATTTTAAACAAAATGTTTATCCATCTACCTCAGGGTGAAGATGAGCCTATGTGGCTACTGTGGCTAGTTGAGGCTCAAGAGTGTATTTACCCGGCCCGCTCTCCACTATCCCACAAAACAGGATGAAAGGGTGGGAAGGGGAGAAATTCCACACGGGGCCAGAACCGTGCAGGGCGGGAGCGTGCGGCAAGGGGCGCTTAGAAGTCCTAAGGGGCAAACCAGCTCCACCTGTCACCATCACATTCCCCATGCACTTTTAGCAAAAGAAAAAAGGGGGGGCGGGTAGTAATAAAGAGAAAAGCTAAAAGCCCCAAACTTCCAACTCCCATTCCCTGCGTCGAAGTAAATAAGGTTGGGGAAGGTCAGGTTTCTCCAGAGCCACTTGGCCTTCATTTCAAAGTTCAAGGCCAAGCCCTCTTTCCTGACATTGGCAATGGACAGGACACAGGTCACAGCAGGCTGAGTCCCTCTTCATCCTTGTTTCTCTCAACCTCCCACAACAGGTTTCATTAGCTGGTGGCCTGGAATGGGTTTGTGGGGGGGCCGGTGGGCGGTTTACACTATTTTAAAGTTTTTCAATGAGTTGCCATAATTAGAAATTTAGGAAATATTACATAAAATTCTAGATCTAGAGCTTCTCTTAAAAAAAAAAAAAAGAAACTCTGAAGCTCTGGCCACCCTGGGCCTATGTTCTGACGTGGCCACAGGCAGGTACAGTTAAGTGGCAACGGCTCCCCTTAGATGGAACACAGGGGCTCCTGGCCTTACTGCGCGCAAGGCTGCACCGTGCAGACACGCTTAACCTCTCACTGCACTCGCCTGGGATGCTGTCTGTGCAGTGACCACTGTCCAGAATGCCCTTCCCTCTCTCATCCATGGTGAGCCCCTCCGTTTCCAGCACTGTCCTCACCTCTCCAGCTCTCCTGAGTCAGTCAGGTACGGGGTTTACACTGACCGCACTCTACTGCGCCAACTCAGTCCCATCTTCCTTCCCTCTCCTGTCTCATTAGTGCCAGGCAGAAGAGACGCGTAAAAATATTTGCTTTGTGAACCATGCCAAGAGCAAAGAAAACACGCTGGAAATCATACCCTACCCACGTCTCCCCTCCAGCCGAATTTCTCCTGTGATGTTTCCAGATGTGCCTGGGACGGTAGGCAATTTGGTGAAACCAACCTAGAACACTCCTGTAAATTAACTTTCACCAATTACCTCAGAGGCCAAAAAAGCCATTAGAAGTTGGAATTATATGGAGTTTGGAGCAACTCTGAACCCATGTTCAACTCTAAATAGTTCCTTCTGTTGAGCAAACAAGAATTTCTTGATTGCCCTTTTTGAAGTTGCCAGAGCCCTGTCTTCTTGCTATTAAAACAGAGTTTCACAATGGTCCAAACCAGTTCTTCTCGTTTTCTGAAAGAACTGTCTGTCATTCGATCACAAATAAAATCTTTTATAAAACAGCAAAAGCAAGGGCACCTGCCCAGTGAAGTGAGAGGCAGTCATGTCTCTAAGCAGGAAAAATGGAGCACTGATTCACTGCATGCTCCATAAGCTTTTCCAGAGCACTTGCCGTATGCAAGCCCTGGGGACGTGCTGGACAGTGAGTAGCCCCGGAGGGTGGGAACAGATAAAGAGGAGACGCTAGAGGGCATGTCAGATGCAGATGCGCAAAGACGTCCAACCTTCCCTTCAGTCCACTAAAACAGGCGCTGGCAGGCAAGTCTGAAGTCCTTTCTCTTCAGCAAATTAAGGGTTCTTTGAACCCCTGGATCCAGCTGGCGCTAGTGGTAAAGAACTTGCTTGCCAATGCAGGAGACGTAAGAGACATGGGTTTGATCCCTGGGTGGGGAAAATCCCCTGGAGGAGGGCGTGGCAGCCCACTCCAGTATTCTTGCCTGGAGAATCTCTGGACAGAGGAGCCTAGCGGGCTACAGTCCACAGGTTCGCAAAGAATCGGACACGACAGAAGTGACTTAGCATGCTTACAACCAAAAAGACCAAATACTGGGTTGGCCAAAAAGTTCACTCAGTTCTATACAAGTCTATGGTCATAGAAAAAATAGAGTAAACTTTTTGGCCAAACCAATAAAATCGATAAAAGGAAAAAACAAGAGAGAAAGGAGAGAGGAGAAAGAAGAGACTTAAGATTCCAAAATGATTCCAGTCATATCCCTCTGTGTGAAATTAAAAGAAAAAAAAGAATAATGATTACCTATAAACTTATCAAGCTCCATCATCTTGAGAAAGACTGAGCCTCAGAGAAGGTTCCCATCTTGTCCATTCTTCAAACTCCAGTTCAAAAGCCCATTCATTCCTCCATGTCTGCTGCCTTCAGGGGATTATAGAGACAGCAGCTCCCACCAGACTACTTCCAACGTGCAGGCACTCCAAAGTCTTTGTCTGTGTTCTGTTTTATCTCCCAACCACCCTAATGACAAGAGCTGTTCTCACTGCCTTCTACAGATGAGAAATGGGTGGCGTGTAGAGGGTCGACCAGCTGTCCGGCTGCATGCTTCCCAAGTCATCTAATTAACAGGGCTTTGGTGTCTCTCTACCCTAGAGATTCACTACAGGCCCAATATTCACTCATTTCTCCAGAGTGAAGACCAAAACAGAAATAAAGGCTGGAGTTTTTGGAGCACAAAAGCCAAGTGCTGAGGATGAGGAATGAAACAAGGCTCTCAAGACACACCCTGATGAAATTTCCTAACTCCAAGAACAAAGAGAAATCCTTAAATGCTTCCATAGTGGGGAAAAAAAAAAACCTACAGAGAAACAGGACTCAGTCTAGCATCAGACTTCTCAAGGGCAAAAGATAAACACTGCAAGGGTGACAAACCCTAAGCAAAAGGGCTTTAAACCTAGAACTCAACTGCAAACCAACTCATCACTCAAGTAGAGGGAAAAAAATATATATATATGACTTCTCAGATATACAGAGATTCTGCAGCCATCCCAGTACCTTTTCTGAAAAACATAAATATCAAACAAAATTTTAGAAAGAAGAGAAAGAAACTCAATAAAATAAGAGTTAAGCCTACAAAAAAAGTGGCTGAAAATGTAGCTGTGAAGCTCAAGGCAGCTCTTACATAATTTCCAAAACCACAATGCAGAATTTTTTTAAGCTGGAAATAAAATTCCATATCATATTAACCAAGAACCGATTACAGAGAGAGGATAAGGAAAGCATGGTACATTTAAAGGTCAAATATTTGTGTAGGCGGGGAATCTTTGAGGGTAGAGATAATAATTTATTCTTGCCCAAGTTTAAATATGTTTGCTAAAAATCTTAGCCTAAGTGAAAAAAATGAGAAATAAGATTATGACTTCCAAATGAGTAAGAATGGAGGTGGGGGCTGGAATTCAAGCAGCAAGGGTTTAGGGAAGTTAAGAAAAACTGCAACTAAAGAAAACTTTGGCAATCCAACAATAAGCAGGAGAAAAACATCATGGAAAACCAAAACCAAGTTAAGGTAGCAGAAGGAAGTTGAAACTTAAAACAAGCAAACACAATAAAAATGGATGGCTCAGATGGTCAAGAATCTGCCTGCAATGCAGGAGACCAGTTTGATCCCTGGGTCGGGAAGATCCCCCAAAGAAGGGAATGGTTACCCACTTCAGTATTCTGGCCTGGAGAATCCGATGGACTGAGGAGCCCGGCAGGCTATAGTATAAAGAATGTCAAAGGAGTTGGACATAACTGAGCTATTAACACACATTGCATCTGCACATAAATTCCCCGAATAAAAAAACAGTGTGTCACAGATGTGGGGGATATAGGGCAGGACAGAAGCTAAAACAAAAAGACCCAGAAAGGTTAACCTAGAAAAGATTATGATGACATGAGATGATATCAATGAGGAAACTGGGGGAACGGTACATGGAGATTATGAGCCATCTTGCTGCAACTCTTCATGAAGTCTTAAACTACTTTAAAACAAAACTTTTTAAAAAAAGAACAAGGAATTGACAAAATGACACCAAGCCTGTGTCAATAAAATGTATAAATGGCAATAGACTTCAAGGTAAAAAATAAGAATCACAAAGGGCAAAAATAATTTTTCAATTGATACTAAATTTAACCAGTAAAAAACTATTACTATATTCATTACATAACAGAGTAAAATGGGTGAAAATACAAGGAGAAATGTAAAAACATTAGTTATAATAAGAGACAGTGGCATACTTCCCAGAAATGGACAGATTATGAGGATTTAAAAAACAAGGGTGAAAAATAAATAAATAAATAACTAGGGTGGGCAATAAAGGACTTGAAAAAAACAGTTTAATATATTTCTGTATGTGTTTATAAAACAATGCACATCTTTTCAAAAGTCCATGGAACAATTACAAACTGATCATGTGATGGGCCACAAAGAAAACCTCAGTAATTTTTTTTTAAGTCAGAAATTACAGAGGCCATATTTTCTGACCACGAAGCAATAAAACGAAAAATTAAACAAAGAGAGAGCCTCAAAAAATTTAACCACTTGGAAATGTAATCCAAAGGTTATTTAGAGGAATGTTTTTTAAAGAGAAATTAAAATAAACTGCAGCCTGTTTAAAAATGAACAATGAGAGTACTATACAGTAAAACCCATGGGATACTTCATAACTGTCACTCAAAAAATAAGTGAATAAACGAAAAATGGAAATAGCCCAAAAGCCAAAAATGAAGAAAACTAACCAGAAGTTAAAGAAACAGACAACAAAGACTTGACAACAAAAGCAAGGGCAAGGCCTTTGAAATTATGAATAGAATAGCTAACCCTGCCTGCTTCCTCAATATGTCTGGCCAAGAAAATAAAAAGATAAATTTAAAACACTAAGAAAGGAGAAGGAGGCAGTAACTCAGAACCAAAAGGATGGATAGAAAGAGAGAAAGAGGAAGAAAGACTTTTTATTAATATACATTTTAAATGCATACAAAATAGATCGGTTTCTAAATAGAAAACTTGAATAAACCAAGACTTAGATGAAGAAATTTGAATTGTAAAATCACTGGGAATGTTCAAATAATTTTACTGGCAAATTTTATCAAATCCTCAATAAACAGATTATATTTATATTTTCTAAATTGTTGGGGAAAGAGTAACATCCCAGTTCTTCCTACAAAGCCAAAATACTTCTCCAATTAAAACTGGGCAATGATAATTTATAAGATAAAATTATAGATAAATCTTATATAAATTCAGACCCCAAAATCCTACATCAGCTCAGTTCAGTCGTCCAGTCATGTCCAACTCTTTCCGAACCCATGAACTGCAGCATGCTAGGCCTCCCTGTCCATCACCAACTCCCAGAGTCCACCCAAACCTATGTCCATCAACTCGATGATGCCATACAGCCATCTCATCCTCGGTCGTCCCCTTCTCCTCCTGCCCTCAATCTTTCCCAGCATCAGGGTCTTTTCACATCAGGTGGCCAAAGTATTGGAGTTTCATCTTCAACATGAGTCCTTCCAATGAACACCCAGGAATGATCTCCTTTAGGATGGACTGGGTGAATCTCCTTGCAGTCCAAGGGACTCTCAAGAGTCTTCTCCAACACCACAGTTCAAAAGCATCAATTCTTCAGCTCTCAGCTTTCTTCACAGTCCAACTCTCACATCCATACATGACTACTGGAAAAACCATAGCCTTGACTAGACGGACCTTAGTCGGCAAAGCAATGTCTCTGCTTTTGAATATGCTGTCTAGGTTGGTCATAACTTTCCTTCCAAGGAGTAAACATCTTTTAATTTCATGGCTGTAGTCACCATCTGCAGTGATTTCAGAGACCCCCCAAATAAAGTCTCTCACTGTTTCCATTATTTCCCCATCTATTTGCCATGAAGTGATGGGACCAGATGTCATGATCTTCATTTTCTGAATGTTGAGCCTTAAGCCAATGTTTTCACTCTCCTCTTTCACTTTCATCAAGAGGCTTTTTAGTTCTTCACTTTCTGCCATAAGGGTGGGGTCATCTGTATATCTGAGGTTATTGATATTTCTCCCAGCAATCTTGATTCCAGCTTGTGCTTCTTCCAGCCCAGCGTTTTTCATGATATACTCTGCATATAAGTTAAATAAGCAGGGTGATAATATACAGCCTTGACGTACTCCTTTTCCTATTTGGTTCCACGTCCAGTTCTAACCATTGCTTCCTGACCTGCATACAGGTTTCTCAAGAGGCAGGTCAGGTGGTCTGGTATTCCCATCTCTTTCAAAATTTTCCACAGTTTATTATGATCCACACAGTCAAAGGCTTTGGCATAGTCAATAAAGCAGATGATTTTCTGGAAATCTAGCTTTTTCTATGATCCAGTGGATGTTGGCAATTTGATCTCTGGTTCCTCTGCCTTTTCTAAAACCAGCTTGAACATATGGAAGTTCACGGTTCACATATTGCTAAAGCCTGGCTTGGAGAATTTTAAGCATTACTAGCGTGTAAGATGCGGAAGACAATGGCACCCCACTCCAGTACTCT
>SJYW01046446.1:664279-715819 GCA_006410735.1 Raphicerus campestris | reverse complement strand
CTCACATCCATACATGACTACTGGAAAAACCATAGCCTTGACTAGACGGACCTTAGTCGGCAAAGCAATGTCTCTGCTTTTGAATATGCTGTCTAGGTTGGTCATAACTTTCCTTCCAAGGAGTAAACATCTTTTAATTTCATGGCTGTAGTCACCATCTGCAGTGATTTCAGAGACCCCCCAAATAAAGTCTCTCACTGTTTCCATTATTTCCCCATCTATTTGCCATGAAGTGATGGGACCAGATGTCATGATCTTCATTTTCTGAATGTTGAGCCTTAAGCCAATGTTTTCACTCTCCTCTTTCACTTTCATCAAGAGGCTTTTTAGTTCTTCACTTTCTGCCATAAGGGTGGGGTCATCTGTATATCTGAGGTTATTGATATTTCTCCCAGCAATCTTGATTCCAGCTTGTGCTTCTTCCAGCCCAGCGTTTTTCATGATATACTCTGCATATAAGTTAAATAAGCAGGGTGATAATATACAGCCTTGACGTACTCCTTTTCCTATTTGGTTCCACGTCCAGTTCTAACCATTGCTTCCTGACCTGCATACAGGTTTCTCAAGAGGCAGGTCAGGTGGTCTGGTATTCCCATCTCTTTCAAAATTTTCCACAGTTTATTATGATCCACACAGTCAAAGGCTTTGGCATAGTCAATAAAGCAGATGATTTTCTGGAAATCTAGCTTTTTCTATGATCCAGTGGATGTTGGCAATTTGATCTCTGGTTCCTCTGCCTTTTCTAAAACCAGCTTGAACATATGGAAGTTCACGGTTCACATATTGCTAAAGCCTGGCTTGGAGAATTTTAAGCATTACTAGCGTGTAAGATGCGGAAGACAATGGCACCCCACTCCAGTACTCTTGCCTGGAAAATCCCATGGACAGAGGAGCCTGGTAGGCTGCAGTCCATGAAGTTGCTAAGAGTTGGACACGACTGAGCGACTTCACTTTGACTTTTCACTTTCATGCATTGGAGAAGGAAATGGCAACCTACTCCAGTGTTCTTGCCTAGAGAATCCCAGGGTCGGGGAAGGCTGGTGGGCTGCCATCTATGGGGTCGCATAGAGTCAAACATGACTGAAATGACTTTGCAGCAGCAGCAGTGTATGAGATAATGTAATTGTGCGGTAGTTTGAACATTCTTTGGCATTGCCTTTCTTTGGGATTGGAATGAAAACTGACCTTTTCCAGTTCTGTGGCCATTGCTGAGTTTTCCAAATTTGCTGGCATGTTGAGTGCAGCACTTCCACAGCATCATCTTTCAGGATTTGAAATAGCTCTACTGGAATGCCATCACCTCCAGTAGCTTTGTTCGTAGTGATGCTTCCTAAGACCCACTTGACTTCACATTCCAGAATGTCTGGCTCTAGGTGAGTGATCACACCATCGTGATTATCAGGGTTGTGAAGATAAATCCTACATAACAGCAAGTAAGTTGCTGTTGTTCAGTCTCTAAGTCATGTCTGACTCTTTTTGACCCCACAGACTGTAACCCACCAGACTCTGTCCATGCAGACTTCCAGGCAAGAATACTGGAGTGGGTTGCCATTTCCTTCTCCAGGGGATCTTCCAGATAAGGGATTAAATCTATGTCTCCTGCACTGGCAGGTAGATTCTTTACCCACTGAGCCACCAGAGAAGCCACAGCAAATAAGACATGGCACCACATTACAAAAGTAACACAACTCTAAAAATAAGCATCAACCTACATCTTCTGGATTTTAAGTTTCATCTGTTGTTTTTTTTAAAGATCAACATAATTCACTAGGAATTTTTTAAAACCTCCACATGAAGGGTTATCTCTCCAAAACCTCCCTCCAACACTTAATATAACTCCAGAGCTATTTCACTTAAAGTGTGGAATAACCAAGAATGCCCAATATCACTATCATATTATTCAAAACTAATCTGGACATCTCAGCCAATGTGAAAAGACTGGAGAAAAGAAAATAGAAGTGTAAAGGAAGAGACAGACCTGCCATGATTTGCAGATACAACTGTCTACATTAAAAAAAATTCTAAGAGAATCAACTGAAAAAGATTAGAATAAAAGAGAATTCAGCAAACCAGTCAGATCCAGGAAAAATATTCACATGTCAGTGGTTTTCCAGCATCAACAATAATCAATTAGAAAATGTAATGGGAGGAAGAATCCCCTTCCCAGAAGTAACTTAAGTTATAAAACACCAAAAGGCACATCTGGTACAGTTTGAAGGCATCGTGCAGTAACAGGCTTTACCTTCTTAGGCTCCAAAATCGCTGTGGACAGTAACTGCAGCCATGAAATTAAAAGATGCCGGCTCCTTGGAAGAAAAGCTATGACAAACCTAGACAGCATATTAAAAAGCAGAGATGTCACTTTGCCGACAAAGGTCCGTATAGACAAAGCTATGGGTTTTCCCAACAGTCATGTATGGATGTGAGTGTTGGACCATCAAGAAGGCTTAGCAGCAAAGAATGGATACTTCTGAACTGTGCTGTTGGAGAAGACTCTTGAGAGTCCTCTGCACAGCAAAGAGATCAAACCAGTCAATCTTAAAGGAAATAAACCCTGAATACTCACTGGAAGGACTGATGCAAAAGCTGAAGCTAGTATAGTTTGGTCACTTGATGCAAAGAGCAACTCACTGGGAAAGACCCTGATGCTGGAAAAGACTGAGCACAGGAGGAAAAGGGGGCAGCAGAGGATGAGGAGATTGGATGGAATCATCGACTCAATAGACATGAGTCTGAGCAAACTCTGGGAGATGGTGAAGGACAGGGAAGCCTGGCGTGCTGCAGTCCATGGGGTCACCAAGAGTCGGACATGAATGACTGACTGAACAAGAACAACAATTATAAAACAACTGGGGAAAAATTGCACAGAATTAGGTAAACTGATCACTTTATGAGAATAACAAGTCCAGAGGCAGACTTATGTACATGTAAGAATTTAGACAGTTGTGAACGTGTCATTTCGGATCAGTGGGAGGACAGACTATTCACTAACAATAAGGATGCTTTCTGATACTAGTACTGAGACGGTTATACCTTCACATCCAGGTATTCCTGCAAAAATTGCTTGGCCTGAATCTCAGAACAAGGAAACATCAGACATGCCCAAGTGGAGGGACAGTCTACAACATAACAGCAACAACAACAAAAATCAAGGTTAGGAAAGACAAAGGGAAAACTGAAGAAGTGATCCGGATGTAAAAAGAGGAAAGAGACTGGACAATGGGAAATTCAGCTTGTGAACTGAGGTTTTCTTTTCCTACAGAGCAGGCAGGGGTCCCCAACCCCTGGGCCAAGGACCAGTACCGTGTTAGGAACCAGCTGCAGAGCAGGAGGTGAGCAGTGAGTGAGCCAGGGAAGTTTTGTCTGTAGTTACAGCTGCTCCCCAATGCTTGCATTACCGCCTGAGCTCCGCCTCCTGTCAGACCAGGGGCAGCTCGAGACTTTCACAGGAGCTCATTCNTTAAAAAGCAGAGATGTCACTTTGCCGACAAAGGTCCGTATAGACAAAGCTATGGGTTTTCCCAACAGTCATGTATGGATGTGAGTGTTGGACCATCAAGAAGGCTTAGCAGCAAAGAATGGATACTTCTGAACTGTGCTGTTGGAGAAGACTCTTGAGAGTCCTCTGCACAGCAAAGAGATCAAACCAGTCAATCTTAAAGGAAATAAACCCTGAATACTCACTGGAAGGACTGATGCAAAAGCTGAAGCTAGTATAGTTTGGTCACTTGATGCAAAGAGCAACTCACTGGGAAAGGCCCTGATGCTGGAAAAGACTGAGCACAGGAGGAAAAGGGGGCAGCAGAGGATGAGGAGATTGGATGGAATCATCGACTCAATAGACATGAGTCTGAGCAAACTCTGGGAGATGGTGAAGGACAGGGAAGCCTGGCGTGCTGCAGTCCATGGGGTCACCAAGAGTCGGACATGAATGACTGACTGAACAAGAACAACAATTATAAAACAACTGGGGAAAAATTGCACAGAATTAGGTAAACTGATCACTTTATGAGAATAACAAGTCCAGAGGCAGACTTATGTACATGTAAGAATTTAGACAGTTGTGAACGTGTCATTTCGGATCAGTGGGAGGACAGACTATTCACTAACAATAAGGATGCTTTCTGATACTAGTACTGAGACGGTTATACCTTCACATCCAGGTATTCCTGCAAAAATTGCTTGGCCTGAATCTCAGAACAAGGAAACATCAGACATGCCCAAGTGGAGGGACAGTCTACAACATAACAGCAACAACAACAAAAATCAAGGTTAGGAAAGACAAAGGGAAAACTGAAGAAGTGATCCAGATGTAAAAAGAGGAAAGAGACTGGACAATGGGAAATTCAGCTTGTGAACTGAGGTTTTCTTTTCCTACAGAGCAGGCAGGGGTCCCCAACCCCTGGGCCAAGGACCAGTACCGTGTTAGGAACCAGCTGCAGAGCAGGAGGTGAGCAGTGAGTGAGCCAGGGAAGTTTCGTCTGTAGTTACAGCTGCTCCCCAATGCTTGCATTACCGCCTGAGCTCCGCCTCCTGTCAGACCAGGGGCAGCTCGAGACTTTCACAGGAGCTCATTCGCTGCTGGGAGCTGCATATGCATGAGATCTAGGCTTCCTGCTCTACGAGAAGCATCCTGACACCAGTCGCTGCCACCCACTCCGATCTGTGGAAAAACTGTCTTCCGCAAAACCAGTCCCTGGCTCCAAGAAGGTTGGGGATCACTGCTATAGAGGACTTGACTGAAACAGATGGTTAAACAGGAATAAAGTTTGTAGACGTGTTAACAGTATGCCACCAGTGTTAATTTCCTGATTTTGATCACTGAACTGTGATATTATAAGCAAATATCCTTGTTTTTAAGAAATACATCCTGAAGTATTTAAGGGTAAAGGGATATCAGGCCTGCAACTGTGACTCAAATGGTTTAGATAAAGGATCAGACAGAGAGCTGTCAGGGTGAGGGGGTGGTGCAGGGGCAGAGTGAGGGGGCAGGAAAGCAAACATGAGAATGTTAGTTTTGGGGGAACTGGAGTGAAAATGATACAGAAATTCTTTGCACTAGTTGTAAACTTTTCTATAAGCCTGAAATTATGACAAAATAAGTTTTTAAAAAGAAAAATGTTAAGTTGCAAGATCCCTTGGGATAGCTGTGGTTTCATCTTTACACAGCATTATTATAAACATGTCTGGGAATTATAAACACCAAATTGTGGATTCCTGGTACCTCTGGAAAGGGAGTGGACTGACCCTGGAAAAGGGGGTCTCAACTCTGTCAAGTTTTATTAAATAAAATCAGATGTGGCAAAAACAAATACATAAAATTTAGAAATAGATAAGAGTAGGACACCTGGAAAAATACATAAAAATAAATGCCAGAAGGATTAAATAGCAAAACAGGAAAAGAAAATACTAAATAAATACAGGAGATCTTTTAAAAATAATATTGGAGGTACTTCTAAGCATCTTCAGAAAATAAAGTAGAAAAAGAAGGAAAGAAAGTGATAGTCACTCAGTCATGTCCAACTCTTTGTGACCTCATAGACTAGCCCACCAGGCTCCTCTGTCCATGTGATTTTCCAAACAAGAATATTGGAGTGGGTTGCCATTTCCTTCTTCAAGGGATCTTCCCATCCCAGGGATCAAACCCAGGTCTCCTGCACTGCAGGCAGAATCTTTACTGTCTGAGCCACCAGGCAAGCTCTTCAGAAAATAAAATAAAACAATGACAAAAATTAATATAATACTTACCAATCTGCTAGGCTCTAAGCATTCTGTACACATAGTATCTCAACTGATCCTTTAGAACCACCTGATGACATAGTGCTATTATTCCCAGTACATAGATGAGGTTCAGAGAGAAGCTTTGGTCACAGGTCCAAGACATCTTCCCAACTCCAAAGTCTGCACAGATACCCATCTTTCTACGCTGCTCAAGGCAGAAAAATTCCCCAGTTCTTGCATTTTACACACAGCAAGCCAAAGAAAATCAAGGAGTAGCCAGATTTCAAAAGGTTCCAGAGGATCCTCATTCTATATTTCAACAAATATTTACTACTCATAACAACAACAAGCTATCTTTTTCTATTGTCTCCATAGTAGGCACGTCACTTATTTGATTTAATCGGCACACCACCATCATGAGGCAGGTTTTTCTACTCCTGTTTTCAAGCTGAGGTACAGGCTCAGATTCTGGAAGAGGGCTGTTCAAGGTAACAGCTGGTCTGGCAGAGTTGGGATTTGAATCCAGGTCTGTCTGCCTACAGAGCCTGGTCCCTGACCAGGCTTTCCTAAGAGTGTTCCATGTGTTGGGTTCTGCAAGTGAGGCTTGCCCTGGAGTTGGAGAAAGAATCCCAGCCCGTGGTTTCAAGTCAACCACCTCCTTCCCTGGAATATTAGGCAAAACAGGCCCCATCTGCTTCTGCTCCAGCAGCTGAGCCCCCAAGTGATGGAGTACCCAGGGCCACAATGTGCGTGCGCCCCACTCAGCAAACATTTGTGGAGCAGCTCATATGCACCAGGTCCTAGGGCCACAGAGGGGAGTACGACTGCTCCCCATGCTCAAAGAGCTTGCGGACTACAGCAGGGGTTCCCAACCTCCAGGATCTAAGGCTGATGATCTCAGGTGGAGCTGATGTAATAGTAACAGAAATAAAGTCCACAACACATGTGACGTGCTTGAATCCTCCTAAAACTAACCTCTCACCTTGACCGTGGTGCCAAAGAGTTTGGGGACCACTGATCTAGAGAACTGAGCAGCCGTAACTATGGACGAAACCAATCAAGACTGACTAGGGTAAGAGGAAATGCAAGGAGGTAAAGGGGGCTTCAAGAGGCCCCAACACCCCCTCTTCTTTCAGAAGGAACACAGAAGCCCAGAAAGAATTTTCTGTCCAAAGGTGAGGCAGCCAGGAAGTGGGAGACTGAAATTCAAGGTTTCCAACCCCAGTCCTGGGGCCATGCTCCTTTTCTGGGGTGAAGCAACATGGAGACAGGTCCTGGGCACAGCACTGGGCGTTTCCAGAGCCAGGTAGACAGCAGGCGGCGCTTCTTTGCCTGTGAACAACTCTCATCCCAACGCAGCCTTGCGGGAAGCCAGCCAGAGGCCACTAGCTGTATCCCCTCCTGGGGACTGGTGACTCCCACATGCGCTCCTAAAAAGACGCACCCTTGTGATCCTGCCCAGTCAGCCATGGTAGAGGCTGGGAGGAGAAGGCCACCTGCTTCCACAGGGGCACGGGCCGCCAAGCTCTCCTCCCCAGGGTCTGGGCCACAAACCAGCTTCCCACCAGGCAGGGCACGTTGGTGACAGCCTCACAGCAGCCACAGGGCCAGGCCACCTGCACGCAGGTCCCCTCAGCCCTGACCAGCCACCCGGCCTTGTGGCCATTCATAAAAGCATGTCCTGGGTCTGAGGCCATTCACACCTGCACTTGGGGAGGGCTTGAGCTGGTAAGGGATGCTGACTCTGGCTCAACCGTTCTGAGCCCCATTCTTCTGTTCATCCTGCCATGGCTCTTTCACAGAGGTGCCGTAGCAAATGAGCTTATAAAGCATAAAGGACTCTACAAATAGGATACCCCAGCGGCCCCAGTCTCTCCACGCTCAGGCCAAGGCCAAGAGCATCCTTAGAGCCAAGGGCTCCCTGACTCGTGTCTGCACGAGTCACACTCTGCTCAGGAATTAACTTAATCCAGCTTGTATCATTATCTACACTCACTCTGTGCCTAGAGAACCATGCTTCATCCATGGGCCTGGCGTATAACGGCCTTCAAAGTGCCCCTGGGAGGCTGCAGTCCCATTCTAACAATCCCACTTTCGGGGAGCACACTGATGGATCCCTCCCTCTCTGGAAACAAACTGTCCTCATTTAAGGACAGTTCTGTTTTGGAGAAAGCAGTTACCGGTCCCTGGCACGTACTGTAAACCGAGCACTGGGCCTAACCATGCTGCACGCATTCCGTCCAGTTAATCCTTGCAGGGGATGAATGAGGCCAGAGCAGTGAGTAACCCCACTTTTCAGATGAGCACGCCACCTGCCCAGTGGCAAAAACTGATGCAGAGCCACGGCAGGCCTGGGGTGGGCTGGCTCGGGCTGTGGGAGCCCTCCTCGCTACGCGGCCAGCTCCAGGCATCTCTCATCCAGCCCCACTTTGAACTTGGGAGCAATACTGAAACACCCAGCTCAGGCAGCCCCTGCCACCAGCTCTCCTGGTGGGCGTCTCCACGGACACCTCGTGCTGAAGACATCAACCCAGGCTCCCTGTTTTCCCTCTGTCATTACCCGGCCTTCAGAACAGCCCCTGGGACTCTGGCCAATCTGTTCTTTAATCCCCTTTTCCTCCAGGGGCCTTCCATTCATCTCCCTGCCACCAGCCCAACTACCCGCCCCCTCACTCACACCTTGACCTTGCCCTTGTCAATGACACCAACGCACCTGCAGCATCCTAACCTCCAGCATCCAGGGCCCAGCCTCAGGGTTCCCGCCCTGAGTCCTTGCCCCAGTGGGACCTCCCACCCACCACCCTGTCTCCCTGCCATCCTTCCCCGGCCAAGACCAGGCCTGTGCCCATCACCCTCACTCCGGCACCATCTTTCAACTCTCCAGCTCGCTCTAGCCTTTCACTCCCTGGCAAAATCCCAAGGCGACTGCTCACACACCTCACGCTGGAGGAACACACACAACCACGCGGACTGTCCCATTTTAAACTTATGACCACAAACCTCAAGTGGGTCCTTACTATAGCCCAACCATTTCCCTCAATTCACTCTCCTAGATGAGCATGTGAGACTTTCCGCTTTCTCCTCAAACCTCAACCTGCTTTCTCTCCACCGACAACTCCTTTCTCTGAGAAAGAAAAAAGCAATCAGAAGAAAAGAGCTCATCTTTCCATCCCTGAACCTGTCAGGTTGCTCCACCCAGACTGAAGAGTCCCCTTTTCCTGCCTGTTATACCAGCCCAATCCGAGCCCTCACTCAATGCCGGGTCCCATCCCCTCCCTCTTCCCAAACCAAGGTCACTGCCCCGGTAACTCCCCATGCACCCACCCCGTCCCAGAACAGTCTTCCCTTCTCCACCAGAATCTGCCCACAGCGCAGAACAGGCACACGTACCAGCACCAGGGCCCACATTCTCTCCTCCTAACTCTGCCCCCTTTGGAGCAAAATCCCNCATGCACCCACCCCATCCCAGAACGGTCTTCCCTTCTCCACCAGAATCTGCCCACAGCGCAGAACAGGCACACGTACCAGCACCAGGGCCCACATTCTCTCCTCCTAACTCTGCCCCCTTTGGAGCAAAATCCCTCACTCTGGTCCAAGTTCTCCAGCTCCACCTCCTCACTCCCATTCTTTCGAGTCCCATGCCGCTCTAATCAGCTACCATGGCCCCTGGCATGCCACCGAAATCACTCTCCCCAAGGTCATCGGTGACTGACCTTCTCGCTGTCACAGCAAGCCCAGTGGACCTCCCTCAACCCTCATCTCGGCTAGCACGGTTCTCTCTCCTTCCTTCCTGAAACTCTTTTCTTGGCTTTGAAGACCCCTCACCTCCTGGTTTGCTCCCACCTCATGGGCCATTCCCTGGGCTGCACCCCAGCCCACCCCATCCCTTCCCAAGTAAGAGGCTCAGTTTCAGGACTCTCTCCCTACACTCACTTCGTAGGTAACCTCAGGAAGTCCCAGAGTCTAATGCTACNCACACACACACACACACACACACACACACACACACACACACACTTCCTCTGCTCTCCCAGCTTTACCTTCCCTGGGAGCGGAGCGGCTCACCTCCACCCAGGCGGCTGAAGAACAGGGGCTCCAGCACTGAAAAGTCAAGACCGGACATCTCCCCTCATCCGCTCAGTGTCAATGTAGTACAGTTCTGGGCAAAAGCCGACCCACGCCAGAGGGAGTGATGGCCTGGAAGCCTCACTTGCCCCAGGTGGTGAGAAAGAACAACTGATAGAAACTGGAAGGAGGAACGTCATTGTCAAACCAAGGCCAGATGAGAGAAGTCGCTCAGCAGGTGCCAAATAAGACCACGGAGCACCATGGATGATGGACACTTTTATTTCTGCCTATTCAGCATCCCTGATTCCAACAAAGAACTGTCTTGTCCTTTCAGGAATCTACAATCCCAGTCCCCAGCACCAAGAGATTCAAATGACCCACATCCATCCATTAGAATAACACACCCTCCTGCACTGTGATTGGTTCAGGGATATGCCTGTGACTCAAGCTGGGCCAATGTGAGCCTTCCTTAGGACTTTGGTTGAAACCCTTGGGAAACAAGTGCTCTCTTTTCACTGGGATTAACTACTCCAGTGGGGTGAGAAATAAGGCTGGGGACACTACAGCCATCTCTGCCACGACTTGGGGAATGCCTGCAAGAAGAGCAAGCCAGTACAAGGAAACAAGAGCTGAGATGGAGAGCAACACACTTCTGATAACCCCAACCAGGTCACCTGAGTCCAGCCCTGGACTTTTCAGTAGGTATGTCAACAAACGAGCTCCCCTGGTGGGACAGTGGTGAAGAATCCACCTGCCACTTTGGGAGACACAGGTTTGATCCCTGGGCCAGGAAGATCCCCTGGAGAAAAAAAAGGCAACCCATTCCAGTATGCTTGCCTAGGAAATCCCATGGACAGAGGGGTCTGGCAGGCTACAGTCCATGCGGTCACAAAACAGTCAGACACAACAACATCAACAATATCCCGTTTCATGCTCTCAAGTTTTAGATTACACTTTTGAGTATCTAAAGAACTTTTTTAGAAAAAATGGAGAGTCAGTTGTATGAATCAGTAGATTTGGTTTAAAGGCAGAAGAAAATCCTCACTTTCCTGGGACCTTGAGCAAGCCACGCCACCTCTCTCGGTTTCCATTTCATCCTAAGCTCCCAAGGTTGTGGTGGACATTTAAATTACATCACAATAACTACAGGAAACAGTTAGGACATGATTTAGCATTTGTAGGTGCTCAACAGATGTCAGGAAAGAAAGTCTCAGCCTAACAGTAGATGGCCCCAGGCATCCCCATTTGCTACAGAAATACTATTAGTCCTATGATGCCAAGCTGGTGGAGAGTCTGGCAAGGCAAAATGGCCACCAGAGACACAAGTCAAAAGAGAAACAGCTAGGAGAAGCCCTTTCTAAGAAGCATGAGCCCTGGCAAGTTCCCAGCACTTTACAGAACTCAAAGCAATTTCATATCATCTTCTGTTCCCACAACCTCTGCTATTAGAATGAGACTCTCAAAGTATAAAGTGGCACACCCTTTACAAGGGCCAATTTGGTAATATCGTTTAAAATGCACAGTCTCTGACATCACAAGGCGTCTTCCAGTACTCTATCTTTTCAAAGTACTCTCACAGATGTAAAATAACATTGATATAAGAAATGCTGATGGCTTCTGGTCATGAAGGAGTCAGCAGAACCAGATTCGCCACCCACCTTAAACAACCAAGAAATTGGACAAAACATTTGAAACAATTATTTCTAGATACTGGGCAGCAGGCTTACAGGACAGTAGCCCCTAAGAGAGGAAAAGCAAATAGGCTGAGTCCTACAATTGGCCCAGGTGACGGCTCAGAGAATTTCTCAACTGCAGTACAGGGAGGAGGCGCTCAAGCAGAGTTCAAGGGTTCCCCGGAGTTGAGCAGACAGTTTAAAACAGGGGAGGCCGAGGAAGCTAGTGAATAGTCAGAGCAGAGAGAGGGGCCCAGAGAACGAGCTCCAATTCTCCAGCTGTTTTAGTGCTGATCACACATGCATGTAAGGACACGACCTAAGGCTGGAGCAAGAAACAGAGAGAACCCAGCAGAACAATTCTCAGAACTCACAACAAGGCTAAGAAGAGGTCATAGTCCCACCAGCCAAAGGGGAGAAATCTCCCAATACACACGGGCACTGGGGAGGGTACTCAGAAAGGTATGCCCTCAACAGTGGGGAGAAGACTCTTGAGTCCTGGGACAGCAAGGAGATCAAATCAGTCAATCCTAAAGGAAATCAATCCTGAATATTCACTGGAAGGACTGATGCTGAAGCTGAAACTCCCAATACTTTGGCCACCTGATGCAAAGAACTGACTCACTGGAAAAGACCCTGATACTGGGAAAGATTGAAGGCAGGAGGAGAAGGGGATGACAGAGGAGGAGATGGTTGAATGGCATCACCAACTCATGGACGTGAGTTTGAGCAAACTGGGAGATGGAGAAGGACAGGGAAGCCTGGTGTGCTGCAGCCCATGGGGTGGCAAAGAGTCAGACACGACTTAGCAGCTGAACAGCATTAACAACAACAGCGAGGAAAAATTAGCACTAGACCAGGATTCAGAACACCTTCTCCATAAAGGTCCAGAAAGTGAATATTTCAGCCTTTGTGGGCCACTGCAGGATGAAAGCAGCCATGGGCAACAGCTAACCAACCAGCACACCTGTGTTCCAATCAAACTGTATTTACCAAGACAGGCCAAGGACTTCCCCGGTGATCCAGTGGCTAAGACTTCAACTCCCAATGCAGGGGGCCCAGGTTCAATCCCTGGTCAGGGAATAAGACCTCACTGCTGCAACTAAGACCCAGTGGCCCCACCAAAAAAGGTCAGACGTGCCCCATGGACCAGAGTCTGCCAAACTGTCCTCTATTTTAAACCCAGCTCTTATCCTTCACAACAGTTTAACTGCTGTGGTAGGCAGAATGTGTGTGCTTTAGGTGCTGAGTCATGTCCAACTCTTAGGAACCCCGTGGACTGTGGCCCACCCAGGCATGAATACTGGAGTGGGTAGCCATTCCCTTCTCCAGGGGAACTTCCCAGCCCAGGGATCAAAGCCGGGTCTCCTGCACTGCAGGCAGATTCTTTACCATCTGAGCCACTAGGAAGGGCATCTGGTAAGCAGCATGGCCTCCCAAAGATGTCCACATCCTAATCCCCAGAACATGTGAATGTGTGAAGATACACGCAAAGGAAATGAGGCTTGCTAGTCAGATGAGCTCGAGATGGAGAGATAATCTGAACTATCTGGATGGGCTCAGTAAGAGTCCTTCTAAAGAGAAAAGGGAAGAAGAAGAGAGACGGACGGCAGCGTAAGAAGGACTTTGTCCAACACTACTGGCTTTGAAGACAGAAAAAGGGAGCCACAGGCCAAGGAATGCAGGTAGCCTCGAGAAGATGGAAAAGGAAAACAGATGGACTCTTACAGCTCCCAGAGGAACAGAGCCTTGCCAGCACCTCGATTTTAGCCCAGTGAGACCTTGGACTTCTGATCCCCAGGGCTATAAGATAATAAACCTGAGTGGCTTCCAACCACTAAAATCGTGATAATTTGTCACAGCAGCAATGGTAAACTAATACAAAAATGATAACAGAATAAAGTACAAAATAAAGGAAGGTTAATACATCCAGCACTTAACAATGTAAAAGTCACAGCATCTGTCAATCAAAAATCACTAGGCCTGAAAGAAGCAGAAAAAAACCAATGAACAGGGAGAGACCAAAAAATAGCATGCTTGATAGACTTTAAGAACACTAAGACCGCTGTCATAAACATGCTCCATAAATTCAAGAAGGCAGGGAAGAACATGAGCGTGTGAGTGGCCAATCTTCTGATTTAAAAGACACAAATCAAACTTCTCCAGACAAAGAATACAATGCCTGGCATGAAGAAGAGATGAGATACTGAGGAAGAAAAGACTGACATACTTGAAGACACAGCCATAGAAAGTAATAAAACAAAGAGAGGAAAAAAGATGGACAGAAATAAGCATAGCGTCTACATGCTGCAGGACTTCTTTAAGGTACTGAAAGGAAAAAAAAAAAAAAACAACTCTGTCAACCTAGCAAATACCTAGCAAAAATAGCATTCAAAACTTTAGATGTACAAAGCTAAAGGAATTCATCACCAGCAGACTAACACCACAGGAAGCACTGGTTATTAAATAGCTGAAAAACGGGCTACATCCCAAACGCCAATCAGGAGGGGCCTAGCCACATAAACTATGATAGATCCTTAACATGGAATACAGAGCAGGATAAAAACTGAAGTGGATCTACTGGGGCTAAGGTGGAATGCCCTCATGGCATCCTATTAAGTGAGAAGAGCTAAGCTGTAAAACGGTATAGAGGTTCACATTTGTGCCTATATTTTTCGTTCGGTCACTAAGTCGTGTCTGAATCTGGGCCCCCATGGACTGCAGCACACCAGGCTTCTCTAGTGAAGGAGGCCTTCATTACTTCCCAGAGTTTTCTCAAACTCACATCCATTGAGTAGATGATGCCATCCAGCCATCTCCTCCTCTGTCGCCCCCTTCTCCTCCTGCCCTCAATCTTTCCCAGCATCAGGGTCTTTTCCAATGAGTTGGCTTTAGTCCACTGTCACCAGTGCTTACCTCCTCGAAATGGGGCTTAGGAGGAAGGGAGGCATGGTGAAAGAGTCCTTTCCATTTTCAGTCTTTCTTCTACTTTACCTCTGTGTCATCTAAACTGTTTTCAAAGAATATGCATTCATGTGATTTCTAATTAAAAATTTTAAAAACAAGAGTCCTTCGCTGGGGTTCAGAGCAAACTCAGTAGATGGTTAACTGGTCAATTATTAAGATTTTATTCAACGCAGGGCATGAGAATATCCATTCTATTTGCTCCCTTCAACTATTCTCCATACTAAATTCCACCCCTGGGCACACATGGCAAGGTCTCACTGGGATCCACATGGGAACACGCACGGAGAAGTTCACCACAACTCTGTTTGGAGTGGGGAGGGGGGAGTTAAGGAACCTTGGTTGGGAAGAATATGGTGGCTGCACCCAGCAGCTAGAAATAATGTGATGGATCTCAAAAACTCAGAGCTGAGGGGCAACAGTGAGAGACAGAATGAGACCCAGACACTAAAGCACTGCCATCAACTTTTGCAGCACACACAGGACACAGTAGCACACATTTTTCTAAGAACACACAGAAACAAAACAAAAAAAGCATGTTAAAAACACAGAATTCATAGCTTGGAGATAGGGGAGAAACAGGAGGGGGCCAATGAGAATAAAAAGAAGTCACTAAATAAAGCAAGAAAAGGTTATAATGAGCCAAAAATGACCGTGCACCCTAAACTGAGCATAATAAACTTCACCTGCTGCACATGAGTTTAAAAAGGAAGAAGTAAAAACAGGTACCATTTGAATACTTATTATGTGTCTGTGCATTGTATGTGTTACCTCATTTAATCTTCATAATTAGCTTTCATGGGGTTCTCTGATCTCCACTTTCTGAAGAGGAAACTAAGGCCCAGAGAGGTTTAGCAACTTGCCCAAGGTCACACAGGGTGAAAGCAAGACGTGAATCCACGTTGGCTGGCCCTGAACTTGCGCTCTTCACCCCCGCTGAGGTAGCTGACTCTACCCATCCTTCTTACAATGAAAAAAATGGAAGCTCTACCTTTTCTTCTCAAGAAGTTAGAATGTCACATACAGTCTATATTACACCCCCTCGGACCTCTTATCTGAATGCAAACGAGCGTGCTAAGTCACTCCAGTTATACTGACTCTTTCAAGTTCATGGGCTGTAGCCCTGTAGGCTCCTCTGTCCATGGGAGTCTCCAGGCAAGAATACTGGAGTGGCTTACCATTTCCTCCTCCAGGGAATCTTCCTGACCCAGGGATCAAACCCTTGTCTCTTATGTCTCCTGTATTGGCAGGAGGGTTCCTTACCACTAGCACCACCTGGGAAGTCCTCGAATGCAAAAAACAAGCCCCCAAAGGCTCTGCAGCACGAAGCATCCTGAGGCCGAGAAAACCCAAGCCAACGTCCCTCACTCTGCGGTACCCTTAGTCCAGCTGCTTCAAGGCTAGTTAGGAACAAAACAAAAATAATCTGAAAAACAGTAACTTGGAACAAAAGATGTGAAGGGCTAGGGACCAAGGGAGTGACGCAAGGGAGGACAAATCTTGCCTCCAGGCTTGTGACCCAGCCCCAGAGATGATGGCAAGAAAGCCTGGGGTTCCGCCTCGACAAGGCGGCGCTGGCGAGCGGCAGGACCCCGGGGAGGCCCTGCGCCCTGGCTGGGCCTGCCTCTCAGCTGGGANGCTTGGAGATAGGGGAGAAACAGGAGGGGGCCAATGAGAATAAAAAGAAGTCACTAAATAAAGCAAGAAAAGGTTATAATGAGCCAAAAATGACCGTGCACCCTAAACTGAGCATAATAAACTTCACCTGCTGCACATGAGTTTAAAAAGGAAGAAGTAAAAACAGGTACCATTTGAATACTTATTATGTGTCTGTGCATTGTATGTGTTACCTCATTTAATCTTCATAATTAGCTTTCATGCGGTTCTCTGATCTCCACTTTCTGAAGAGGAAACTAAGGCCCAGAGAGGTTTAGCAACTTGCCCAAGGTCACACAGGGTGAAAGCAAGACGTGAATCCACGTTGGCTGGCCCTGAACTTGCGCTCTTCACCCCCGCTGAGGTAGCTGACTCTACCCATCCTTCTTACAATGAAAAAAATGGAAGCTCTACCTTTTCTTCTCAAGAAGTTAGAATGTCACATACAGTCTATATTACACCCCCTCGGACCTCTTATCTGAATGCAAACGAGCGTGCTAAGTCACTCCAGTTATACTGACTCTTTCAAGTTCATGGGCTGTAGCCCTGTAGGCTCCTCTGTCCATGGGAGTCTCCAGGCAAGAATACTGGAGTGGCTTACCATTTCCTCCTCCAGGGAATCTTCCTGACCCAGGGATCAAACCCTTGTCTCTTATGTCTCCTGTATTGGCAGGAGGGTTCCTTACCACTAGCACCACCTGGGAAGTCCTCGAATGCAAAAAACAAGCCCCCAAAGGCTCTGCAGCACGAAGCATCCTGAGGCCGAGAAAACCCAAGCCAACGTCCCTCACTCTGCGGTACCCTTAGTCCAGCTGCTTCAAGGCTAGTTAGGAACAAAACAAAAATAATCTGAAAAACAGTAACTTGGAACAAAAGATGTGAAGGGCTAGGGACCAAGGGAGTGACGCAAGGGAGGACAAATCTTGCCTCCAGGCTTGTGACCCAGCCCCAGAGATGATGGCAAGAAAGCCTGGGGTTCCGCCTCGACAAGGCGGCGCTGGCGAGCGGCAGGACCCCGGGGAGGCCCTGCGCCCTGGCTGGGCCTGCCTCTCAGCTGGGATGGGGACTCGGGCCAGGGAACAAGGGGCTTTGCTGGGCCTGGGTTCGTCACGTCCCGGAAAAGCCCGTGAGGCCCTGGCACGGGTGCTGATGTATCAGCTAATGTCTCATTCAAGTTGTCAGCGTTTTGTTAGAGCCAATTCAGTGGGTAATTAAGGAAAAAGTTGGGACCAGATGGGGAAGCAGATGCTCGCTCAGCCGCAAGTACAGTTCCCTGCAAGTGTCTGGGAATGCGCTGGGCCGGCCAAGCGCAGGAGAGGAGGGCTGCAGCAACAGGGCCCAGAGAGGACAAGAAGAAAGGAGATGCCCATTTTTAAGATGAAGAAAGTAAGGCCCAGAGAGGCAAGAGGACCTGGAGGCTGCTGGAAGGATGACAGAGAATGAGGATGAAAGGAAAACCAGAAGCTTGAAGAACAAGGGGTCATCCTGCCGTACAGCAGTACTGGACACAAGGCAGAACCTAGCCCCGCCCAAGCATAGCAGAGGATTTCCAGAAAAAGTGGGAAAATGATGATGCTAGGAGGCAGGAGCCTGGGTTCCAGCTTCAGCTCTGTCACTTCCTTGCTGCATCACCTCAGTTAAGTCACTTCTCTGTGCCTCAGTTTAGTCATCTGTAAAATGGAGGAAAGGACCCCTGTACAGTCCACTCAAAGGAATGATGAAGTTAATTACTGTGCCTCAGTGTTGGGGATAGGAGCCAGAATTGACTCATTTCAAATCTGTAAATTGAGAGGAACAGTAAGTACTTCACAGGTACGTTGTGAGGATCCAATGAGTTAATAAGACTTAGTACAACGCAAGACAGTTTAAGAGCTCAAATGACAGACCCCCTGCAGCAACTATGGAGCCAATAAAAAAATGATTACTGACGTCCATGTAGCTGGCTAAAATTACTGCTGTTTCAGTGTTAGGTGAAAAAAGCAGGATATAAAATTGTATGCACTATGATGATAGCTTTAAAAAAGTACACCTAGAAAAAAGACAAATTTAACAGAGAACCACTAATCATGATTACGAAGTGATGTTAACACTGATGGATTTATTTTCCTTTAATTCTCAACTTTTTAATATATGAATAACTTTTTATAGGTAAAAGAGGAGTAAAATGCGATGAGTTTTAAATGCGGGGGAAATGCTGGGGCTTTTTCATTGGGTTCCTAAGTTATAACACTAGCAAGACAAAATAAAAACAAAACCCAAAAGCAGTGATTACCTGACACGACCTTGAACCCCAAACCTGCAAAAAGGTGAAAGAAGAGAGTCCTGCACGGCAAGTGACACAGGACCACCAACACAGTCACAGATGGACCACAGGAATATAAAAGCAGGAGGCAGTGTTTATGTAAGTTGTATATCTAGACCAGGTGAATCAGTCTAACAGGAAGGCAATCAGAACAGCAGTTGCCTCTCGGAGAGGAGGTGGCAACTGACAAAGGACACCTTCTGGGAGGCGGAAAAGTTCTACACTGAAGTACGGACACGAGTTACACGAGTGTGTGGATGTGAGAGTTGGACCATACAGAAGGCTGAACACTGAAGGATTGATGCTTTTGAACTGTGGGGTTGGAAAAGACTCTTGAGAGTCCCTTGGATTGCAAGGAGATCAAATCAGTCAATCCTAAAGGAAATCAACCCTGAATAGTCATTGGAAGGACTGATGGTGAAGCTGAAGCTCCAATATTTTGGCCACCTGATGCGAACAGCCAACTCATTAGAAAAGACCATGATGCTGGGAAAGACTGAAGGCAGGAGGAGAAGGGGCTGACAAAGGATGAGATGGTTGGATGGCATCACCAACTCAATGGACATGAGTTTGAGCAAGCTCTGGGAGATGGTGAAGGACAGGGAAGTCTGGCGTGCTGCAGTCCATGGGGTCACAAAGAGTCAGACACGACTGAGCAACTGAGCAACAAATCTGTTTATCAGAACCTTCACTTACTTATGTCCATTTTACTTACGAAGGTTTTTCCTGAATCAGCTGTAATAGTTTAATAACCACCATCATCACTGAGTGGGCTGAGTAGGTGGTGGTACACATGATGAAAGAATATCAATATATGCTGATGGTGTTGAAGTTGGGCAATCGGGCATGAAGGGTCTTTGTACAACTTTGTTTGCTCTGCATACTTTTGAAACTTTCCATAATCATGTTTTTAAATACGAGGAAAATAGTATAGTGGTTTTCTCAAAAAATTAAACATGGAATTACTATATGATCTGGCAATTTCACTTCTGGGTGGGTATATACCCCAAAGAATTGAAAACAGAATCTCAAACAGACAGTATTATACTCATGTTCATTGAAGCATTATTCAAGACAGTCAAAATGTGGAAGCAACCCAAGTGTCCACAGATACACAGACAAACAAAATTTGGTAATACATGCAGTGGGATATTACTGAGCCTGAAAAAGGAAGGAAATTCTGACACGTGCTACAACGTGAATTAACTTTTGAGAACATTATGCTAAACGAAATAAGCCAGTCACAAAAAGACACACGCTGTTATGATTCCTTTCATGTAAGACACTCAGGGTAGTCAAATTCATAGACAAAAAGTAGAATGGGAGTTGCCAGGGGCCAGGAGAAGTGGGTGATGAGGGGTTGGCTAATGAACTGAGTTTCAGTTTTGCAAGATGAGAAAGTTCTAGAGATTGACAGCACAGCAGTGTGAATGTACTTAACATTCCTAAACAGAACACATACGACGATGATAAATTTTATGTTCTGAGTATTTTACCACAATTAAAAACTAAAAGGAGATCCTAAAATTTAGAAGATGATTCACACACACAAGCTGCCTACTGAAGGCTCTGAGCTAGACGTTAGGGACATGGGAACAAGTCAAAGAGCATCCCAGTAGATCATCTCACAGCCACCCTCCTTGAGATTCCAACCCAGAATTGCTAAGATGAAAGCCAAAGGCAGCTGGAGGTTAGATGGAGGGGCTGTGACTGAAGCTATTGAAAACCCTCCTTGATGGCATTTCCACAGAGAAATCCCAGTGGCAGCTAAGCTTCTTCCAGGAAGAGCTTTTCAACTCAACCCCAATCCCATCAGGAAAGAATCTGGGCATAGCCCACTGCGTACATCACAGTGTTGCTTCATTCAACCAAACATTGGTACCCAGACTGAGAAAACCTACAGCCCCATCAACTTCAGGCTACCGCATCACTCATCCATCATATCAGCTTTCACCATCTGGCCCTCCCCTTTCACCTCAAGATCTAAGGAAGCAGTTACCAACATCATTTTAAAGTACATACCAGACCAAAACATACCTTTCCTTATTTAACATGAATAAATAACACAAGTAGGGGGAGGGCAAATGAAACAAAACTGTGTTAACAAAAAGGAGGAGATAAGCCTTCTACTCAAGACGCAGAAACGGGACATATAAAACATAGTTTTACTCCAGGAAATGGAAATAAACTTGAGATACACTCTCTTTTGTCCCCTCAATAAAATTAAAGAAAATAAGAGCAGAGTGAAATGAAAAGGAAGCTCAAGGAATTAAGAAGAAGGAACAAGGAACCAAATAATGCCACTGAAGAGTTAAAACCAGCGTCAGAAGCAATAAACCGACTATCAGCACAGAAAACTGAGTATGTGATGCGAAGGATAAGCTTGAGAAGCACTCGTAAAACTCAGAGGAAATAAACAGAGGTTAAAAGCATCAAAAGAGGAGATCACTATGGAAAACAAACAACAGGGATATATAAATGATGAAATGTCACTTCAAAACGAGACCAGGGGAACATATGGAACAAAAATTTCTCCATTATTAAGAGCTAAGTCTGTAGACTGAATGTGCACACCATGTATTTAGCTAATGAACTGCTGTGTGCATGCTAAGTCTCTGCAGTCGTGTCCGACTCTCTGTGACTGCCTGGACTGGAGCCTGCCAGGCTCCTCTGTCCATGGGATTCTCCAGGCAAGAATACTGGAGTGGATTTCCACGCTCTCCTCCAGGGGATCTTCCCAACCCAGGGATCAAACCTGCCTCTCCTGTGGCTCCTTCATTGCAGGCAGATTCTTTACCACTGAGCCACCAGGGAAGCCCAGCAAATGAATTAAAGACACCAAACACAGATATTGCCCGAAATAACCCTGGGATTTCAAGGGTGAAAAAGAATAGGACAGGCATTCAGGAAGGTCAGGGATGGGGTGCAGGAATCAACCACAAAAATGAAATACGACATGGCCTCTGGATTACCTTCTTCAATATTAACAACCTAAGACTACAGAACATCGAAGAGTACTGAGAGAAAAAATACCTAACACAAAATGCCCTTTTCATTAAAAGATGCCATTTATATAAAAAGGAATCAAAAATGTCTTCTTAGTTACACAAATACTTAGCAAAAAGAAAGCCATAATTAGAAAAAATATGTTAAAAAAACACATTAAGTATTATAATAAATTGAAACAGGGATAAGTTTCCAAAGACACAGATATTCAGACTCTTGAGTTTTTAAATGTAAAAAACTAAAAGCAATCTGACAGAAATATAGCAACTGTTAAAGGGCACCCTGCTTATTTAACTTACATGCAGAGTACATCATGAGAAACGCTGGGCTGGAAGAAGCACAAGCTGGAATCAAGATTGCCAGGAGAAATATCAATAACCTCAGATATGCAGATGACACCACCCCTATGGCAGAAAGCGAAGAGGAACTAAAAAGCCTCTTCTTGAAAGTGAAAGAGGAGAGCAAAAAAGTTGGCTTAAAGCTCAACATTCAGAAAACGAAGATCATGGCATCTGGTCCCATCACTTCATGGGAAATAGATGGGAAAACAGTGGAAACAGTGTCAGACTTTATTTTGGGGGGCTCCAAAATCACTGCAGATGGTGACTGCAGCCATGAAATTAAAAAGATGTTTACTCCTTGGAAGGAAAGTTATGACCAACCTAGATAGAATATTGAAAAGCAGAGACATTACTTTGCCAACAAAGGCCTGTCTAGTCAAGGCTATGGTTTTTCCTGTGGTCATGTATGGATGTAAGAGTTGGACTGTGAAGAAGGCTGAGTGCTGAAAAATTGATGCTTTTGAACTGTGGTGTTGGAGAAGACTCCTGAGAGCCCTTCAGTGGTAAGGAGATCCACCTAGTCCATCCTAAAGGAGATCAGCCCTGGGTGTTCATTGGAAGGACTGATGCTGAAGCTGAAACTGTAATACTTTGGCCACCTCATGCGAAGAGTTGACTCACTGGAAAAGACTCTGATGCTGGGAGGGATTGGGAGCAGGAGGAGAAGGGGACGACAGAGGATGAGATGGTTGGATGGCATCACTGACTCAATGGACGTGAGTCTGAGTGAACTCTGGGAGTTGGTGATGGACAGGGAGGCCTGGCGTGCTGCGATTCGTGGGGTCGCAAAGAGTCGGACACGACTGAGCAACTGAACTGAACTGAAAGGGCATAGAAAGGCTAAAAGTGAAATAAATATATAAAATTTTATCAGGTAAATTCCAACAACACAAAGTAGGAAGTGCTTTATAAATTTTGCTAAAGTTAAACGTGAAAACAGAATAAGCATTATAAAAATCAGAAAAACTAGAACAGAAAGCAGAAAGCATAAAATAGTCAAAGTGAAAGTGAAAGTCGCTCAGCTGTGACTAACTCTGCAACCCCATGGACTATACAGTTAATGGAATTCTCTAGACCAGAATACTGAAGTGGCTAGCCCTGCCCTTCTCCAGGGGATCTTCCCAACCCAGGGACTAAACCCAGGTCTTCCTCATTGCAGGTGGATTCTTTACCAGCTGAGCCACAGTGGAAGGCCAAGAATACTGGAGTGGGTAGCCTGTCCTTTCTCCAGCGAGTCTTCCCGACCCAGGAATCGAACCAGGGTCTCCTGTATTACAGGCAGTTTCTTTACCAACTGAGCTATCATGGAAGCCCTATAAAATAGGTCAAGGAGGGCTGATTTTTACAAATTAAGGGTACAATCCATAATAAAATGTAGTAAGCAGGTAAATTTCTGTTAACCTAACTAATAAAAATATAAAGTAAAATATAAAGAAAAAAAGGTAAAATCAAAAGAAACATAGTATGGAAAGACAGTAAGAAATTCTCAAATTCTTAAAATATAAATAGAAAAGCAACATGACTGGGGCACTACAAGGAATCTGAAAAACGTAATTAATAATGCTGGTGACATATAAAACTGAGAAACATATGAATATGGCAAATAATAAACCCTTAATGTGGACAGCAAAGAGATCAAACCAGTCAATCCTAAAGAAAATCAACCCTGAATTTTCATTGGAAGGACTGATGCTGAAGCTGAAGCTTCAATGCTTTGACCACCTGATGCAAAGAGCTGACTCACTGGAAAAGACCCTGGTGATGGGAAAGATTGAAGACAAAAGGAGAAGGTGGTGGCAGAGGATGAGGTGGTTAGATAGTATTGCCAACTCAATGGACATGAATTTGAGCAAACTCCAGGAGACAGTGGAGGACAGGGAAGTCTGTGCACTGCAGTACATGGGGTCACAAAGAGTAGGATACGACTTAGAGGCTCAACAACCAAAAAAAGTGGAAATTACTACTTTTACCAGCAAGTGAAATATTTACACAAACTAATACTTAGAAAGGAATCCAATAATGTCTATCAATTACCAAAAGCAGAAGCAACATTCTCTTACACTAAACTAAAAATGAATAAAAACAAACAGCAGTGTAAAAAGGGGAACCAACAAAAATTTAAATTATACTTTGAAATAATCTGCAGGCTAAAGAGCATCAAAACTAAAATCACAGACTATTTAGAGGAATAAACAGTAATAATACTTCACAGTAAGGTTTATGGAATGTGACCAAAAATGTACTCAGAGGAAAATTCATTGATTAAGTACTTCTATTACTAAACAGAAAAAAATAAGAGCTAAGGATTCCATTTTTAAAAAATCTAAAGAAAGCAGAAGGGTGGATTTATTTCACATATATATAATAATTTAGAAATATTTTAAGTAGCTAGAATTGATAAATAACTTTAAAACTTTAAGTGGTAGGATACAAAAATAATAAGTAGGCCTGGATATCAGTATTCAACCAAAAACTAAAGAGAAAAAAAATACAAGAAAATCAAATGAAGAAATATAAACAGAGAACACTCTATATATATATGTGCACACACACACACATTCTGGTCTATGCAAACACAATTCAAATTCTTGATGAAATAAATAAATTTCTAAGAAAATATAAATGACCCAAACTATTTCAACAAGAGCAAAAGTCAAAAAGTTATTAAAGAAAAGGAAACTGGAAAATAATTATCTCTAAAGCCTAAAAAGACAGAAAGTTTTAAAGACAAGTCTTTTTAAACTTTCAAAAGATAGATAATTCCCATGCAATATAAATCATTCCTGGCAAGGACTACAAATAAACATCTGGCATGCATGCTTAAACTCTCATTTCCTACACTCTTCCAAAACACTAAATTGTTTACACATGACAGGGACTCAGAATCCTTCTCAACACAGCAGTCTCAGCAGCCACCACCAATAGGAACACAATCTGAAATGTATTTATCCTCCTGTTCCAGATCATTGAAAATGATGGAAAGCTTTCCAATTTACAACCCACTGTACTAGCAAACCTTGCATTAAAAAAATGCCAAAAACAGACCCTAAAAATAAAACTGCAGGACAATCTCACCGATGAATACAGACACAAAACACGGCAAAATGGACTCAGGATGTATTAAAATAATGAAACACCATGAACAAAATGGGTTCCTTCTAGGATGGTTTAATATTAGGAAATCTATTAATATAATTCATCACATCAGCAGATCAAAGTAAGAAAAACATATGGCCATCTGGGTACATAATGAAAAGACATTTGTTAAAAATTCATCATCCCTCCCCCCACCCATTACTAAAGAGCTTTATAGAGGGGGAGGGTCTGATTCACACTCCACTGCAAAGGAAAAATTCAAACACAGAAAAGTAAAAATCACTCCTAAATCATATCACTCACCTTCATCTTGAAACAACTTTAAAAAGAAGGAGAGCGAAGGAGGGAGGGAGAGACAGAAGAGAAAGAAAGAGAAACTAACTCTTAGCAACTCAGAAAGATACTTAGCGATAAAGAATATACATCGGAAACCACAATAAAACTTCAAAGTTGATTATGAAACGCTAGAATGCTTCCCACTAAAGTAAGAAATAAGATAATACAAGAATACCTGCTATCCCCACGATTATGCAAATGGCTCTAGAAGATCTAGTCAACCCATACTATATGGGAGGGGGGAGGGCAATATTGTAGAAGAAGAAGGGAAATGAGTACTGCCTGCATATATTCTCGCCTACCTAGAGACCACAAGAAACCAATGGAACTGAGAAGACAATACACCACATTATACATTACAACAAAAAAAGCAGCACGTAAAAACTGGTAGCTGTTTATTACTTGTGTTAATTAGGTAAAATATACAATGAGGAAAATTACCCCACTTACAACTGCAGTGAAAAATATCAAATACCTAGGAATATACTCAGAAATAAAAGTTCAAAACTTATGTGGCAAACTACAGACTTTTACTGAGGGTCATATAAAGCAATGTGAATGCAGAGAGACCCTGCTGCTGGGCAGAAAATACAGTGCTAGGAGTACTGCCCTTCCCACTCAGGTAAGTGCATACACGTATTTAATGAGATTCCAGTAACAAGGCAGTTTTTACCTTGAAGAAAGTGATTCTCAAGTTCATCTGGTAGAATATAAGAGCAAGACAAATGAGAATTCTGAAAACGAGACAATTGGGAGAGATGTTTACTAAATGATCTTAAAAGCAACATTATCCAAAATAAGGTAGGACTAGAACTAAAGTTTATACACAGCAGGATCCACTGGGTCTGCTTCTGGACTGTAATCTGCTCTATTTATCTCCCTGTTCAATGTCTATGCCAGTTCCACCCACATTTCATTATCACAGCTTTAAGATATTTTAATGTATATAACTGGAAAAGATGGCCTCCCATCTCCTGGTTACAGTACTACACAGTTAATTCATTCCTCAATAACCACAGAACCACCCAGCCACAGATTAGGTGGGGCCCAGGAAGCCATGCAGCCCTGAGGGAGCAAAGGTGAGCTAAACCTTCACCACGCTGCCTTCCAGGGCAGACATCACCAATCAGTCTCAGCACCTCTTTCCCACTACAGGCTATCCACGGAACCCACTACCAACCAGAGACGGAATTCACAACAAATCCACCGGACGTCTCTAAAGTTCAATCTCTTCCTTTGATGGATGTTCCCCTGCCCCCATCCCCGTCGGCCAATCCTCATGACAATTCTGCAGAGCAGAGCAGAAAAAGGCTTGTTATCTTTTATTTCAGACAACAATGTTTCCAACAGGGAAAATAATACCCTAAACTCAGCTAAAGTCTGATAAAGGGCAGAGCCCTCAAAGTTCCATCTTTCACATCCAGTCCTAGGGTCCTTCCACTCTCTATGTCCTACTCCCTACATGGACGCAGACACATGACAAGCGCACCTATACAAAGTTTCCATCTTCTGTGCAAAGAAAAAAAAAAAAACAATTAATTAGCCAAGCTTAGCCTTATGCGGGACTTAGTGTAGGCAGCCTTATGCAGGACTTACTGTGTGTCAAGCACTGTTCTATGTTGTCAGTATTTCCTTATCTAATTCTCACCAAACCCATTCTACAGATGAGGAAACTGACACAAAGAAGGTTAAGTAATTTTCCCAGAGGCATGTGGTCTAAAAGGGGCAGATCTGGGTTTTGAATCCAGGTAGCCTCAATGGCACTCCACTCCAGCACTCCTGCCTGGAAAATCCCATAGACGGAGGAGGCTGGTGGGCTGCAGTCCATGGGGTCGCGAAGAGTCGGACACGACTAAAGCGACTGAGCAGCAGCAGCAGGAGCAGCCTCACTATGGGCTTCCCCCGATGGCTCCGATATTCAAGCATCCACCTGCAACGCAGAACACCTGAAATCGACCCCTGGGTTGGGAGGATCCCCTGGAGGAGGGCATGGCAACCCACTCCAGTATTCTTGCCTGGAGAATCCCATGGAGAGAGGAGCCTGGCTGGTACAGTACCTGGGGTTGCAAAGTCGGACACGACTGAGGAACTAATAAACACAGCACAGCCTGACTACAAAGCGTACATCCTTCGTCACTCTGCTTCTCAGAGCAGTCACCTGCGACTGTTTCTCCTGGGACCAGAGCAGCACCAGGAGCTGTGCTTGGTCCCACGCTGCATACTCCTACCAGACCTAACGCTGGGCTTATTACACTGCAAGGAACATCTTCATACACAAAATATTTTGATATTTTAAAATCCTCTCCTTTGGATATATTCCCAAAGATGGGTTATTGGGCCAAGAAGCGATATTAGTTCAACACAGTTACATAATATACACACATACCCAGAGTTTTGGTCATTCCTTACATAGGTGATTACTGGTACTAAGCTTTCGGGATCTGTTGATTTGGAAAAGAAATATAGTAAATTCTTCAAAAAGCGTTTTGGTAACTCACTCTATTATTATGAAAGAGGTTCAAGTTCAATGAAGAAAAATAGACCTGTACTCCTATACCCCTCTGAGACAATCTCCATTAATGATTTTGCTCCTTGTGGCTCATTGGAACCCATGAGCCTCCTAATCAGTGTTGGAAACTGCTCCAAGCTCATCACCAAGTTCAGCTCACCAACTCAGTAGATCCACAGCTGCATGCTTCATGCACTCACATCTTCAATGAGAAGTGACAGAAATCACCATTCATCACGAGGACAGGGGAGCCAGGCAGGCAGGACGTACCTGATTTATTCCTCACCTGCTGGACAGGAGGGGGAGAGAAGCTTGGGGTTCCACTTCCTCAGGACAGCTGGGAGGTCATGGCAGGAGAATCTGACACCAGGTTTTCAGGGTCCTTTAGGGTAGCAGTTTTCAAACAGCAGGTCGTGACCCACTGTTGGGTCTTGAAATCAATTTAACGAGTCACAGCCAGAATTTTTAAAAAACAGAATAGGAATTACCACAATGTATCTCAAGTGGTTAAGTGTAAATACTGTTCCCTCCTGCTGCTGCTGCTAAATTGCTTAAGTCGTGTCTGATTCTGTGCGACCCCACAGATGGCAGCCCACCAGGATCCCCGGTTCCTGGGATTCTCCAGGCAAGAACACTGGAGTGGGTTGCCATTTCCTTCTCCAACGCATGAACGTGAAAAGTGAAAGTGAAGTGGTTCAGTCGTGTCTGACCCTTAGCAACCCCATGGACTGCAGCCCACCAGGCTCCTCCATCCATGGGAGTTTCCAAGCAAGAGTACCGGAGTGGGGTGCCATCGCCTTCTCCAAAACCACCACCATACTTGACACTAAAAATTCACTAATAGTTAAGTTCATCTTTCTTTGGTGATTCATACTATTTCACTGGCCCAAATGTACTGCTCTATCCTCTCTCCTACAGAATTTTTTTAGACCTGAAAGCCCTATCTATCCTCCAAAGCCAAGCACAAATGCAACTTCCTCCAGAAAGCTGCCCGGGATTTTAACAGGATTCATCCTTCCCTCTGCCAAACACCCTCAGTATCCAGTTTCAGAGCTCTAAGCACTTTCCACAGCACATTGCAAATGGCTGTGAAGGGAACCCATATTGATTCAACACCTTGGCGCCTATCAAGGGTTGTCACCCATAGTTGGAACAAATATTTAATGGTTGAAATAATTCAGAAGATATTTAGGATGTCAAAAGACAAAGGATCATCATCCAAAAATGGATTATCAACATAAATGCAGAAAAAAATAATTATTAGAGAATTCTGGCTAATAAAATGAAATTTGAAATAAATTTACCAAAAAATACATGTTGATATAAACAAACAAGGATAAACATGAAATTATCAGAGATCATCTTGGAAAAGTATGAAATTATGTATATAATTTCTTTTTTGTATATATATATATTCTGAGGTTTCCTCAATGAACAGGAATTCTTCCTGATAATAAGGTCAATGAAACATGTGTTTGAAGAATTTACTGTAGTTCTTTTCCAAATTAACAGAGGTTCCTAAAGCTTCGAGACAATAAACACCCAAAACTAATATCTACTCTTGACCCAGTAACCTCTCTTTGGGAATATATCCAAAAGGGATGGCTTTAAAATATCAGAATGTTTCATATAAGATGTTCGTTACAATGTAATTTTTAAATTGTATTCATTCACAGATGTGCTAGGTCTCTGCTGTTGCACACAGACTTTCTTTAGGCAGCAAGTGGGGCTCCTCTCTAGCTGCAGCGCGAGGGTTTCTCACTGCAGTGGCTTCTCCTGCTATGGAGCGCAGGCTCTCAGGCGTAGGCTTCAGCAGCTCCAACGCCTGGGCTCAGCAGTTGTGGCCCGAGGGCTTAGTTGCCCTGAGGCATGCGGGATCTTCCAGGACCAGGGATCAACCTAGTGTCCGCTGCACTGCAAGGTGGAATCCCAACCACTGGACCACCAGGAAAGCACCTTTTACAGTGTAATTTTATAAAAGAGAAAAAAAAGGACCAACCTAAATGTTCACCAACAGCCTATGGGTTAAGTAAATTATTTTTGCTCTTTTCTGTGACTACTGAGCAATCCTGAAAAATGATGGATTATGAAGACAAAGAAAAACTGGGAGAAGGAAAAGACAGGAGGCACAACGATAATTCATTATTATTCAAACAATAAAAAATATGCTTATTAAGTAATTAGAAGGAAATGTACCAAAACAGTGAATATATAGGGCCTGGAATATATTTAGCACAATTTTTTTTCTCTACTTGCTGATTTATCTGTAATATCATTAGGTTACTTTAATTATTTAAAAATTAATTTATTAAAACAAACATTAGCATACACCTAACTGCAGCCAGGGAATAATCTGTTTAATAATACCTGTTTTGGATAAGCCATGAATTGCTTCTCTTTCAGTTCAAGAAGCACGCACTAGCACCACTCTATGCCAGGCACAATGAGGATCAAGGTGTGGATGAGCTCTACAGGAAGATACCTGTGCATCCAAAGACACAGCACGTTGTTAAAGGAGCTCCAGAGGCTCTAAAGGTGTTCAGACTCAGGCTCCAATGTCCACTCTGTCACGTCCCCGTGGTGAACGAAAGCGCCAATTACCTACTTATGGCAAGCTACCTAAACTTTATGAACCACAGTTTCCATATCTATAATGGCACTGATGCCAGTGTGGGCATCAGTGAGAGCCTGTCCAATCAGAAGAGCCCACCAGAAAGCTGCCCCAGTATGGTAAGCACTGCAGGTGACAATTTATATGCTAGTTTATAAGTCTGTTCTTAAAATATGATTAACGTTTATTTTAAAGTGATCAAATTAAAACTGCTATACCTGTACAGCCAGAGAACATAAGAGTCCAGAAATAGACCTAAGTATATGGAAATTTAAGACTAAAATGGCATTTCAAATCAGGGAGGAAAAGATGGATCATTCAATTATTGATGTTGCAGCAAGCAGCTCACCATTTGGAAAAAAAAATATAGCGCCTGATCCCTATGCCCCTCTCTATGCCCTTTAAGGTATTAAAACAAATACATTCCAGATGGATGAACAATTTAAATGTAAGAAAACAAAACTTACATGAAATAACAGAAAAAATAAGGATGACTATTTCTAGAGACAGACTTCGAACCCTCTGGATACCAAAGGGGAAAGGTGGGGTGGGATGAACTGGGACACTGGGACTGCCCTATATACACTACCAATAATCTGTATAAAATAGATAACTAATGAGAGCCTACTGTATAGCACAGGAAAGTCTACTCAGTGCTCTGTTGGGACCTAAATGGGATGGAAATCCAAAAAAAGAAGGGATATATGTTTACATATGGGCTCCCCAGGTGGCGCTAGTGGTAAAGAACCCTGCTCTCACTGCAGAAGAGATGCTGGTTTGACCCGAGTCAGGAAGATCCCCTGGAGGAGCGAATGGCAACCCACTCCAAAATTCTGCCTGGAGAATCCCATGGACAGAGGAGCCTGGCGGGCTACAGTCCATGGGGTCACAAAGAGTCAGACAGGGCTGAAGCAACTCGGCACGCAGGCACACGTGCACACATTCTCCTGATTCATTTTGCTGTACAGCAGAAACTAACATGATACTGTAAAGCAACTATAGGCCAATTAAAATTAATTTTAAAAAATGGTGACTATTTCTATAAAATATTTTTGTGTTGTTTCCAGGTATTCTATTGTGAGCACTTATGCACATTTCCAGTGGTACAAAAGTACAAGTATTTCTTGTGTGTATGTTACAACAAGACAAACTGCTTTTTGGTTAAGTTAAATAAATGTTAATTTTTTTCTAAAACCACCTTGAACGTTTTAAAGTGTGTAGTTCAGTGGGGCTAAGTACATCCCCAGTGTTGTGCAATAGACGTCTAGAACTTTTCCAACTTGCAAAACTGAAACTCTGTCCCCACTACACATCCCCTCTGCATTCGCGCCCCCCCCCACCCACCACTCTACTTTCTGCTTCTATGAGCGCCACTGCTTTCGATGCCTCACATGAGTGGAATCATACAATATCTGTTTTTTGGAGACTGGCTTATTTCCTTTAGCATAACATCCTCAAGGTTTATCCATACCAAAGCATGTAACAGGGTTTCCTTCTTTTTAAAGGCTGAATAATGTTCTATTGTATGTCTATCCTACATTTTATTTATCCGTTCATTAAAGAACAAATGAGTTACTTCCACCTCTTGACTACTGTGAATAAATGGATGTGCAAGTATTTAATCCTGCTTTAAATTCTTTCAGATAGATACCCAGGAGGAGGATTACTGGATGATACGGTAATTCTGTTTTTACTTTTTAAGGAACTTCCATATTGTTTTTCATAGCAACAACATCAACAATCCATGAGGGTTACCAATTTCTCAACATTTCCACCAACACTTATCTTCTGTTTTCTGATAGTGGCCATCCTAATGGGTGTGAAATGATATCTCATTGTATTTAAATTGTGTTTCCCTAATGATCAGTGATATTGAACACATTTTCACATGACTGGTGGCCATCTGCATATCTTCTTTGGAGAAATGTCTACTCAAGTCTTTTACCCAGTTTTTTTAAAGTTGGATTTTGTTATTGCTGTGGTTGCTAAGTTGTAGGAGGTCTTTATGTATCTTGGAAACTAACCCATTACCAGATATTGAATTTACAAATACTTTCTCCCATTCTGCAGGCTGCTTTTTCACTATGAATTCTTAATTCTTTTAATTAATGTTAAATGCATTAAAATCAAATTCTTTTAGCCAGATTCATTTATTCTTAATGTCTTTTCAAGTGTGACATACACAAAAAATAGAATCCAAAACACCAAAATGTAAATATTAAAAACTAAACATTTTATTTAACCATCACTAAATAATTTTTTTTTCAAAAAACTTAGAATTTAAATAGCAAAGAGTCAATATCTCTAAAATCCAAAGAGCTTTAAAAAAAAAAAGGAAAAACAAACACCCCAAAAGAAAAAAGGGGAAAATGCCTGAACAGGCAATTCACAAAAGAAGAAACACGAGTAGCTAATAAAGTACACCAACAGATGTTCAGCCTCATTAATTTGTCCACTGGGACATCAAAGGTATTTGGCAACACAGGGTGATGGCCACAGTGTGCAGTGAGCACTCACAATCTCCTGGGAGAAACGTAAAGTGATGGGACCCGTATAGTGTGAGCATGCCGCGATTCCGCTATCGATCGCTTCACAAGTGATGTCAAGGAGAGCAGCATACAGATGAAGGTAAAACCAAACGCAAAAGGGTCAGAAATAACCAAGATCCTGCAGGCACCGATTCTGAGGACATATACACAGTAGGAACACGATCCAGGCAGCAAAGTAATAACAAATTTACTGATGAAAAAGGTTATCAGTGAGTTTTAAAATGAAAAAAGAAAGCAAGCTACTGAACACCATGAAGAATATAGTCTCACTTCTATACACATTTACATATATATTTAAATAATGTCCATCAAAATGTAAACAGTGGTAGGATTTGGGGTGGTTTTATAAAAAATAATCTTGCTTTTCCATATGCTGGAGTATTTTTGGATTGAACATATTTTTCTATAATCGGGGGAAAAAGAACTTATTTTTACTTTTAAAAAAAAGGAGAGAAGAGTAAAACCAACTCTTGGACAGCCATTTCATACTCAGAAACAGAATGGAAATAACCTGGGACAGGGTGATGAGGAAGTCCTGGGTTTACATTCTGGCTCAGCCACTAATCAGCTGAATGACCCTGGGCAAATTAGTTCTTTTGCCTTGGTTTCTTCACCAGTAAATAAACATGATAATAATCCTACATAATGGCGTTACTTTGAGAGCAGAAGGACTAACGCTGAGTAGAGTCTCAATACACGTTAGTTTCATTCTCTGCTTTAGTTCATTATTGAAAGTACCTGGCTGTCCCTGCCATGTTCATTTACTGGTGAGGAAACAAGGCACAAAGAACTTGCCCAATATCACTCAGCTGATTAGCTGGGATCAAGAATGCAGGGAGAAATATCAGTAACCTCAGATATGCAGGTGACACCACCCCTGTGGCAGAAAGCAAAGCAGCACTAGAGCCTCCTGATGAAAGTGAAAGAGAAGAGCGAAAAAGTTGGCTTAAAGCTCAACATTCAGAAAACGAAGATCATGACATCTGGTCCCATCACTTCATGGCAAATAGATGGGAAACAATGGAAACACTGAGAGAATTTATTTTGGGGGGCTCCAAAATCACTGCAAATGGTAACTGCAGCCCTGAAATTAAAAGACATTTGCTCCTTGGGAGAAAAGCTATGAGAAACCTAGACAGCATATTAAAAAGCAGAGACCTTACTTTGTCAACAAAGATCCATCTAGTCAATATTATGCTTTTTCCAGTAGTCAAGTATGGATGTGAGAGTTGGACTATAAGGAAAGCTGAGCACTTAAGAATTGATGCCTTTGAACTGTGGTGTTGGAGAAGACTCTTGAGAGTCCCTTGGACTGCAAGGAGATCCAACCAATCCATCCTAAAGGAAATCAGTCCTGAATATTCATTGGAGGGACCGATGCTGAAGCTGAAACTCCAATACTGTGGCCACCTGATGTGACGAACTGACTCATTGGAAAAGACCCTGAGGCTGAGAAACATTGAAGGTGGGAAGAAAAGGGGACGACAGAGGATGAGATGGTTGGATGGCATCACCAACTCGATGGACATGAGTTTGAGTAAGTTCTAGGAGTGGGTACTGGACAGGAAGGCCTGGCGTGCTGCAGTCCATGGGGTCTCAAAGAATCGGACATGACTGAGTGGCTGAACTGAACTGAGCTGTCCCTGGCTCATATCAGGTTGCTCAAGATTTGTTTGGTGACTGAATGGGATGGATGGATAAGCAGGTAAGTCTTCAGGAAGGACAGACCTCTGAAGGATGGAAAGATGAAGTGGGTGGATGAATGGGTCTGTGGAGAGAAGGATGGATAGGTGAACAGCTAGACAGACGGGTTGGTGAGTAGATAGATGGAATGTCAGCCTGTGTCTTCCAAAGAGCCACATCAATATATATATCCCATCCTACATACTCAGTGTGATGCTGACACAACTCCATGGAGAGGCGGAGTTTATGTCTCACTTCTTGAACTGGGGCACACTTTTACAATTGCTTCAACCTAAATTGCTTCAGACTAACTTGAAGTTGTGCTGCATGAGGTCTGAGGCTAGATCCTTCAAGGAGACTCTATGCCTTCGTAGTACATGTGCCTTCAGAACCTCAAGGTGCCATGTAGAAGTCCGCTCAAGTATCTCTACGCTGTAGAGACCACTCGGAGATACATGGAAAGGTAGAAAGATGGACTAGATAGATACAGATTGGGTACACAGATGGATAGATTAGAAAGATATACGTATATAAAGTAGATGGGTGGATAGAAAGACATATACAACTAGACAGATAGATCAGTGGGTGGGAAGGTGAAGGGATGATGGATAGATGGTGGGATACTCCAGGAGCCCCAGCTGTTCTGAGTCTTCCAAGCCCTGGGACCAAACATGACTGGAGAGCCCTTTAAGATGACCCCAGCCCCAGCCATCTGGCCACAACCACTGAGAGACCCTGAACCAGACTGACTTGAGTCACTTCCAGATTCTCAACCCACAGAAACCATGAGAGACAAAAAACGATTATTGTTCTGTTAAGCAACTAAGTCTTGAGCTGATGTGTTACACAGTAATAGACATCTAATACAGATGGTGAGACGAGTATACATGGGTAGGAGGAGGGACTGATGCGGAATAAGTAACTTCTCTATGTGGAGCCCTGGAAACTAGCAACATCTCGTCTAGATACCAGACACCACTCTGTTCCACCAGCCTCCTGCTTACCTACCAATTACAAGCCTTTCTCACCTTGATGGTTGATACTCCCAAAGGCGAGTATCCCAAGCTCTGACCTCCTGATTAATCCCCAGCTTGGCCCTGAACAAACTAACAGCATGTACTTTCTGAGACCACCCAACGGAACACCTAGCCTAAGTTTTTATATTGTACAGGGGGGGAAACTGAGGCCCAAAGAGGGAAAAGAGATTCCCCCAACCACAGCTGAATTAGAAGTAGGGCTCAGACTAGAGACCACAGTTCCTGCCTTAAAGCTCAGCGCTATTTCTCCTCCAAAAGCCTGTGGGCCCCTGGTACCCCCGAGTTTGAGTCTTGCCTCTCCCACTCACTGCCTGTGATGACACTCCCATCAGGGCAGTGAGCGATGCTGCGGGCCCTGGCAGGGACGTGCCAGAGCTCTTGGCTCCAAGCATACTTTACATCTGTCTGGGCATAAATTTGCATTCTGAATCCAGGAGGCCCCGATTCCAAGTATGTCAAATGTAATTAATTACAGCAAACCTTCTGCAACTGTTTTCAAACGCGGTATTAAAGGCTCTGTGTGCACGAAACACACAGCCCAGGTCCACCAAGGCGAGCTGGGAGCGGGGGAAAAGGAGACGTCAAGTGCCATACAAGGTCCTCGGAGTAGGGAGGGCAACTTCCCATGACAGCAGAGTTCAAACAACCCCCCACAGTAAGGTCTGTGGCAGGGCATGGGCAGAACATCTAATGGGGTTCAGGTTCCAGCCAGCCACCAACTCCACATTTTGGCCGTTACTTCACTTTCCTCAAAGGAATGTTGTGAGCCTAGAATCTGGCATCCATCTGAATCTGAATCACTGATGGCTCAGCAGGTAAAGAACAGTCTGCAATGTAGGAGATACCAAAGACTTGGGTTCAGTTCCTAGGTCTAGAAGATCCTCTAGAGAAAGAAATGGCAATCCACTCCAGTAATCTTGCCTGGAAAATCCTACAGACAGAGAAGCCTGGTGGGCTGCACAGTCCGTGGGGTTGCAATGAGTAGGACACAACTGACAGCTAAGCACTGGGTAATTCCATTTACTTCAATCTCAATTCTCTCATATATTAAAAGAAATAGAAGAAAAATCCCTGCTTTCCAGGGTGGTGGTATTAAATGAGATAATAGATGTTAAATGCTTAACCCAGTGCCTGGCATATAACAAGTCAATAAATGTGCAATGATTATAGTTCAAGGCAGACAAATTCTACTTTGCAAAAATCAAGCGAGACAGAACACTAAACTTCAGCCTTTTGACAGAAAGAGTTCTTAATTAAAGAACAAAAACTTGTAAGGCTGAATTTCCAATGCACTGCTCAAACTCCTTTCAAAACACTAACAGTGGGAGAACCAGGCTGGAAAGGTGGGCCCAGGTTCAAGTTTAGCTTCACTGCTTCCCGCAAGGTTAGTCACCCTCCTCCAGGTCCCTAAGTCAGGGGAGCTAGGTGACCTTCTCACTTTGCCAGCTCTGTCCACTAGGCAATATGCCCTCTGGGTTTTCTAGTCTTGCTTCCCAAATCATTACAGGAAGCAGATCTGACTTAGTAAGAGAATGGCTTCCAGCCCCCACCCCGGGATCCAAAACCCACAGACCCGAAAGGGACCCGGATTTCTATGTCCAAACCAGTCCTGAATTGTGCACTCTGATTCAAAAAGACCCTAGAAGACTTAAATAGACTGAAATTCTTTTGGCGATCAGAAAAACCGTCAGGGGTGATCTTCTACATTTGTTATTGCTCATCTTGTTAGGTTTACTTTCTGCCGAAGTGTTTAATTAATGTTTAGGGGAATGGATAAGCAAAGTGGCAAGCATTTTAATTCCCTCCCCCAAATTACTAGTATCTCACTCTCTCTGTCTGTCCCTCTCTCAAGTTCCCATGACCCCTCCATTCTAACCACCCAGTTATGCTGATTCCTATACCATTACATCCAGAGAAGGCAATGGCACTCCACTCCGGTACTCTTGCCTGGCAAATCCCATGGACGGAGGAGCCTGGTGGGCTGCAGTCCATGGGGTCGCTAAGAGTCAGACACGACTGAGCGACTTCCCTTTCACTTTTCACTTTCATGCATTGGAGAAGGAAATGGCAACCCACTCCAGTGTTCTTGCGTGGAGAATCCCAGGGACGGGGGAGTCTGATGGGCTGCCATCTATGGGGTCGCACAGAGTCAGACACAACTGAAGTGACTTAGCAGCATACCACTACATCACCTTCCCTTCTCCATCCCAAACTCTTCAGTCTTGTTGTCCGTCCAATGAGCCGATGAAGCTGCCCTGTGACCTAACCCTCCAGAACAAGTTACTCCTTCTGTCTGGGGGGTTCAGGGTGCCTTAGATCGGTACGGTCCAACAGAAATGGAATACAAATCACTAGGTAATTTCAAATTTTCTAGTGGCCACACGTAAAAAACTGAAAATAAAAACAAGTAAAATGTTTAATATCTTATTTAACACAACATGCAAAATACTGTCATTTTAATCTTATTTTTAAAAATGATAACTGAGATCTTCTACAGTCATTTCTTCTTTTTCCTACTGACTCTTTAAGATCTGGATCTAGAGAAGAGAAAAATGACAACTCGACAAAAAAATAAATCAATAAAACAAAACCCAGTGTGAATTTTTACTCTTACAGTGCATCTCAGTTCAGGTTAGCCACATTTCAACTGCTCAACAGCCACATGTGGCTGGTGGTTACCAGTACGTATTGGATGGCACAGACTTCAATCATCTCCAGGAGCCTTGTCAGCTCTAGACTCCGGGGATCCAAAAAGACTAGCCTCACAACAAATTCCACCTCAAGCTAGCAGCACCCCAGGGAAGTTTCCCTTCCCTGAAGCCTCATTTTCAGGACAGTTCCAGTTTTACTTCTGATCAGTTTCACTTTCTGCTTTTCTAGCATACATTATTTAAAAAAAAACATAAATACATTGAAATTTTTATAGTTATTTTTTCCCCAGTTGATGAAATTTTTTTAAGTCTCCAGCATCCAAAATACCTTTAATTATTGTCTCTGGGTATTCCAAGGGCTCTGGTTATGTCCCCTCATCTCGCAAAACTCTGAGCCCAAACAAATTCTCGGAAAAATGTCACCAGATGAAAATTCCCATTCTCAGTTCTCTTTAAGAATACTGGGCCTGGGTGGGAATTTGATCAGAAGGTGGCTCAAAGCGGAATATGCAGATGACACCACTCTTATCGCAGAAAGCAAAGAAAACCGAAAGAGCCACTTGATGAAAATAAAAGGGGATAAGCGAAAAAGTGGCTTAAAACTCAACATTCAATGATCTTCGTTCAAAGTGATCATCCCATCACTGTATGGCAAAGAGACGGGGAAACAATGGAGACAGGGACAGGCTGTATTTTCTTGGGCTCCAAAATCACTGTGGACAGTGACTGCAGCCATGGAATTAAAAGATGCTTGCTCCTTGAAAGAAAAGTTATGAGAAACCTAGACAGCACATTAAAAAGCAGAGATATCACTTTGCCAACAAAGGTCCATCTAGTCAAGTCTATGGTTTTTCCAGTAGTCATGTATAGATGGGAGAGTTGGACCATAAAGAAAGCTGAGCTCTGAATAACTGGTGCTTTTGAATTGTATATGATGTTGGAAAAGACCCTTGAGAGTCCCTTGGACTGCAAGATCAAAGCAGTCAATCCTAAAGGAAATCAGTCCTGAATTCATTGGAAGGACTGAAGCTGAAGCTGAAACTCCAATACTTTGGCCACCTGTGGCGAAGAACTGACTGATTGGAAAAGACCCTGATGCTGGGAAAGATTGAAGACAGGAGGAGAAGGGGACAACTGAGGATGAGACAGTTGGAAGGCATCACTGACTCTATGGACATGAGTTTGGGTAAACTCTGTGAGGTGGCAATGGACAGGGATGCCTGGTGTGCTGCAGTCCATGGGATCACAGAGTCAGACATGACTGAGCGACCGAGTTGAACTGAGAAGGGCTGGCCCCTCGGGCATACTGTCTTAGACAATAACAGATCCAGAAAAAGAGCCAAAACAACTTCTGATTTTTAATGTTACCAGCAAACTACAAGCCAGGGGCTTGCTGAGGGCCACTCGGACTTCCTCCACCTGTTAGGAGTCATTTCCACCCACGGGGGAGACATCAGATTTGGTTTCTCCCTGGATCCCCCTCCCCTCCATGAGCAGGGCTGGCCCTGGTAATCAGAGATTCCATCCCCAACACAGAAAGTCACTTCACTAGAAAGCAAGTGTTCCTGTGGTTTCCACAGCAGACTGGAAAGCGGAGCATCACTGGACTCCATTTTTTTCTCTTTAGTTTATATATGTGGGGAAGGAAATGGCAACCCGCTCCAGCATTTTTTGCCTGGGAAATCGCATGGACAGAGGTGCCTGGCGGGCTACAGTCCATGGGTTGCAAAGAGTCGGACACGACTGAGCGACTAAGCACAGCACAGCTTATATTTGAAGCCGCCTCCTGCTTCGTCAGCCAAAATATTTATATCATTTTTCTGTCGACTCAATACCATCCTCACCTTGGCCTCCCTCCTTTCCTTTTTAAGAAAAGAAAGGAGTTGTCGCCAACACGTTTCCCTGTTTGTGAAGCACTTTTGAGTCTGTTAACTCATGGGATGCTTGCAGGAAGCCTGTGAGGGGTACACAGGTGGACTGTTCTGCCATGTAGCCAATCAACAAACAGGTGCATCAGGGCACCCAGATACCAGGGCCTTCTGGGCTGCAGCAGGTCACACCCAAGGCTGAAACGGTGGAGGGTGGCAGCTGACTCAAAGAGGAGAACACACACGCTGCAAAGGCCTGAAGCTCTGAATTTTTAAAATCTTAGGCTGGAAAGTCAAATGAAACAAGACAAGGGGCCAATTCACCTTGCGAGCACCCATCTGTGACTCTGGGTTTATACAATCTACCCAACAGGGCACTGATGATCAGGAATTAGCTCTAGTTATAAAAATTAACACGTATAAAAACAGAACAAAATAAACCATACACAGGGCTTCCGAGTTTAAAAAACATTTTCAAATATGCTACCTCACATCATTCCTGTGAAGAACTGTGTCCATCTCAGGCCCCAGATGTGGAAATTAAGATTCCTAGGAACAGCTGGTGTGTAAACAGCAAACCCAGGTGCTCATGTAAGAACCCCAGGGCGGGCCCTGCCCCGCACCCTGGCTACGTCATCCGTACAATACGAGGGAGCAGCGGGCAATACCACCCAACCCAGTGGCCCAGCCACCCCATCTTCCCTTTGAAACCTGATCACGCGGGGATCAGACACAGAAGCAGGTCATCCAGCCCTGCTTTGATGACAACCCCAAGGGGATCTAATTATAACAGGGAAGGGAGGAGTCAAGACCCTCTCACCATTTCTCAAGACCAAATTAACTCTAATTCCTTTTGACAGAGTGTTTGTGCAAATAATAGGAAAAGCACTGGTTGAGGAGTTAAGAAATCTGAGGTTCGAAGTGGCTCTGCCTATCCACTGAGGTTCTGGGCAAGTAACTCCACCTCTCTTCCCAGGTGGGTGTGTGTCCGTGTGCGTGTCTACGTGTGTGCATGTATGTGTGTGTGTGTGTGTTTGTTAAGAAATCTGAGGCTTGAAGTGGCTCCGCCTATCCACTGAGGTTCTGGGCAAGTAACTCCACCTCTCTTCCCAGGCGTGCATGCGTGCATGTGTGTGTGCACCTAAATCAGAAATGACAAACTGGTTTCATGTGGTAGCGTCATACAAGAAGGACTCTAAGGCCACTGGCCAGGCTCCATGGAAAAGACTGCCATGACTGATTAGCAACGTCTGCCACAGGCTTAAAAATAGGGAGTGGTGGCATGTATATTACTTATTTACCATCCCTGGATTAGATGCACAAATAACACGCTGCAAGTGAAAAGTACTCTGCGTTTTACAAACTTTTTTCTCACAGCCCTCGCAGCTTTTCAGCAGAACCCTGTGCCAACATGTTACTGCCTTCATCATCATCACTGTTATCATCACCACTTTACAGATGCAGAAACAAAGCGTACTGTTCTACCTGGACAAAGCCCCCAATATGATTAAGGAGTAGAGCAGAGAGAGGAGCAGAGCCTTGCCCCCCAACTTCAATCTGTTCTACCCTTGGAAATGTCCAGCTGGTGTTCTGCCAACTGGCAGGACAGTTCGTCCACGTGGCCATACAGAAGGGACCACCTGTTTCCAAGGCTTCACCTTCCTCCCACTGGCTGCTTCAGCCTTTCAGAAAAGGGACCACAGCAAGACACAGAAGGAAAGTGAGGCTAATTCAGAGTTCCAGATGCTTCTTCCGAAGGCAAACTTTCCAGCCTCACTTACAGGTGGAGATGCCAAACCCAGAGATAAGTGAGGTTAAAATAAAAGGGCAGAATTGGATGTCCCTAACTGTCACAGTTCACCCCACCAGGAATAGGACACTCTATATCCTCAATTCCAAGGTGTCTTAGACTGTCAGATACACCATCGATTTTATACTAGCTCTCTGAGACCAAAAAAAAAAAAAAAAAAAAAAATGAGGGAGAAACAGTGCTGAAACAGAACACATACATCTACTGTAAAACACACCCCAATTTCAGAAATAAGAAAAAGTGGGAACCTGACCATGGAGGAAATACGGGAGTCTGTGCTCACTTACTGAGCTGGGCTATACACTGTTACAATGACAGCGCTTTCTAAAACTTACAGGGAAAAACAATTAAGCCAACAAACAGAATATTCTCAGTTATCCTCCATAGATTTTCCCTGAAGCTTTAGCATGTGCAAATGGGAATATGACCAAAGGTGGAGTCTGGTTGAACATCAAATCACACATTAAGCTACTTCACGTTTAAGGGGCCCGTGTATCTACAAACAATCCTCTGACATCCAATTCCAGGGCCTACAGCCAAGACCAGCTCCCCGACTAAGGATGGGGACCTATCAAGTCCCCTCCACGCCAAGGCACTCCCCCTCTTCCATCTCCTTGGACATGCTGGGCCCCATTCTCCATACCTGCAATTCTGGATCTCTCCATCTATTTTAAGGAAATGGTTCATACAACAGGAGAAAAGGGGTAGGGAACTTTTAAAAATCTTCCACAACATGTGAAGTCAAAGGAGTATGAGTCCCATCCAGGAAGCCCTCTCTGATTTATTATTATTATTTATTTATTATTATTCCCAGGGAGCCATGCATGGGCTTTGGCGCCAGTTCTAAGAAATCTATTTATGGCTCCCTAACAAAATATGGGTGTTGACCAAATGGCCAAACCCAAACTGGTCACCTACTCTTCAATAGACCCAAATCCAGATGATCTGAGCTTTTTCCAAAAAATAAGATGAAGTCATCAAACATTTACTGAGCTGCTGCTCTGTGCCAGACCGTAAAATGAATAACCCATGATCGCAGCCCTCAAGGAGCTCGCAAGCTGGCTGGTGAGGCAGAAATGCGAGCAACCAACTCCCATCTGTGAGCCCACATTACCTGGGAGGTCCTGCAGGCTGCAGAGGTCCAGGGGACTCCAGAGAAGAGAACATGCAGGTGGGTCTCAAGGGGGTCTGGTTTCTCACGGGACAGAGAAGGTCACGAGAGATAGAAGGCCTGGTATGAACAGAATCTCAAAGGGAGACAGTTTAGGGCTTCCCTGGTAATCCAGTGGTTGAGAACTTGCCTTGCAATGCAAGGGACACCAGTTCCAGGGATCGAACTAGTCCAGGAGGATCCCACGTGCAATGGAGCAACTAAGCCCATACGCCAGAGTTACTGAGTCCATGTACCTAGAGCCCGTGCCCCATAGCAAGAGAAGCCACTTCAATGAGAAGCCCATGCACCACAATTAGAGAGCAGCCCCACTCACCACAACTAGAGAAAACCCGAGTGCAGCAACGAAGACTCAGCACAGCCAAAAGATAAATCATCTAAAAGAAAAGACAGTTCACCCCGAATTAAGATTTATCCCTTTAAACAGTGTGCCACAGGCTTTGAAACAAACACAGAAATATCTGGAGGAGCCAGAGCATCCTTGGAATGAAAGCACTGACAACACTTTGGACAGGAAAGACACGTAAGGTCCAAGAGATGTCTCATCCTAGTCTGTTTTAAAATAAAACAACACACAAAAAATGCACATTTTCTGTTGTTACTTAATTCTACCTATTAAAGATAAGTCACCAAGTCTGCAGAACAACCAAAATTGCTGTCACTGGCATTCAACCTCCACAAATGGAGACCACTGGATCAAAAGATTACTAACATGTATTGACCACCTTCTAAGGAGTGGCTGGATAGAACACGTGAATTGCTTCATTTAATCATAAAACAACCTTTCAAGGTCAAGATTATTTCACCCCTTTTTCCAGATGCAGAAGTTGTGGTTCCAAAACCGAAGGAGACTTCTCCAAAGTAACACAAGGCTAACCACGCAATGAGGTTGGATTTCAAACTCTGGTCTGGCTGACCTCACATCCACCTTTCCATTTCACCAACGGGGTGGCTGTTAGAAATTTTCTATGCTTCGTATTTAAGGCCTCCCCTGGGGGTGAATTTCCTGGTGGTTCCATGTTCAGTTCAGAAATGAACTGCACCGACTGACCATCTTTGCACCCAAATCTCCTCCCACCCCTCGGACCCCCAACCCTGGTCCTACATACCTGCTGTCTTCTTTCATCTTCATCGTTTTTCCAAGCAATACTTTTTAAACCGACCTCCTAGGACAGACTCCTCCACTTCAACAGCACACATACTGAGACACAATATCTTGGAGTTTCTAGCCATCATCTGTCTCTTCCAGCTAAAGCATTCTGGCCTAACCTTGGCAGAAGACTGCTTTAGGGCAAATACAAGGGAGGGATGGACCACTTTGGCCAGAAGAGGCTATACGGATGAAATGCCTCAGTGGGTAGAGTTCAGAAAGGAAGTCCCACCAACAAAACCAAGGGTTTTCAAAGATGTGTTATAATCTTCTGAGGCCACCCAGTAACAACGAAATGGAATGCTGGTCTAGTTCTACGCTGTCCAATACAGAAGCCCCCAGCCACACGAGACTACTAGCACATGAAACGTGGCTAGTCAGAAAACACTCAGTATCCCTCCAAAGAAAGAATGTAAAATAGCACATTAATAATTTTCATATTAATGAATACTGAAATGATAGCACTGTGGATATACTGTTACATAATCTATATTATTAAAATTAATTTCATCTGTTTCTTTTTGGTTTTTTTAAAGCGTGACTAGAAAATTTTAAATGACATATGTGACTCACATTTGTGACTTGAATTTTATTTCGATTGGAAAGCACTGGCCTGACACATTTAAAAGATGAAAAGACCAAGACAGTAATTCTGGAGTTTTTTAGGAAGTGCATACACACCAAAATACAGACATTCACTCAGAGTCTGATAGGCATTTAAATATAGCACAGACATGAACTTTCTTAACTCCAAAAAAAGTCCTCTGGCAATGTGAAGTAAGTCAGGAATAAAAGTAACTGGGGCTGTTCTCCCTCCAATCAAGACTGGGATCCCACACGGCTTAAAAAGTCTCCTTCCCAGCCAGAGAGCCTGGCCGAGATGCCACTTCACTCTGGAAGGGCTAAGTAATAGCACCTGCCCTTCCCGTCGCATCCAAGGCCGACAAGCTGGGGTGCGTGCCTGACTGCCACCTACGCGATCGAGACGTCTTCACAGCTGGCCCTTCAGGTAAGCTCAACCAGAGAATTAAAAAAAAAAAACATGTGACCCAGGACACGTATCCTAAAGGAAGGGTTCATGTGAAAGTCTACTGGGGTAATAAAAAAATGAAGTATAAGCAGCAATATGCGGGATGCCTGGAGCACACCATTGTCGATCATCTAGACCAGCAACTGTCAAATTCTTTTAATCATAACTCATAGTAGGACTCAATCATGCACACACATCAGCATATGTAAATAAAACTAAAGTTTCGTTAAGACAACACTTACCTGGAACGCATGGCCATGCCTCTGCGAGTGTGTTCCCCTGTACCCTACTCTGTTCTTTTCGTGTGTGTGCTGACTGTGATCCACTGAACTGATCTTACAACCCACTAATGGGTCGTGACTCACAGCCTAGCCTGGGTATGGCAAGTAGAGGTACACCCCCCACGCTGTGATGGGCACTGCTACGTGGCCACTGCTTCCGTCCTCCACAACGTCGGAGTCCAGATGTGACCTCAGAATCCTTCTCAACACAGTGATGCAGGCGGCTACAGCCCATCGCATGGAGTCAGAATCAGAGAAGAAAGCGACTTATTGGTATCACTGCTCTGCTCCAAAGCTCTCATTCGACAAACACAAAACTGAGGTCTCAGAAGGAAAAAAAGCTGTTTGTCCAAGATCATACAGCAAGGCCGTGGGCAAACTAGGCCTCCTGGGTACCCACAAAGCCACTTCACCTTCCTGCACGAGGGAGGAGACACAACTGACGTGAAGCATTACAGGAACACGGAAAACTTTCAAAATTTCACCATGATCATGAAAAGTCTGCTTATACATCCAGTGAAACACGCAAAGAAGTTCTTATCACCCTTCCAAGGAGACAACATGAGCCTTCTGAGGTCAGAGGAAGCAGTATGCCAACAGCTGAGTCAAAGATGGAGGGGGAGAATGGTATCTGACAATGCAGGAGTTTTTAAACTGTTTCTCAAACAAAACAAACCATTGGTTGTTTACTTCCTAGGACCAGGGAGAGGTCACACTCATACTGACCGGCCATCTTTGTTGCTTTCCTTCTGCAACAGCAAGAGCCCTTGTTCACGTTCACCTCTGTGCAGGGCTGAAAGTATAAGCAAACCCTTTTTCTTTGCTTGGTCTGAAGTCAAGCAATAAAGCAAGCCCTTGAAATTTCAAACCTTATTAGAAAATTAAAAAAAAAAAAAAACTCCTTAGGCAGAAAAGCAAAACATTAATAAGAGTCTCCTCTGTGAGGCTGAGCATAAATGATCTTTCACCAAAATAACTCAGTCCATCATCAAATTACCACCCCTCAAGTCCAATTTGCCAGATTTTTCGCCCAAGACGACAAGAGAGTTTGGTGAACAGACATGGCCTAATAAAAATCAGCTGATATATATCCATTTCTGGTCACACTTCCATCCACCATAGGAGGTGAGAAAGGCAAGGCCCAGGTCACTGTCTCAATCCTGAGAGACGCCAATAGAAACAAAAGAAAATTGACCCCGCCCCCAACAGTACCATCATGCACCTCTGTTTCCTTTAAAACAAACATGATCAGAATAACCAATCTTAAAAAAAAAGAGAGAGAGAAACAGCCTATAAAACAGAGATAATTTTCCATTTCTAGTCAGGGGTTCCCTTTAAACTGTTAAACAACACAACAAAATTTCAAGAGAATGGAATGAAGGAATTTGAGTTGAGTGTCAGGAGATCCAGGGCACACAAAGGAACATGCTGCAATATTTTTATTCCTTGCACCAGAAATAACCTGTTATCAACAACTCTGAGTCTTTCTCAGATGCCCGGTGGGGGTGCCCACCCACCCCTCCCCAGTGCAGGGCACAGTTCTCCTCCCATCACCTGCTAAACTGGCTCTCCTGTCTCGTGAGACCTCCTGAGCCCTTGGAAATTATAAATTCTTTGCCTGTCCTCGGCATCGGCCTAAATAATTCAATAGAAAAAAAATTAATTACGCTACTTAAAAAAAAAAAAAAAAAGCTCATTCCAAATATGTCAGAATGTGGCCAGTCAGCCCTGAAGGATTTTGTTACTAAAAAAGTAAAAATCTCCCAAATGCAATGGCGGTGATGGGAAATGTCAAACCTCTGCACTATCAAATATATTTCACAGAATTTGTATCCCCTTAGAAATCTGAATTTCCCCAAAACGGGGTTGGGAATTCATGGACCACGGCCATCATTTCTTCTAAGACCAGCTGGTGGCTGGCCAAAGGGAACAGGATTTTCTGTTCTAGGCCTGTGTGACCTACCACCAGGTCCCATCCAAGAAACTACTCCACAAATGCTAACATTTCCCCCACCTTTTAGACAGAAAAATTGGAACTTTCTTTTTTTGATGCAAAATCCCCAGCAAGTTCAGATAGTAATTTATCACAAATAACCCTTCAACTTTGGGTAGGTATCTTATCTTCTTTTGTTAAATTTCAATTTGGCCAATATTTGTCTTCCCAAAAGAAAAAAAAATTTTTTTGGCTTCACCTTGACTTTTTTGAAGGCCAAAAAACATCAAATAATATCTGCACATATGCCTTCATGATCCAAAGACAAGTATCTTTGGGTTTTGGCTTTTGTTTATATTTTGATTTTTTTTTCCCCTTAAAAAAATTTAAAATTTGATGCTAGAATCATGTTGAATTGGTGTTATAACCCATTTTTTCAGCAAGGTAAGTATTCCACTACAGAAGATGGATAAAAATCAGAATTTTCATCTGTTCTCTGTCCTTCCCTTTTTTATCTTTCCTTCCTAAGTCAGTAAAATTTGTGCTTTTGAAAAAAAATTAGACCCCCCCCCAAGTAAATGATCAAGCTTAATGGATTTTTCCCCCTTTGAAAGTAATCAAATTTGTGAAAAATACCAAATATTACTAAACTATCAACCCCACAGCACAATCAAAGAGGCCTGAAACCAAACTGGATATATTTTTTTTAATAATAAAATTTTCAAATTGAAAGATTGAGCAAGCACACACAGAAAGGAAAATTTTCTTCTTACCAAGGATTCTTCAACCCTTGTCTTTACCAACTGATTCAACTGCATGTCATAAAAAATGAGCTTCTGTGAATCCACTGTTAGTTTTTTCATAATAATGTTAATTATGCATATCTTATTTTAATGGCGGTCTCTCCTACAAATCTGTGGACTACTCAATTTGTATAATGTAATGAATTTACATTTTTTCCCACTGAATACTGCTCAGAAAAGGTTGCTGACATTTTGTGTATAAAACAACAACAAAAAAAGAAATGCCTAGATCTTTCAGCAAACAAAATCAGAAAACAGTCTTAATTATTCCATCAAAGCAAAAAAATAATAATAATCACACACAACCCAACAAATGCAGGGAAAAAATGGATTTCACTCTAACTTTCCCAGTTTCTGCTTTTCTTTAGAACCTTGGGATTTAAACACAGTAAAATGTAAATGAAAAATTAAAAAAATAAGACCTACAATTTTTGGGTGTGTCCAAAGCCAACATTTTAGGCTCTATTTCTCTTTTAAATCCTTCCTTCTTGGAAATAGAAAAACTTTAAATATTGCCAAATGGCAAAATTAGTCTTTTTTGCCCACTGAGCTAAACAAGTTCCAAATTACAATGAAGTACAATTTCTAATTGCTTCAATAAAGCCAATTCTCCCAGTTTCTCCTAAACTCAACAATTTCCCTCCTTTCCTCATTCCAAATAGTTTTTTCTCAAACTAAAATGAGTTGGGCAGCCAAATCGACTTTGGTTTTAGAAAGCTTTTTGCCTTCTCCCCTTCAAAACCTGAATTCATTCAAATTCTAGCTTAATTTTCATTTACATATTATCTGGATTTGGCTTCAGAAATAAAAATTGTCTCTGTGTTCCTGGAAAGATCAAAGTGAAAACTGTCACCCTCAAAAAGAAAAAAAAAGAATCTCTATTCTCTCCGCTGCCTTATAGAGGAAACTTTTGAAAAAATAAGAAAGAAAAAATATTTCTTTTCAATTTTAATTTCTTTTTTATTTACAAAATAGTATCCTCTAGGTGGCGTCGTTTTAATGGGAAAAAACTACCGTTTGAAGAAAAATTAGAAAAAAAATTGAGAAAAGGAAATANCCCACCTTTTAGACAGAAAAATTGGAACTTTCTTTTTTTGATGCAAAATCCCCAGCAAGTTCAGATAGTAATTTATCACAAATAACCCTTCAACTTTGGGTAGGTATCTTATCTTCTTTTGTTAAATTTCAATTTGGCCAATATTTGTCTTCCCAAAAGAAAAAAAAATTTTTTTGGCTTCACCTTGACTTTTTTGAAGGCCAAAAAACATCAAATAATATCTGCACATATGCCTTCATGATCCAAAGACAAGTATCTTTGGGTTTTGGCTTTTGTTTATATTTTGATTTTTTTTTCCCCTTAAAAAAATTTAAAATTTGATGCTAGAATCATGTTGAATTGGTGTTATAACCCATTTTTTCAGCAAGGTAAGTATTCCACTACAGAAGATGGATAAAAATCAGAATTTTCATCTGTTCTCTGTCCTTCCCTTTTTTATCTTTCCTTCCTAAGTCAGTAAAATTTGTGCTTTTGAAAAAAAATTAGACCCCCCCCCAAGTAAATGATCAAGCTTAATGGATTTTTCCCCCTTTGAAAGTAATCAAATTTGTGAAAAATACCAAATATTACTAAACTATCAACCCCACAGCACAATCAAAGAGGCCTGAAACCAAACTGGATATATTTTTTTTAATAATAAAATTTTCAAATTGAAAGATTGAGCAAGCACACACAGAAAGGAAAATTTTCTTCTTACCAAGGATTCTTCAACCCTTGTCTTTACCAACTGATTCAACTGCATGTCATAAAAAATGAGCTTCTGTGAATCCACTGTTAGTTTTTTCATAATAATGTTAATTATGCATATCTTATTTTAATGGCGGTCTCTCCTACAAATCTGTGGACTACTCAATTTGTATAATGTAATGAATTTACATTTTTTCCCACTGAATACTGCTCAGAAAAGGTTGCTGACATTTTGTGTATAAAACAACAACAAAAAAAGAAATGCCTAGATCTTTCAGCAAACAAAATCAGAAAACAGTCTTAATTATTCCATCAAAGCAAAAAAATAATAATAATCACACACAACCCAACAAATGCAGGGAAAAAATGGATTTCACTCTAACTTTCCCAGTTTCTGCTTTTCTTTAGAACCTTGGGATTTAAACACAGTAAAATGTAAATGAAAAATTAAAAAAATAAGACCTACAATTTTTGGGTGTGTCCAAAGCCAACATTTTAGGCTCTATTTCTCTTTTAAATCCTTCCTTCTTGGAAATAGAAAAACTTTAAATATTGCCAAATGGCAAAATTAGTCTTTTTTGCCCACTGAGCTAAACAAGTTCCAAATTACAATGAAGTACAATTTCTAATTGCTTCAATAAAGCCAATTCTCCCAGTTTCTCCTAAACTCAACAATTTCCCTCCTTTCCTCATTCCAAATAGTTTTTTCTCAAACTAAAATGAGTTGGGCAGCCAAATCGACTTTGGTTTTAGAAAGCTTTTTGCCTTCTCCCCTTCAAAACCTGAATTCATTCAAATTCTAGCTTAATTTTCATTTACATATTATCTGGATTTGGCTTCAGAAATAAAAATTGTCTCTGTGTTCCTGGAAAGATCAAAGTGAAAACTGTCACCCTCAAAAAGAAAAAAAAAGAATCTCTATTCTCTCCGCTGCCTTATAGAGGAAACTTTTGAAAAAATAAGAAAGAAAAAATATTTCTTTTCAATTTTAATTTCTTTTTTATTTACAAAATAGTATCCTCTAGGTGGCGTCGTTTTAATGGGAAAAAACTACCGTTTGAAGAAAAATTAGAAAAAAAATTGAGAAAAGGAAATATGGCCTAAAAAAAAAAAAAAAGATTGTTGCAAAGATAGGAAGCCAGGGGGGAAAGACCTCCCGAGGGGTCATCGGGGACCCCGAGCGCACAGAGGGTCACGGGGAAATTGTAAATTTAGAGGGGAGGGGGGAGATCTGGAAGGGGTTGCATTTTTGCAAAATGTGAATTGTCCAAACTGAAATGGCTGCTCTGTTCTCTCGCCGCTTTGTTTTCTGGGCTCCGGTCCGAGCCCGGGGCTGGAGGGGGCGCCGGGTGGGGGCCCGAAAAGACCCCCGCGTCACCCCCACCCTCCGCACACCCCGCTGCGCCAGGGGGGGCTCACCAGACCCCGACTCTCCCGTTTGCGCCCACAAAAAACCCCGCAAACGTGCCCAGGCACTTTGCATTTTGCAAATCTTGCAATGAAGTGGCGCAGCGCCCCGGGCCCCGGCCCCCCGGGGTCCCCCGCGG
>SJYW01046446.1:651920-662176 GCA_006410735.1 Raphicerus campestris | reverse complement strand
CCCCACCCCCAGAAAAAATCAGATTGATTTTTTAAATAAAGTTTGAAGAGCTGGCCTTATGGAAGAATCGGAAGACTCAATGGGGATATTATCATTGCCCCTGCCACCCTTCCAAAAAAATCTAACGTAACTGAAGAATAAAAGTTTGAAGAACTAGCCCTATGTCAGACAAGAGGGGTTAAGGGGACTCTTTCTAGCCCCCCAGTCAGGTTGATTTTTAAAATAAATATCTGAGCTGCTTTAATGGGAAATGCAAGATAAAGAGAATGTTTCTCTCTATCCCTGTCAATTTTTTAAAGAATATATTTATTTAAAAAATTAAAGTTTGAAGAACTGGTCCCATGCTGGACAAGAAGGGTGAAAGGTTAGACATCCCTACCCACCCCTCCACATGCCCCAGTCAAATTGATTTTAAAAAGAAAAATTTGCGAAACTCTGGGTGAAGTAAATGGTGAACAAGGATATTTCTATTCAACACCCTAAAAAATCAGATCATTTTTAAATTTGAGGAACGGGCATCCTTGTAACTTGGTAAGGTTTAAAGGGAATTCCCCCCTTCCTCCTCACCCTCCAAAAATACCAGATTTGTTTTTTTTTTTTTAATTTATGTGTGAAGGACTTTGCCCCATATAGAGGCAGAAGGGATTAATGGGTCCACCCTGCATTTCCCACAATTGATCGTTTTTTAGGATAAAAATTTGAAAAACTACAAGTCTCTGAGATGAAAGAAATCTTTGTTTACCCCTCCCTAGTAGAAAAATAGGATACTTTTTTATTGGTGTCACTTGTCCATATTAATTTTTTAATTCATTCATGTATTTATTTGTTTTGGTTGTGCCGGGTCTTCACTGCTGCACAAGCTATCCTCCAGTTGCGACAGTTGAGGGCTGCTCTCCAGTTGTGGCGCACTGGCTTCCCGTTGCAGTGACTTCTCTTATCTCCGAGCATGGGCTCTAGGGCTCAGGGGCTTCCGTAGCTGCAGCCCATGAGCTCAGAAGTTGCAGCTCCCAGGCTCTAGAGCACAGGTTCAATAATTATGGCACATGTACTTTGCTGCTCCCTGGCATGTAGGATCTTCCAGGATCAGGGATTGAACCTGAGTCTCCCGCCTTGGCAGGCGAATTCTTTATCACCAAGCCACCTGGGAAGCCGCCAGAAGAATACTTTTTTAAAATAAAACCATTGGAAATTAAGGGCAAACAGGTGTCATTGCTCTACACCCACCTTAAAAAAATCGAATAGGGTTTTTTTGTTTGTTTTACTATTTAAGGAGTTGGGTTAATATGAGACAGGAAGCGTTACAGAAAGTTTTTCCCTGCATCCTCTAGCAAAGTTATTTTTTTAAATATCCAGAAACTAAAAGATTGTATAGAAGACACTGCTGCTGCTGCTAAGTTACTTCAGTCATGTCCAACTCTGTGTGACCCCATAGACGGCAGCCCACCAGGCTCCCCCGTCCTTGGGATTCTATAGGCAAGAACACTGGAGTGGGTTGCCATTTCCTTTTTTCTCCAATGCAGGAAAGTGAAAAGGGAAAGTGAAGTTGCTCAGTAGTGTCGGACTCTTAGCGACCCCATGGAATGCAGCCTACCAGGCTCCTCTGTCCGTAGGATTTTCCAGGCAAGAGTACTGGAGTGGAGTGCCATTGCCTTCTCCGATAGAAGACGCTGTCTCTCCCTAAAGGATGAAAGTGAGAATTTAGCAGAGAATTGAGGCACATTCTTCTCCAGACTAAATACACACAGGAGATTAAGAGGAATCTTCAAACCATTTACCTACCATCCCAAAGCTGGAGAATCATTGAAAATAAAAAGTGGCCATTTCTCTCTCCCTGCCAGCCTGGCAGGTGTGTCCCTGGCCAGGGTTTGGCAGCCTCTGCCAAGGCTGGTGTAGGGCAGACACCGAGGGGAGCAGGGCACCCTGTGGAGTTCGACAGTGTTGGGCTCTCAGGGACCTGGGTCATACGTACAGGCCAGGCAGCCCCCTGCCCATCTGCCCCTCAGCCATCAGATGGCTGAGGCCCCGTTACCCAGAGAAATGCTCCAGGTTTGGTGTCTCTCTGGGTCCATCCCTGTGTGAAAATTTCTAGGCACCTATCTCAAGACCAGACCCCCCTACTGTGCCTAGCGGAGCTACGCCTGAATTAAGGGCCGGGAGTTGAAAGAAACTGGATCCAAAATAACATCAGATCTCAGTCACCACGGCTGAGAGCTATCGGGTACCAAGGGGGAAGAGGAATCTTGCCCTGGGAGTCAGGAAAACATGATGCAAGAAATATTCACCGAGCACTTACTGTGTGCCAGGCGTCTTGTGTCTAGTACGGCAGCCACGCTATCGAGAAGAGGACTGGTTGTAGCAGCTCTTCTCAACCCTGAGCGATCTTCAGCATCATGGTAAGGGCCCGTTCCAACACTGATCGCTGAGCCCCATCCAGACTTCTGATTTAACTGGTCAGGGGTAGGGAGCAAGAATTTGCATTTCTAACAAGTTCTCAGGTGATGCTAATGCTGCTGGTCGGAGGACTACATTTTAAAAGCCATTGTCAGGACTTCCGTAGTGGTCCAGTGGCCAAGACTCCCAATGCAGGGGACCTGGGGTTCTAGCTTGCTCAGGGAACTAGATCCCACATGCCACAACTGAGTCTACATGCCTCAACTGAAGATTCCCCAGGCGGCAACAAAGATCAAAGATACTGCGTGCAGCAGCTAAGACCCAGCACGGCCAAATAAATAAATAAAAATATTTTAAAAATAAAAGCTGTTGTCATAGTGTTAATAGCGAAAATGCACAGGTATACAAGAAAAAGAAAGAACCCACCCCAGCTCCAATGGGGTTGGTGAAGATTCCGAGAGGAATAGCATCCTGCAGGAAGGCGGGATAGAGGCATCCTTCCCCTCTAGGTCTACATCGGATGGCAATCTCTCTAGATCAAGGGATTCTTCAGTGGTGTCCTTAGTAGGTTTGCGGATCCACAAAGTAAGAAATTTTACATCTTAAGCAAATTTATCTCTACATGTACATTTTGGGTTCAGTGACCCCAACCTAAACTGATTCCAGGCACCTCTGGCTTGGAAAATCCTTCGGGTCCTTCTCAGCCTCTCTTTCTGGAATCACTGCCAGCCTTTTCTGCATCTCTACCACCCATGGCCACAAGAAGGGGGCCTTCTCTGCCGTGAGGACATCCGGACAGAGTAAGCACAGAGTGCATTTAACACTAGCTGGGACACGGAGACAAGTTCACAACAGGCGTCCTGACCTTGAGAGTCATCTGTCCCTTTGCCCTTTGTTAGTCCCTCTCTCCTAGGTCATGAAGGATATAGATAGGTTCAGGGGATGAAGACTGGGCTTGGTAGCTTCTTGACAAAATCCAGGTTCTAAATGAACTCGCATATATCCCAGAACCATAGTGGAATCCACACGGTCACCCACACCTGTGATTTATCCCTGTTCAGGAGGTTAACTAAGAGTAGACTCACCACAAGCAGCAGTGGAGTGTGGGGGCAGGGGGGACAGGGAGTATTTAGTGAGCAAGGCAAGACCTGCTCAATGATGGAAGAGGCATCACAATATCACAGAGGTGGGATGCCCCTCTGTCAGAGCTGCTGACAGCAGACACGTTAGGTAGAAGCGTAACCCAATAGGGACCTCCAAGGGCTTCCCCATCCCCTAAGGGTTCATGATTGAACTCAACATACCAGTGTTTATCAAATTCTAGAGACCTCTGCCCCCTTCTATCCCCAGAACCAGCACTGCTTTGTTTACTAAGAGCCCAAATGGCAACCCACTCCAGTGCTCTTGCCTGGAAAATCCCACGGATGGAAGAGCCTGGTAGGCTACAGTCCATGGGGTCACAAAGAGACGGACATGACTGAATAACTTCACTTCACTTCACTTCAGACAGTGGAGTCAGCCATCTGGGTCCCTACCTTGGCTCTGGCCCTCGAATGCTACCCGATCTTGAGCAGACAACTCAATCTCCTCTTGTTTCAATTTCCCCATCCTTCAAATGGTGCTGATAGGAAGGGTGATTTGAGGATAAAATGAGATAATACATATAAAGTTTCTGAAAAAGTGCCTAGTACATGGGACTTCCCTGGTGGCCCAGAGGCTAAAACTCTGCACTCCCAATGCAGGGGGCCCAGGTTCCATCCCTTGTTGGGGAATTAAATCCCACATCCTGAAACTTAAGATCCCTCGTGCCATGACTAAGACCCAGAACAGCCATTTATAAAATGAATAAATATAGAGAAAGTGCCTAGAATAGAGAAAACACTCCATACACATCAGCTATGGGAATCAGCTATGAGACACTAGTTTCCCTGCTCTGCGTGGACTAGCTGTGTGACGCTGGGCTTCTGGCTTAATTTCTGTTTTCAGTTCAGTTCAGTTGCTCAGTTGTGTCAGACTGTTTGTGACCCCATGGACTGCACGGTTCCCTGTTCATCAACAACTCCTAGACTTGCTCAAACTCATGTCCATCGAGTCGGTGATGCCATCCAACCATCTCATCCTCTGTCATCCCCTTCTCCTCCCGCATTCAATCTTTCCCAGCATCAGAGTCTTTTCCAGTAAGTCAGTTCTTTGCATCAGGTGGCCAAATTATTGGAGCTTCAGTTTCTTAGTTTCTGTCTCTGCAAAATGGAGACACTAAAGTCTTATCAACACTCTTTTAGTAGGAACATAGGAACAAAATCGTGCTTTTTTTTTTAAGTGTTATTTTATTAAGCAAAATCATGGTACCCAAGGGCAGAAATGAAATGAAGCCTCCAGAGGCTTGCAACCAGGAACTAGACAATCATCAGGGACAGGCTTGCTCTCTCCATGACTCTGCCACCTGTCTCTGGATGTCTCAGCTCCAATTCATTCTCTCTCTCCGCCCCCACGCCTCTCCGCCTTTCCTTTCTCCAGGTGGGTGTTCTCTGCCTCTATGGGCACACAGTCTAAATAGCCTCAGTTCCTCACTAGCCTGGTGTCTCTGTGTTCCAATCTGAATTTTCAGGATAGAGAATGTGGTTGGCAGAGCTTGACTCTCACGCCACCAGGAGCCAGTCATTGAAGAACAAGGCATCTGCCATCACATAATGGGCAGAGACTTCGGAAACCCAACCCTGACGGAAGGGAGTGTGATAGGTTAGGCAGCCCCCTCAAGTGTTGAACGTCATTGAGTATGGTGAGGACTGGCTGAGATTAAGGGTTTAAAGGACTTAGTTCAGGACCTGGCATGAAAAGATACATTTCCTCCTGGTGGAATCGGGAGATTTCAAGGTAATCAGGGACTGAGAATGGTGAGATTTTGACATTTTGTCAGGAGGTACAAGGTAGATGAGGCTTGTGTCACGGCAGGTGAGAGGAACCGGGAGATAGGAATTGCTCCAAAAATAGCCTTTGATCTGGAACAGAATTTGGGTCTTGGCTAAAGTCTTGTGGGTAGATTCTGGTGAAGAAAATACCTTTAGAGTGAAACAGTAGGTTCTCAGGGCTGTGGAACAGAAAGTAAGGACTTCACAAAATGATGTCTTCTTCCTCAAGCTGAGTTTCTTTTCTAGACCCAAACAACCCTCAATGAAACCCCTGTCATGGAGACTTGGGCTGCCTGAATCTGCATGATAAGAGAGAGCCACACAATCCAGTCTTAGCAATCTACCAAACAAGAGGGCAGCATTTTCTTATTTGATCCAATACTTCTCTGCGATGGGTGGAGAAGGTACAGTCACCCGTATTTTAAAGATGAGGAATATGAGGCTCAAGTACTTGGCCAAACCAGCCAGTGGCAGCCCCATCTGACTCTCAGGCAAGGCTCTGCTCTGGCTGCCCCCATGAAAGTTCCTAGAGATTGGAATCATCCAGGAATTCCCTGGCAGTCCTGTGGCTGGGACAGAGCGCTTTCACTGTTGAGACCTGGGTTCAGTTTCTAGTCAGGGAAGTAAGATCCCACAAGCCTCAAGGTGTGGCCAAAAAAAACAAACACAAAATCAATAGACTGACTAGATCGTCTTGCTCTGACTGAAAAGTTTTCTTCTTTTCCTTCCTCTCTCTCCTCTTCATCCCCCTCCCAACACAGGAAGAAGTTGAGAAGAAGTGGCATCTACTTATTTCTTTAAGAGAGGTCCTTCTTAGTCATGATAAAGTCTCCAGAGACACAGATACTTGAGGTCTAGCAGTCCCCCTGGGAGGAAAATCCAAAAAGAACAAAGGTCCAAGACATGCGGCTGGCAAATCAAGAGAGAAGAGATCAAGCTGACAGCCCAGAGCAAGAATCAGAATTAAAGCCAAATCTGAGTAGCCCATCCGTGGATTCAACAACAATGCATTAAAATATACTGCATGTTTCAAAAACTTATTCCATGTGCCTGCCATCTTATGAAGCCTAAAGTCTAGCATGCTGGAGAAGATCTCATCCAATCTTGGCAATTAGATCTACATAGGAATCATTAGGTGCCCAATATGCTACTGGAGATCAGTGGAGAAATAATTCTGGAAAGAATGAAGGGATGGAGCCAAAGCAAAAACAATACCCAGTTGTGCAAGTGACTGGTGGTAGAAGCAAGATGGGATGCTGTAAAGAATAATATTGCATAGGAACCTAGAATGTAAGGTCCATGAATCAAGGCAAATTGGAAGTGGTCAAATAAGAGATGGCAAGGGTGAACGTCAACATTCTAGGAACCAGTGAACTAAAATGGAGTGAAATGGGTGAATTTAACTCAGATGACCATTATATCTACTATTGCAGGCAGAAATCCCTCAGAAGAAATGGAGTAGTCATCATGGTCAACAAAAGAGTCTGAAATGCAGTACTTGGATGCAATCTCAAAAANACGGACTGCAGCCCAACAGACTCCTCCATCCATGGGATTTTTCAGGCAAGAGTACTGGAGTGGGGTGCCATTGCCTTCTCCGGATGGTCATGGTTAGGCCAAGCATATTCCTGGCTGAGCCCGCACCTATGAGCAGCTGAGGGCACGAGCTAATCACAGAATCCTGACTGACCCTGAGGCTACACAAATGTGTTTAAGAACCAAAAGGGGTCCTCAGAAAGTAAAATAGCCTGCCTTTGAATGTGCTCCTTTACCCACACATAGATTTCAACAGAAGACAGAACCTTGAGTAGCATGAAATACTTTAGCACAGCCTCTGTTCAATCACTGACCGACTACTAAGCTACACAGATACAAGGATGGCCCTGAGGAAGCCAGGCTTAGAAAGAAACAACAAAAAACNGTTACACAAATGTGTTTAAGAACCAAAAGGGGTCCTCAGAAAGTAAAATAACCTGCCTTTGAATGTGCTCCTTTACCCACACATAGATTTCAACAGAAGACAGAACCTTGACTAGCTTGAAATACTTTAGCACAGCCTCTGTTCAATCACTGACCGACTACTAAGCTACACAGATACAAGGATGGCCCTGGGGAAGCCAGGCTTAGAAAGAAACAACAAAAAAACAAAAACCTGAGAAGAGAGAGCAGCAGTAGCTGCATATCACTAGGGAGACAGATTTAGCTCAGGCAGATTGTTAAACAAATAAAAAAAATAACAATAATAACTTCGGGGGGAAATACAGAACCCAGACTTGTTAAATACATTATCTAGAATGTTCAGGTTTCAACACCAACAAAAAGTGTGAGGGATGCAAAGAAACAAAAGTGTGACCCACACTTGGGGAAAAAGGAAACAGTAAGAACTGTCTCCGAGTGCCTCCAGGTATCGGGATGGGCAGATAAAAGCTTCACAGGCGTGTGCAGAGTCACCTCAGTCGTGTCCAACTCTTTGCGACCCTATGGACTGTAGCCTGCCAGACTCCTTTGTCCATGGGATTCTCCAGGCAAGAACAGCGGAATGGATTGCCATGCCCTCGGAGGCTCCAGGGGATCTCCCCAACCCAGGGGCCAAACCTGTGTCTCTTTATGTCTCCTGCATTGGCAGGCAGGTTCTTTACCACTAGAGCCATCTGGGAACCCCTAAAGATTTCATGTTGTTGTTCAATCGCTAAGTCATGTCCAACTCCTTGCCACCCCATAGACTGCAGCATGCCAGGCTTCCCTGGCCTTCAGTCTCCCAGATTTTGTTCAAACTCGTGTCCATTGAGTTGGTAATGCCATCCAACTCTCTCATCCTCAGGTGTCCCCTTCTCCTCCTACTCTCAGTCTTTCCCAGGTTCAGAGTCTTTTCCAGTGAGTCAGCTCTTCACATCAGGTGGCCAGAGTACTGAAGCTTCAGCTTCAGAATCAGTCCTTCCATTGAATATTTGGGGTTGCTTTCTTTTAGGATTGACTGGTTTGATGATCTTTCTGTACAAGGGACTCTCAAGAGTCTTCTCTAGCACCACAATTCAAACGCATCAGTTCTTCAGTGCTTAGCTTTCTTTATGGTCCTACTCTCCCATCCATACATGACTACTGGAAAAACCATAGCTTTGACAATATAGACCTTCATCAACAAAGTGATGTCTTTGCTTTTTAATATGTAGCAGTTATTTAAATATATTCAGAGACCTAAAGAAAATAATGTTTAAAACCTTAAAGTATAGCAACAATGAAAAAGATAATCTCAATAAAGACATAAGAATTATTGCAAGGAACCTAAAGGAAATTCTGAAATTGAAAGTATAATAACTGGAGTGAGAAATCAGCAAGAGGGCTTTAATAGAAGACTCAAAATGGACAAAGAAAGGATCAGTGAACTTGAAGACTGGGTAGTAGAAATGATCCGTTTTGAAGAAGAGAGAGAAAAAAGATTGCTGAAAAATGAATAGAGGCCTGTGGTACAACATCAAGCATACAAACACATGGGCAATGGTAGTGCCAGAATGAGAAGAGAAAGAAAGCAGAAAGAAAATTGAAGAAATAATGGCAAAATACCCTCTATTTGAGGAAAACATCAATTTAGACATTCTAGAGAATCAATGAACCTGAAATAATCTTTAAATATAAAAAAGATCCATACCTAGACACATCAGAGTTGAACTGGACAAAGAGAAGATCTTGAAAACAGCAGGAAAAAAATGATTAATCATGTATGCTGCAGCTGCTTAGTCGCTTCAGTCATGTCCGACTCTGCAACCACATAGACGGCAGCCCACCTCGTCCCTGGGATTCTCCAGGCAAGAACACTGGAGTGGGTTGCCATTTCCTTCTCCAGTGCATGAAAGTGAAGTCACTCAGTCGTGTCCAACCCTTAGCGACCCCATGGACTGCAGCCTACCAGGTGCCTCCGTCCATGGGATTTTCCAGGCAAGAGTACTGGAGTGGGTTGCCATTGCCTTCTCCATTCATAATGTATAGAAAGCATCAAAACCCTTTCTGACTTTTCATGTAAAAGAATGGAGACCCAGAAGGACATACTGAAAGTACTGGGGGAAAATTTGTCAACTAAGAATTCCATATGAAACAGAACTCCTTCAAGAATGTAAGCTAAATAAGGATGTACTCAGCTTTTTTTTTTTTTTTTTTTTTAAGAAAAAGACTGAGAGAATTCATGCATTCATGCTTATCAGACCAACCTTACCAGATACTACAGAAGTCCTTTGGGCTCAAAAGAATTGACACCAGATGGCAATTTGAATCTACTGGAAGAAATGAAAGCCATCAGAAATGACAAATATGTCATGAGTTAAAATAAGAGACCTTGGGTGTACAGGGTGACCAAAACAATAGGACGTCCTCAGGCACAGTGGTAAAGAATCTGCCTGCCAGTGAGAGAGATGAAAGAGACACAGGTGCGATCTCTGTGTCGGGAGGATCCCCTGGAGAAGGCAATGGCACCCCACTCCAGTACTCTTGCCTGGAGAATCCCATGGACAGAGGAGCCTGGTAGACTGCAGTCCATGGAGTTTCAAAGGGTTGGACACGACTGAGAGACTAACACGCACAACAACAACAATAATATCATCTAACTTGATGTTACTGACATCTATAGAACACTCCACCAACAATAGTATAATTTGCCTGCTTTTCAAGCACATCTGAAACATTTTCCAAGACAGACCATAAGCTGGGCCATTAAAAAAAAGTCTCAGCAATATAGGAGACACAAAAGTATAGAATGGACTTTTGACATCTGGGGGAGAGGGAGAGGGTGGGATGATTTGGGAGAATGACACAGAAACATGTATACTATCATATAAGAAATGAAGCACCAGTCTATGTTCAATGCAGGATACAGGATGCTTGGGGCTGGTGTACGGGATGATCCGGGGAGGTGGGGTGGGGAGGAAGCTGGGAGGGGGCTTTGGCATGGGGAGATCGTGTACACCT
>SJYW01046446.1:619024-634630 GCA_006410735.1 Raphicerus campestris | reverse complement strand
CCCCCAGTCCCTCCCAGCATCAGAGTCTTTTCCAATGAGTCAATTCTTTGCATGAGGTGGCCAAAGTACTGGAGTTTCAGCTTTAGCATCATTCCTTCCAAAGAATACCCAGGGCTGATCTCCTCAGAATGGACTGGTTGGATCTCCTTGCAGTCCAAAGGACTCTCAAGAGTCTTCTCCAACACCACAGTTCAAAAGCATCAATTCTTCGGCGCTCAGCTTTCTTCACAGTCCAACTCTCACATCAATACATGACTACTGGAAAAATCATAGCCTTGACTACACGGACCTTTGTTGGCAAAGTAATGTCTCTGCTTTTGAATATGCTATCCAAGTTGGTCATAACTTTCTTTCCAAGGAGTAGGCGTCTTTTAATTTCATGGCTGCAATCACGGCATATTTCATATTTCTGCTTCCCTGGTGGCTCAGAGGTTAAAGCGTCTGCCTCCGATGTGGGAGACCCAGGTTCGATCCCTGGGTTGGGAAGATCTCCTGGAGAAGGAAATGGTAACCCACTCCAGTATTCTTGCCTAGAGAATCCCATGGACAGAGAAGCCTGATGGGCTACAGTCCACGGGGTCGAAAAGAGTCAGACACAACTGAGCGACTTCACTTTCACTTTCACTTTAGGTGGCCAGGCAGTGCATTCAGTTTACCCCAAGACGTAGGCTATGAGCACTGGGGAGGCGTCGCTGGCAGGGACACGCCCTCTCTGTGGACACGCCCTCTCTGTGGACACGCCCTCTCTGTGGGACACGCCCTCTCTGTGGACACGCCCTCTCCTCTGTGGACTTGTTCTTCCACCCCCTGAGTGTGTAGATGTGGGCAGACACAGTTTCCCGTCATTCTTGGGCCTGTGAGTAGTTCACCTCTTACTTCTTCTTGGTTCAGTCTCAATGCCAGGCCCTAATTCTAGGCGTCTGGGAGATGTCTAAGGTCCAGATGCCAATGGGAACTGAAAAAGATCTCTACCAAAGGGCCCCGCAGACCAGGGGCATTCACAGTTCAGTCAAGCATATTTTGTTTTTGATATCTGGTTTGTGAGGGACACTGTGTTCCTTCTTTAATTGGTCTGTCCATCTCTACTCAGGGCACCAGCTTTGAGTGCACCTTAACGAAGGTGGTGGCAAATTCTGCAGCTGTGTGTGCTGAGTGTGTGCTGAGTGTGCGCGGTAGCAGTTCCCACAGTCTTCCGGTTTGCCCCTGCTGGCTTCTGTGTGGACCCCCACAGCCATGATCTGCTGAGTTTTAGGGTTTTCAGGCTTATTTCTCTTTGCTTCTTAGGTGTGTCCTTCTTTGCCGTAACCCATCCATCCCTCTAACCGTCTGTTATTTATTAAAGGGTTACAATGTGCCAAGTATTATCGGAATGCTAGAGGTTCAGTGGTGGAAGAAAAAAGATGTGGCGCTTACTTTATAGAAAAGAGTTGCATTACCTGATGTGAGGACTTTTACCTCCTTCAATATGAGTTCATTTATATCATGTTACTTTAAAATATCCTTGCAGTCTAGCACTGATATAGATATTTTGAATACTTTGTGAGTCTGTAAAGATATGGGGAAGAAGTCAGCTTGCATCATGATCATGAAGTACAAGAATCACTTGCTTGAAGGAAAGAAGAAAAAAGGAAAAAAAGAAAGAGGGAGAGGAAGAGGACCTAGAGGGCGTCACAGGAGTTCCTAGGGCCCTACTTGTCTCATGTACACAATTAGGTTGTCAGGAGTCCTGAGTTTGAGCTGCAGCCCCTAAGCCCCTTTCTCATTTTTCATTATATTATGATGCCCTCTCCATATTTAGCATAGAATCAACTTTTTATGTACAACATTAAAGAAACTTTAAAACATTAATTTATCATTCCTCACTTTTGCAATAAAAATTATACAATTTTATTTTCTAACTTAGCATATCATAACCATGTTCTTATTTTCATCATTTTCAATTTAATGGCAATACTTTATTACTTTATGTGGATTCGCAAAATTGTTCAGCTGTCATCCTACCCTTTCTTTTAATATTTAGAGGATTCTAATGGTGTGAGGAGGGCCTCCCAGGTGGCACTAGTGTTAAAGAATATGCTTGCCAGTGCAGGAGATGTAAGAGACACAGGTTTCATCCATGGGTCGGGAAGATCCCCTGGAGGAGGACACAGCAATCCACTCCAGTGTTTGTGCCTGGAGAATCCCACAGACAAAGGAGACTGGCAGGCTACAGTCCATAGTGTCACAAAGAGTCAGACACAACTGAAGTGACTTAGCCCAGCACGGTACACGGTGTGAGGAACATCTTTGAGGAACTTGATTCTTAAAATTTATTTCATGGGTATGAATTCCTGGAAAAAGAGCAATTAGATAGAAAAAAAAAGGATGTTCTGAGGCTCTTGTGAGGTACTTGAAACTATTTTTCTAAAAGGACCGGCAATGTGGCAACTTTCCTGAAATCTCATCAACATTAGGTTGCATTAGTTTTATACCAATTTGATAATTTACTAGACAAAAAGGAAGCATTTTTATGCCTATANCTGAGGCTCTTGTGAGGTACTTGAAACTATTTTTCTAAAAGGACCGGCAATGTGGCAACTTTCCTGAAATCTCATCAACATTAGGTTGCATTAGTTTTATACCAATTTGATAATTTACTAGACAAAAAGGAAGCATATTTTATGCCTGTAGACCATTTGTCTTTGCATTTACTATTTCTATTTCCTTTTCCATGAGTTGTTTGGTTGTGCTTTTAGCTCATTCATTTGCTTGGCTTTGGGGTATTCTTACATATTTTAATATACTCTATTCTGTCCAGATGAGACATTCTTAAACCTGGGACCAAGGAGTTTAGGGAGTCCACCAGCCCTGTACAGGTATATCTACCGCTTCCATGTGTGCATCTGTGTATATCTGCCTATGTCAATATGAATGTTTCTGTGTGTTCCTGTGTGTATGTATTCATGTCTGCAAGTATATGTGAAAGGGCCCTAAATTTCTTTAGATTCTCAAGAGTGTCAAATTTTAAAAAATAGTTAAGAGCCCGTTTGATATGTCTTTTCCCTAGTGTATTCTTTTTCTTTTAGTTTGTGTATACATTTAGTATTTTAATATGGCTTAATCTGTCTACTTTCCTCTTTGTAATTTCTTCTCTTTCTTCTGCCCTTAGCCTGTTGTTATTTCTCAGATGGGATAAATGGATCATTTTAATTATATACTTTTTCACCTGATCTCTTCTAAATCTAGAATTTATTTTTGGGTGTAGACCTCGTTTCTTTGCTTATCTACCATCCAGCTGTTTATTACACGTTTCCCTTCTCTATCACTCTGAGACATTCTTTTTGTGTATTGCTGCTACTGCTGCTGCTAAGTCACTGCTGCTAAGTCACTGCAGTCGTGTCCAACTCTGTGCGACCCCCATGGACAGCAGCCCACCAGGCTCCTCCATCCCTGGGATTCTCCAGGCAAGAACACTGGAGGGGGTTGCCATTTCTTTCTCCACTTTTCGTATATGACAGTTTCTTATGTCATTAAGTCTGCTTTGGTGCCTTTGGTTTCATCAAGTTTTAGACCTAGTTTTGCTCTAGCACCACACCATTTCAATCATTGTTCTTAATGACTTATTTATATGTTGACCATTATCATTGGTCTCTTTTTCAGAATAATGTTTGCTATTTTGCTTGTTCTTTTCAAAATTATTTTTAAATGCATATTGTCAAATTCTGTAAGAAATTCTTTTGTATTATTTTCAGATTCTCTTGAATCATTAAATCAGAAAATTAAAGACTTTCTGTTAAGAAATATGTTTTTCTATTATTCAAGTTTTCTATTATGCTCTCCAGGAAAACTGAATTTATTTTTGTATGTCATGCTATGTCTTGATTAGTTGTATTTGGTTGCAACTTGAACTTCATTTAAAAAGATTTTCTTTTCTGTCTTGTTATTGCCCTTATTTTTAACAGTTATTGATTTTTAAAGTATTTACCATGTATCCATATACAGCCAGTTATTAAACTTTTGTATTACTTACTGCTAATGGTAATTGAGATGAGAACATCAGATTTTTAAAAGAATATAATCATATCATCTGTGAATGAAGATTTTTTATTTTTCTAAAAAGTATTCCAGTGGTTTGTTTTTCACATCTTATTACATCAGCCAGATTTATCAATACAACATTAAATGATAATGGTGATAGAGAGCTTATTTATTTTGTTCCCTTTTCTAATGGGAAAATCTCTAATGCTTTTTCATTAAAAAGGATACTGGCTAAGTTTTAAATAGATCCTTACTGTGTTAAGGAAGTATCATTCTATTCCTACTTTTGAAAATGTTTAGACATTTACTGAAATGCATTTTTTGGCATCCATTTGGATGATCATATGGTTCGTATTATTTAATCTATTGATCTGATGTGTTGTATTAATAGATACCCTTGTGCTGAACTTTCCTTGCATTGTTGGAGGAACCCTTTGTGGTCATGGTATTTTAGTCTCTTGATATGCTGGTAAACACTGTACCCTGGGACTGTACTTACAATTATACTGAACCCTGGTTTTCCTTAAAAAAAAAAAAATCTGTATCAGGGCTTAAAATCAAGACTGCATTTGCTTTGTAAAATGAATTAGCAGTTTCTTTTAAACCATTCTTTCTATGTTAAAGAATAATTTATGTCACATGGAAATGCACTCTTCTGTAAAATTTGGGTAGATTTCACCAGAGACTCCAGTTCAGTTCAGTTCAGTTCAATTCAGTCGCTCAGTCATGTCCGACTCTTTGCAACCTCATGGATTGCAGCACCTCCAGGCCTTCCTGTCCATGACCAAATCCCGGAGCTTACTCAAATTCATGTCCATCGAGTCAGTGATGCCATCCAACCATCTCATCCTCTGTTGTCCCCTTCTCCTCCCGCCTTCAGTCTTTCCCAGCATCAGGGTCTTTTCCAATGAGTCAGTTCTTTGCATCAGGTGGCCAAAGTATTGGAGTTTCAGCTTCAGCATCAGTCCTTCCAATGAATATTCACGACTAATTTCCTTTAGGATTGACTGGTTGGATCTCCTTACAGTCCAAGGGACACTCAAGAGTTTTCTCCAACAACAGAGACTCCAGGATGGGTACAAATGTCAGGGGGTGCGATCGGGTAGTGATGGTGGTAGGGCTGTTCTTTAACAAATTTCTCATTCTTAGAGGCTTCCTTGTTTGCTGATCTAACCTAGATTTCTTATTGGATTATTTTGTATATTTGTAGACTATTGTCTGTTTAACTGATAATTTCAAACAAATTTGCTTTGGCGTTATGTACAATGTCCCCCCTCAATACTGTCATCTTTTTGATTAGTCATTGTAAACACTTCACTTCTGATTTTGTTTGGGTCTTTCTTTTTTTTTCTTAATTATATTGTACTTGCCAGGGGTTGGTCTTTTTGTATTAGCTCTCTCAGAGAATCAGCTCTTAGTTTTATTTACTGGCTGCCTTGTTTTTGTGTTTCGTAATTTGTTTATTCCTGCTATTATCTTTCTTTCCTGCCAACTGTTTTCTGTGTGTGTGGTGGGGATGGAGTAGCGAAATCTGTTTTTCAAGAAAGAAAGCAGTAAGCTTAGTTCATTGGTTTATTTCCTAATTTAGAAAGCATCTAAAACAGAATTTACCTCTTGTACTGGCTGAGTTGCCTTTCCTCCCTGTTCTCTGCTCTAGCCTGTCCTGTGTCCCCTCCCCACCTTGAGCTCACAGGTGCCTGAGTCTTTGTGTGTGTTCCTGTGTTTGTAAAAGGAGACATTTTCCCCCAAAAGACAGTGCTGAGTATGGGCCGCTTCATTATTAATAAAAACAGTTNTCCTAATTTAGAAAGCATCTAAACCAGGATTTACCTCTTGTACTGGCTGAGTTGCCTTTATAAGGCCCTCCCTGTTCTCTGCTCTAGCCTGGCCTGTGTCCCCTCCCCACCTTGAGCTCACAGGTGCCTGAGTCTTTGTGTGTGTTCCTGTGTCTGTAAAAGGAGACATTTTCCCCCAAAAGACAGTGGTGAGTATGGGCCGCTTCATTATTAATAAAAACAGTTTTGAACACCTGCAGGGCCTAGTAACCTGAGATGTACGGGTAAAATTCAGGAGGTCTGCAAACTTGGATAGGGAAAAAACGCTATGCCTATGTTTCTTTATTTTCATTAATTTTTCAACTAAAATTTAGCATTTTCTTCCCTTTTGAATGTAAGTGATAAATCACAGACACATTAACAGTACTATGACTCCCACCAATGAACATCACAAATGTTTTCCTATCACAATAGAGTTGTTGCAGCTACCTGGAAATATTTATATTCTACATTATTGCAAAATCATGTTAGCTGTTAAACTTGTTGCTAAAGCTTGTTATTCAATGTATTCATAAAGAAACATACTTATTACTATTTCCTGTATTTGTTCTTTTAATACATTGAAAACTATATTCCAATACAATTTATTTTCTTTCCAATCCTGTAATATATTTTTATCAAAAATGCATATGCATTTTATATACACACTATTTCCATTTAAAAACATTATTCTGAGGATGGGAGGATCTATGGGCTCCCCTAGACTGCCAAAAAGGTCAATGGCTCAAAAAAAAAAAAAAAAGCACCCCCCCCCACACACACAATGTCACAGAGTCAGGAACTCTGCCACAATGCCTGATTGTAACCAGACGGCCCAGAGCGTGGATGGCCGCGACGATGCCAAGACCGCAGCTGAGAGGAGCTACCCCACGTCCGAGGTCAGGGGCAGAAGTCGGGAGAACCCCACGCCCAAAGGGCAGCAGCCAAGAGGAGCTATGCGGCGTCCAAGGTCAGGGGCGGCGACGAGAGTGCCAGGCTGCGACAGCACAGGAGCAGCCGAGAGGAGCTGCCCTCGCCTGAGGCCAGGGTCAGCGGCCAGGAGGAGCAACCCCACGTCCAAGGAGTGGTGGCTGAGCCAGCACTGGAGGGCCTAGAGGAGCTAGTCCACATTCAAGGTCGGGAGGGGCGGTGGTGAGGAGATGCCCCTCGTCCAAAGTAAGGAGCAGCGGCTGTGCTTTGCTGGAGGAGCCGTGAAGAGATACCCCACATCCAAAGTAAGAGAAACCCAAGTAAGACGGTAAGTGTTGCAAGAGGGCAGACACACTGAAACCATAATCACAGAAAACTAGTCAGTCTAATCACACTAGGACCACAGCCTTGTCTAACTCAATGAAACTAAGCCATGCCCTGTGAGACCACCCAAGATGGGCAGGCATGGTGGAGAGGTCTGACACAATGTGGTCCTCTGGAGAAGGGAATGGCAAACCACTTCAGTATTCCTGCCTTGAGAACCCCATGAACAGTATGAAAAGGCAAAATGATAGGATACCCAAAGAGGAACTACCCAAGTCAGTAGATGCCCAATATGCTACTGGAGATCAGTGGAGAAATAACTCCAGAAAGAACGAAGGGATGGAGCCAAAGCAAAAACAATACCCAGTTGTGCATGTGACTGGTGATAGAAGCAAGGTCTGATGCGGTAAAGAGCAATGTTGCATAGGAACCTGGAATGTAGGTCCAGGAATCAAGGCAAATTGGAAGTGGTCAAATGAGATGGCAAGAGTGAACGTCGACATTCTAGAAATCAGTGAGCTAAAATGGACTGGAATGGGTGAATTTAACTCAGATGACCATTATATCTACTACTGTGGACAGGAATCCCTCAGAAGAAATGGCGTAGCCATCATGGTCAACAAAAGAGTCCGAAATGCAGTACTTGGATGCAACCTCAAAAACAACAGAATGATCTCTGTTCGTCTCCAAGGCAAACCATTCAATATCACAGTTATCCAAGTCTATGCCTCGACCAGTAATGCTGAAGAAGCTGAAGTTGAACGGTTCTATGAAGACCTACAAGACCTTTCAGGACTAACACCCAAAAAAGATGTCCTTTTCATTATAGGGGACTGGAATGCTAAAGTAGGAAGTCAAGAAACACCTGGAGTAACAGGCAAATTTGGCCTTGGAATGTGGAATGAAGCAGGGCAAAGACTAATAGAGTTTTGCCAAGAAAATGCACTGGTCATAGCAAACACCCTCTTCCAGCAACACAAGAGAAGACTACATATGGACATCACCAGATGGTCAACACCGAAATCAGGTTGATTATATTCTATGCAGCCAAAGATGGAGAAGCTCTATACAGTCAACAAAAACAAGACCAGGAGCTGACGGTGGCTCAGATCATGAACTCTGCCTGGGGCCAGCGTAAGGAACTCTGCCCATGGCAAAGGCCATGAGGAAGGAAGCTTGGCATACGCAAAGGTGTGATCAAGCCTCAGGAAACCCCCTGTTCCTGAGCATCTACCCCCTAAACAGAGTACTTTACGGGGAGCTCTCCCCCATAACCATTTCTCTCGGAGAAGGAGTTAACTTGTAGCTCCAGTTAATAAAAATTTCTGGGCATGACAAGAGTGTTTCAACTTACAAACTCTGAAGGTTTTCTGGCCTGCCTGATCAGGTTTGTCCGGCCGCATGTGATTGTTTACAACCCCCCCAGCTGTGAGAGGCATGGGATGCTTTAAAACTTTTAAAATACAGACTCTTTTGAGAAGTTAGAAGATCATTAGTATANATGCAAAAAGAGAAGGGAAGGGGAGTTCTCCCTAGATCTGCTTTTAATTTTAAATGGGATGTCCAAATAGGCTTGAGGCTTTTCTAGGTAATGGAGATGCCAAAATGAAGTGTCTGCTATTTCCCTGGCCCAGCCAGAAACCTTTCCTTCATCAGGCTAACAGGGGATCAGGGAGTTTACCAAGGAGTCTCCCATTCCCACCCCTGCCCCTAGCCTTCCCAGCTCAGTCAGATTCCTAATAATAAAGGAGTCACTTTTATTTCCTACTGGGCTCTTCCCTCCTCCCCAGTGCCCTCCCATGGACAGGCACTTGTTTCTGTATCTACTGGGCTTCAGGCAGGAGGTGGTGTGTGATGGGCAGTAAGGAAATAGAGGTTATAGGTCAAGAAATGGGCCTGCCCGAAGTTCTGCTTTCCACCCTGCACTTTAATGTGAAATCCCCAGCATTCGCATAGACCTTTACAAAGTTCGGTTCCTTACACGACCTCCCTTGATTAAGCCTTGGAGGGAGTAGTTCCAGTTTTCAGGTGGGGAAACTGAGTCTCTGAGATGTTAGGATGACCATTTCAAGGCCAAATTGCTCACTTAGGAAAGGGCTGAGAGTTGGACTCAACTTCTCTGACTCCTCAGCTCTTCTGCTGCTAAGTCGCTTCAGTCGTGTCTGACTCTGTGCGACCCCATAGACGGCAGCCCATCAGGCTCCTCCTGGTGGCCTGGTCCCTGGGATTCTCCAGGCAAGAACACTGGAGTGTGTTGCCATTTCCTTCTCCAATGCATGAACGTGAAAAGTCAAAGTGAAGTCGCTCAGTGGTGTCCGACTCTTCGCGACCTCACGGACTGCAGCCCTCCAGGCTCCTCCTTCCCTGGGATTCTCCAGGCGAGAGCACTGGAGTGGGCGCCACTGCCAGCTCCTCCGACTCCTAGTTAATTGCTTTGCCTCCTTTGCTGCAGTGCTTTCTGTAAATTTTCATTTTCTCTCATCACACATGTAGCACTATGACTGTGGGACTTTTTCTTCATTTTCAGTATTACTCTCTTCTAATTTTAAATGGGATGTCCAAATAGGCTTGAGGCTTTTCTAGGTAATGGAGATGCCACCAACCAGACTTCTCCTCTGAGCTCCAGGGAAAATCTGCAGATCTGGAAAGTTCTCTTTGATCTCTCTTTGTTCGTAGTCTCAACCCTCCAAATACCACTGGTACTTTTCTTTAATTAAAAAATAAAAATCAGCTTTCACTTTTCATGCATTTATTCAAAAATTTAATTGAACACCTACTAGATGCCAGGCTCTCTGCCCGAAACAACAGGTTCACTGTAGAAAACCTAGAAGATATAGAGAAGACAACCCAGATATCCACCAGCATTAGAACGGATAGATGAATCGCAGTTGTTGTTCAGTTGCCAAGTTGCGTCCCACTCTGCAGCCCCATGGACTGCAGCATGCCAAGCCCTGTCCCTCTCCATCTCCCGGAATTTGCCCAAGTGCATGTCCATTGAATCAGTGGCACCATCCAACCATCTCATCCTCTGTTGCCCGCTTCTCCTCCTGCCTTCAATCTTAACCAGTATCAGGGTCTTCTCCAGCGAGTCAGCTGTTCGTATCAGGTGGCCAAAGTAGTGGAGCTTCAGCTTCCGCATCAGTATATGAATTGTGGTAGAGACACACAATTTACTTCAGCACAGCATCAGAAATACACTGTCTTTAACCATATGCACTACAAGGATCCATCTGAAAAATATAATGTTGATTATATTTTTCAAACATTCATCAAATGTTTGAAATATTTATCGAAAAATAATGTTGATTTAAAGAAGATAAATACATTCCCACAAAGTCCATATAGTATAATTCCCTGTTTATAAATTATAAAAAATAGGAAAACCAACTATTCTTTAAGGATGACTACTAAGAGAGTAAAACTCTGAAAATAAAAACAAAGAGTTAATTGATAAAAAGCTGCCTGTCAAAATGCAGGAATGGCTTTGTAGAGAACACTTGAGAGGTTTCTAGAGAGAAGCAATGACGATGGTGCCGTAAATGTTCACTTTACTGTTATTCCTTAAACTGCATTTATGTCCCATGCATTCTCCTTCATGTGTGTTTTATTTCATTTTTTTAAAAAAAAGGTCTAAAATTTCAGATAATAATAAAAGGAAAATCCGCCCAATTCTAGTGCTTTCCAGGTGGTCTAGTAGTAAAGAATCTGCCTGCCAATTCAGGAGACACAAGAGACCTGGGCTCGATCCCTGGGTTAGGAAGGTACCTGGAGTGGGAAATGGCAACCCACTCCAGCATTCTTGCCTGGAGAATTCCATGGAAAGAGTATCCTGGTAGTCTACAGTCCATGGGACCTCAAAGAGTCAGATATGACTGAGCAACTGAGCACCCCAAAATTCTACCCATGACTGTAAGCATTTTGGGTACACTCTCCTAGTCATTTTTTTCTGGGTATATATCATCTTTCCTAAGAAAAATAAGATCACACTTTAATAAAAGTTTGAGTTTTCATTTTGTTCCTTTACCAAAGATCGTTCCCCACCTTCCTCCCCAGGAGCCCTCACATAAGCCTTGCACACAGAGGCTGGTGCAGCTGCCCCTTTATCACAGGCAAGCACAAGGACATGAGATGGGCTTCCAGGCAGCTTATTTTGCTGTCAAACAACCGCCTTTGAGATGCCCATAAGAGACTGAGCCTCTGGTCAGCAGTTTACAAGGCAACAAAACCGTGGGCCACTGCCCCATTTTACAGCTGGAGAAACAGAGGACCAGCAGGGTGGAGCGGCTTGCCCAAGCGCACAGAGCAGGGGAGCCGTGGCAGATGCGACACTCACCTCTTCACCTCTCGCATCTTTCGAATCCCCACCCCCACCCCTGCTGACCCATTGTAACCCCAAAGGCCAGTTCCAGCTCTCACCAGAAATAAAGCGACTCCACCCTACACCACCCAGTCCTGCTCCTTGCAGGGAGTCACCAGGTGCTTCCCCAGCGACGGAGCTGCGTGCAGCCACCAGTCCAGGGAGGGTGCTGGGACGGCTCCGGGCTCCAGGCCACGGCCTGGCCCCGGCTCCCAGCACAACTGATTGCATCATCACTCACGCCTTGTCAAGTCTTATTGCTCCAACATCCCCTAAATGACAAAGTTGGATTCATTAAGTGCAAATTCAATCAAACTTGAGAGAGAGAAAGAAAATAAAAGTGACTAGGAAGAAGAGAAATGGAAGGGCTGGTAAGCGGTTGTTGCTTTTCTTCGGAGAAAGGGCCCCACAGCCTTTTCTGTGCTCCAGGCAACATGTCAGCAACATCTCCCAGTGAGGCTGGCTCTGTTCAAGACCTTCTTCTGGCACCTGCTGGCCGTGAGACCTTGGGCAAGTCATATCATCTAAGCCTCAGTTTTCTCATCTGCAGATGGGGGAATATCTACCACGGGTGATTGTTTTAAGGATAAATGACCCTGTGCACATTCTCAGAGCATTAAATGAAGGAAGACAGGAGTTTACTAGACCTTTCTGCTGCTGAGACATCAAATTGCCTAAAGTAGAAATAAGTATAGGGATTCCCAGACAGCTTGGGGGTTGGCTTGCAGATGTGCAAGAAACTTTGGATTGCAGAATAGAGAGTTAGAATCACCCTTAGACTAGGTTCTCAGAACTGTGAGATTGTGATGAAAAGATGAAATGCCTTTCAGATCAGGACCCTGTAGACATACACACATCACACACACACAGAGACACACCCCCATAAGGACACAAGATTTTCATACCTGTCTGTGTGCATATTGGAGAAGGCAATGGCGTCCCACTCCAGTGTTCTTGCCTGGAGAATCCCAGGGACGGAGGAGCCTAGTGGGCTGCCGTCTATGGGGTCGCACAGAGTCGGACACGACTGAAGCGGCTCAGCAGCAGCAGCAGTGTGCATATAAAAGTGAAACAAGTGAAAATGAAAGCAATGTTTAGCTGCACTATGGCAGACATGCGCTAGCATTTAAAAAATTCTTTTCTTTTACAATTAAATACCCACTACATTGAGCTACTAATAAGGGCATGACCTACTAATAAGGGCATCAGTCAAGGTCACATAAAGAGCTCTTGGTGATATCAGAGCTAGAACCAGATCTCTTAGCCTCTACTCCATCCAGGGTGCTTCCCGCCACTTCTCCGGTGTCCAGCTTAGGCGGAGTGAGTCCTTATCCCAGGGAGTACAGCCCAGGAAGCAGTGGGAGGTGGCCCGATGGCGTTGGGAATCAGTAAATACAATAAAACTCACGAGAAAGGCCTGACATGTGCGTTTATACCCAGTGCGTGCTAAGTCACTTCAATCGTGTCCAACTCTTTGAGACCCTATGGACTCTAGCCCGCCGGGCTCCCCTGTCTATGGGGATTCTCCAGGCAAGAATACTGGAGTGGGTTGCATTACTTTCTCCAGGGGATCTTTCCAATCCAGGAATCGAACCCGCGTCTCTTATGTCTCCTGCACTGGCCGACAGGCTCTTTACCACTAGCGCCACCTGGGAAGCCCTTTGTACCCAGGAATCACTGTAAATAGAGGTTGAAAGAAGGCAGACATTCGGAGACCCACCAACCTGGGGTCTGATCCAGGCTCTGCCGTTGTGTTAGGATGGGTTCTTGAAAGTGATGCTTCTGTCCCCTCAGTGTCACTTTTCCCTTTTTAGACGTTTGTATGGAGTGAGGGACTAAGGTTTCGCGACCCAAAGAGGAAAGGCTAGCAGGACCCTCCTTCAGGCATCCCGCAGGCTGCTTTGAAGCACTGCCACCTACTGGTCACTCCTTCTCATTACACCCCATCCCTTCCCCAGGGCTCTTAAACCTTGATGATAACTCCTTAAATGCTTAGTCTGTTCTAGGGTTCATCGCATTCTGCCTCATGTCTGCAAGTTCTTTGAATCCTCAGAAAAATCCTGTGAGAAAAGTATATATCCTTATATCCTTCCTACGTATGAGGAATTTGGGGACCAGAAAGGTTCAGTGATTTATTCAAGGACACACAGGAATTTCACACATTGGATGCCCTGAGTTCCGGTCCAGTGCCAAGTAACAAACCCCCCCAGGCTGATTAGCTAAGGGTGGAAGAGAGGAGCAGGAGTGCAGATCTCTGACTCATCAGAGAGGGAGGAGAGGATGGGATAGCTTCTATGGGCCGTGCCAGGAAACACTGTCCAGGGTAGCACATTTCAGATCGGTTAGCCTGGGGTGTGGGGCCCTGCAGAAGACTAGATAGAGAAGGGATTCTGAACAGTGATGCCATCTGGTTCCATTCCNCGGTGCCAAGTAACAAACCCCCTCAGGCTGATTAGCTAAGGGTGGAAGAGAGGAGCAGGAGTGCAGATCTCTGACTCATCAGAAAGGGAGGAGAGGATGGGAGAGCTTCTATGGGCCGTGCCAGGAAACACTGTCCAGGGTAGCACATTTCAGATCGGCTAGCCGGGGATGTGGGGCACTGCAGAAGACTAGATAGAGAACAGTGATGCCATCTGGTTCCATTCTNCAGGAAACACTGTCCAGGGTAGCACATTTCAGATCGGTTAGCCTGGGGTGTGGGGCCCTGCAGAAGACTAGATAGAGAAGGGATTCTGAACAGTGATGCCATCTGGTTCCATTCCGCGTGAAGGGGCTTGGGAATGTGACAATGACCGGTTAACCTGGGCCTGAGCACACCAGACAGCTCAAGTGTCCACCTTAGACTCTGGCAGAATCTGATTTCATTTCCTTTCACATACAATAAGCAGAGAAGGGATGGTGGGATGGCTAAGAGGCTGGATCAAGCATCATACTCCCTCAGTTCAAATCCCACCTCTGCCATTTTACTACCTGGAAGCTTGGGCAAAGTACTCAAGCTCCATATAAGATGGGGAATCTTAATTTCTTCATTTGTAAAGTGGCGACACCAACTGGACTTTATCTCATTGGCTGTTGTATGAATTTAAGGTGCTAATGCATGTTAAGCATTAGAGAGTATCTGGAACACGGTAGGTCCTGTCACGTGTGCGTGCTCAGTCACGTCCAGCTCTTTGTGACCCCGTGAACTGTAGCCCCCCAGGCTCCTCTGTCCATGGCATTTTCCACGCAAGAATACTGGAGTGGGTTGCCATTTCCTGCTCCAGGAGATCTTCCCGACCCAGGGATCCAACCCTAGTCTCTTCAATCTCTTGCATTGGCAGGTGGATTCTTTACTGCTACGACACCTGGGCAGCCCAGGTAGGTACTGAGTAAATATTAAATAATTTGATGAGTTGAGAGGAGGAGGTGGCGTTATACCAACCTGGATGAAAAATTCTAACTTTGTCACTGACTCCTTTCACAGCCTTGAACCATCCTTTCCCTCTCTGGGCCTTCCCAACTCAGGCAGCGGGACCACCCTGCTCCACTGTTCTCTGACTTTGTGACTGCTGTGTGGTGAAAGCCCAGAGTCAAGGTCAGCTGGGCGGTGTTCAGTGGTCTGTGGAGGGGCGGCTGAGAGGGCGGTGTACTGGAACACATCTGCTCTCTTGGCTGGAACTGTGTTCTCCTATTCTTCCCCCTTGGAACTATTTAATGCATCAAGGTCAAGCAAGCAGGACTACAAATCAATTTAAACAAAAGCTCTGAGGCAGATACCCTTGAACTCCGGTGACTTAAAATAGCCTCATCGTCATCGTTAGCCAAACACCCAGTACCTGAGTTCACTTAGCCTGTCATCACCAACTAATAAACTGTCCTCCTCGTGGAAACCAACCAAAATGAAACCTTTGAATCAAAGTGGATGTGAGAGCGGCTTGGACGAATAGAGCTGCGTCCGCCTCCCGCTCTGTTCCCGGGAGGGCTAAAGCAGTGGATGCCTTCTTAGGGAAATGAATATCTTATTCACTAATATCAGGGGACACCAGCCCAGTCGTCTTAATAATGACCCTGGCTGCTCTGTGAGTAGCCAGGCATAGCATAGCCTTTTTTGTGGAAGGCCTCCAAGTTCTGGCTTAGACACTGGGATGGAATTGCTTAAAGAGGGTTGGTGGGGGAGAGGTGGGG
>SJYW01046446.1:596562-618924 GCA_006410735.1 Raphicerus campestris | reverse complement strand
TCGAAAAGGAAAGAAAACTCACACTTAGCACTTACTGTGTGCCTAGCACTGTACTAAGAGTTTTAGAGTCAATGCATCATTTCTTCTCCATAATGACTCTGTATGGTGGATGTTTTGAAACCAGTTTTTAAAATAACAGCCTTATTGAGATATAATCCACATATATCTGTATTAGGGTTCTCCAGAGAAACAGAATCAATAGGAGGCCTTTGTGTCTCTGTGTCTGTGTGTTTGTGTGTGTGTGTGTGTGTTCAGTTGCTCAGTCATGTTCTGACTCTTCGTGACCCCATGAACTGTAACCCACCAGGCTACTCTATCCATTGAACTTTCCAGGCAAGAATACTGGAGTGGGTTGCCATTTTCTGCTCCAGGGGATCTTCCCAACCCAGGGATCAAACCCACGTCTCTTGCATCTCCTGCATTGGCAGGCGATTCTTTACCACTAACACCACCTGGAGAGCCCCTAGACATACATACATACATACATATATATTCTAAGTGAAATATAAAAAGGATTTATTATAAGGAATTGCCTCCCACGATTATGGAGGTTAAAAAGCCCCACAGTCTGCCATTTGTAAGCTGGAGACACAAGAATGTCCATGGTGTAGTTCTAGTTCAAATCCACAGAACTGAGAACCAAGTACACCAATGGTTTACGTCCAAGGGCAAGAGAAGTCGGGCAGAGAGAATTCAGCCTTCTGCCTTTTTGCTCTATTCAGGCCCTCAGTGGGTTGGACGATACCCACACTGGGGAGGGCAATCTGCGTCACCGAGTCCAACAATTCAAATGCTAATCTTTTCCAGAAACACTCTCAGGGACCTGCCCAAAATAACGTTTAGCAAAAGATCTGGGTCTCTCCTGTCCTCTAGTCAAGTTGACACATAAATGTAACCATCACACGGTCAATTCACCTTTTAAAGTATCCAAATCAGCGGTTTCAGTGTATTTACCAAGTTTTGCAACCATACCATTATCTAATTTCAGAGCCCTTCATCATCCCACAAAGAAATTGCTCCCTGCCCCCAGCCCCTGGAAACCACTAATCTACTTTCTGTCTATAGAGATCTGTCAGATCTAGACATTTCAAATAAATGGGACCGTATAAGATGTGGACTTTAGTGGCTGATTCTCTGACTCAGCATGACATCTTCAGAGTTCATCCATGTTGCTGTATGTATCAACACGCCATTCCTTTTTATGGCGGGATGACATTTGATTGTACGGACACAACACATCTTGCTTATCTGACTTTCAGTTGATGGACACTTGGGCAGTTTCCACTTTTTGCACTGTATGAATAATGCTGTTATGAACACTCAGGTACACATTTTTGGATGGATATAAGTTTTCAGTTCTTTGAAATTCGGAGTGGAATTGCTGGGGCATACAGTAACTCTATGTTTAACCNAGTTTCCACTTTTTGCACTGTATGAATAATGCTGTTATGAACACTCAGGTACACATTTTTGGATGGATATAAGTTTTCAGTTCTTTGAAATTCGGAGTGGAATTGCTGGGGCATACAGTAACTCTATGTTTAACCCTTTGAAGAACTGCCATACTGTTTTCTAAAGTGACTGCACCATTTTTCCTTCCAGTTCCAACTTCTTCCCACCTTTATCAATGTTTGTTGTTATCCGTCTTTTTGGTTATGACCATCCTAGTGGGTGTGAAGTGGCATCTCACTGTGGTTTTTTATTTGCATTTCCTGATGACTAATCATGTTGACCGTCTTTTATGTGCTCACTGGTTATTTGTCTTTTGAAGACAGACACATTCAAGAAATGTATACTCAAAGCTTTCAACGTCTGATTTAAAAATCCAATTTTAATTGGGTTATTTCTCTTATTATTGAATTGCAAGAATTCTTTATATATTCTGTATACAATTCCCTTATCAGCTATATGATTCGTAAATATTCCCTTCCTTTCTCTTTGCAACTTTCTTGATAATGTAGTTGCAAATCAACTTAACTTTACTATAGCTGATTTACAATACTGGGCTTGTTTCACGTGTGCAGCAAAGTGATTCAGATATATATGTATATGTGTACCTGAATAGATATGTGTGTGTGCTGCACTTAATCCCTCAGTCATGTCCGCTCTTTGTGACCTGGTGGACTGGAGCCCGCTAGGCTCCTCTGTCCATGGGGATTCTCCAGGCAAGAATACTGAAGTGGGTAGTCTATCCCTTCTCCAGGGGATTTTTCCAATCCAGTAATTGAACCGGGGTCTCCTGCACTGCAGGTGGACTCTTTGCCAGCTAGGCTTCCAGGAGGCATGTGTGTGTATGTATATACACACATATATCGTTGTTATAGTTGTTCAGTTGCTAAGTCGTGTCTGACTCTTTGCGAGCCCATGGACTGCAGCATGACAGGCTTCCCTGTCTTTCACCCTCTCCTGGAGTTTGCTCAAACTCGTGTCCATTGAGTCGGTGATGCCATCCAGCCATCTCATTCACTGTCACCCCATTCTCCTCCTGCCCTCAACTTTTCCCAGCATCAGGGTCTTTTCTAATGAGTCAGCTCTTCATATCAGGTGGCCACACTATTGGAGCTTCAGCTACAGCACCAGTCTTTCCAATGAATATTTAGGGTTGATTTGCTTCAGGGTATATATATATACATATATATATATATATTCTTTTTATGTTATTTTCCATGATATTGTAAGATATTGAATACAGTGCCCTGTATTCAATACAGTGCCCTGCACTGTGCAATGCAGTGAAGCTTGTGGTTTATTTATTTTATATAAATGTGCATCTGTTAATCCTAATTTATACTTCCTGCTTCCCCTCTGGTAACCATAATTTTGTTTTCTATGTCTGTGAGTCTGTTTCTGTTTTGTAAATAAGTTCATTTGTATTTTTTTTTAGAGTCCACACAGAAGTGATGGGCTTCCCTGGTGGCTGGCAAAGCATCCGCCTGCAATGCAGGAGACCTGGTTTCTCTCCCTGGGTTGGGAAGATCTGGAGAAGGGAACTGCTACCCACTCCAGTATTCTGGCCTGGAGAATGCTATGGTACAGTCCATGGTGTCACAAAGAGTCAGACACGACTGAGAGACTTTCACTTTACTTCAGAAGTGATATCATATATTTGTCTTTTCGTCCTTAGTTTTATTCTAGGTTATTTTGTTCCTTTTAACGTGATTGTAAGTGGTATTGTTTCCTAATTTCCTTTCTTGATAGATCATTGTCAGTGCACAGAAATGTGATAGATTTCTCTATATTAATTTTGTATCTTGCAAGTTTACTATGAGCTCTAGCAGTTTTTTGGTGACATCTTTAAGATTTTCTAAGTATAATATAAAGTCATCTGCAGAGAGTGGATTCCTTTTATTTCTTTTCCTTGCCTGGTTGCTGTGGCTAAGACCTCCAATAGCATGTTAAATGAAAGTGTCAAGAGTGGGCATCTTTAACTTTTCTTGATCTTAGAGGAAATGCTTTCAGCTTTTCACCATTGAGCGTGATGCGAACTGTGAGCTTACTATATACGGCCTTTATTATGTTGAAGCATTTTCCTCTGTACCCATCTTGCGGATAGTTTTTCTTATAAATGGGTGTTAGTTTGTTAGTATAGTGATTTGTGGATATTGAACCATCCTTCCACCTCTGGGGAAAATCTTACTTGGCTTATAAATCCCATATTTAGATTTATGATCCACTGTCAGTTAATTTTTGAATAATGTGTGAGATAGGGGTCCAACTTTATTCTCTTCCATGTGGATATATTGTTGTTCCAGAGCCATTTATTGAAAAGACTATTCATTCCCCATTTCATTGTCTTGACACCCTTGTTAAAAATAGTTGGCCATAGATGCATGGATTTATTTCTGCACTCTCAATTTTATGCCATCGATAATACATATTTATCCTTTTGCCAAGGCCACACTATCTTGATTACCATAGCTTCATAGAAAGTTTTGAGATTGAGAAGTTGACNCACTTAATCCCTCAGTCATGTCCGCTCTTTGTGACCTGGTGGACTGGAGCCCGCTAGGCTCCTCTGTCCATGGGGATTCTCCAGGCAAGAATACTGAAGTGGGTAGTCTATCCCTTCTCCAGGGGATTTTTCCAATCCAGTAATTGAACCGGGGTCTCCTGCACTGCAGGTGGACTCTTTGCCAGCTAAGCTTCCAGGAGGCATGTGTGTGTATGTATATACACACATATATCGTTGTTATAGTTGTTCAGTTGCTAAGTCGTGTCTGACTCTTTGCGAGCCCATGGACTGCAGCATGACAGGCTTCCCTGTCTTTCACCCTCTCCTGGAGTTTGCTCAAACTCGTGTCCATTGAGTCGGTGATGCCATCCAGCCATCTCATTCACTGTCACCCCATTCTCCTCCTGCCCTCAACTTTTCCCAGCATCAGGGTCTTTTCTAATGAGTCAGCTCTTCATATCAGGTGGCCACACTATTGGAGCTTCAGCTACAGCACCAGTCTTTCCAATGAATATTTAGGGTTGATTTCCTTCAGGGTATATATATATATATTCTTTTTATGTTATTTTCCATGATATTGTAAGATATTGAATACAGTGCCCTGTATTCAATACAGTGCCCTGCACTGTGCAATGCAGTGAAGCTTGTGGTTTATTTATTTTATATAAATGTGCATCTGTTAATCCTAATTTATACTTCCTGCTTCCCCTCTGGTAACCATAATTTTGTTTTCTATGTCTGTGAGTCTGTTTCTGTTTTGTAAATAAGTTCATTTGTATTTTTTTTTAGAGTCCACACAGAAGTGATGGGCTTCCCTGGTGGCTGGCAAAGCATCCGCCTGCAATGCAGGAGACCTGGTTTCTCTCCCTGGGTTGGGAAGATCTCCTGGAGAAGGGAACTGCTACCCACTCCAGTATTCTGGCCTGGAGAATGCTATGGTACAGTCCATGGTGTCACAAAGAGTCAGACACGACTGAGAGACTTTCACTTTACTTCAGAAGTGATATCATATATTTGTCTTTTCGTCTTTAGTTTTATTCTAGGTTATTTTGTTCCTTTTAACGTGATTGTAAGTGGTATTGTTTCCTAATTTCCTTTCTTGATAGATCATTGTCAGTGCACAGAAATGTGATAGATTTCTCTATATTAATTTTGTATCTTGCAAGTTTACTATGAGCTCTAGCAGTTTTTTGGTGACATCTTTAAGATTTTCTAAGTATAATATAAAGTCATCTGCAGAGAGTGGATTCCTTTTATTTCTTTTCCTTGCCTGGTTGCTGTGGCTAAGACCTCCAATAGCATGTTAAATGAAAGTGTCAAGAGTGGGCATCTTTAACTTTTCTTGATCTTAGAGGAAATGCTTTCAGCTTTTCACCATTGAGCGTGATGCGAACTGTGAGCTTACTATATACGGCCTTTATTATGTTGAAGCATTTTCCTCTGTACCCATCTTGCGGATAGTTTTTCTTATAAATGGGTGTTAGTTTGTTAGTATAGTGATTTGTGGATATTGAACCATCCTTCCACCTCTGGGGAAAATCTTACTTGGCTTATAAATCCCATATTTAGATTTATGATCCACTGTCAGTTAATTTTTGAATAATGTGTGAGATAGGGGTCCAACTTTATTCTCTTCCATGTGGATATATTGTTGTTCCAGAGCCATTTATTGAAAAGACTATTCATTCCCCATTTCATTGTCTTGACACCCTTGTTAAAAATAGTTGGCCATAGATGCATGGATTTATTTCTGCACTCTCAATTTTATGCCATCGATAATACATATTTATCCTTTTGCCAAGGCCACACTATCTTGATTACCATAGCTTCATAGAAAGTTTTGAGATTGAGAAGTTGACATAAATTCTCTATCTTTATTTTTCTTTTTCAATATTGTTTTGGCTATTCTTAGTCCCTTGCACATCCATGTGAATTTTAGTATCATCTTATTAATGTCTGAAAAAAAGTATTGGGAATTTATAGAGAATGCATTCAATTTGTAGATCAGTTTGAGTGAGTACTGCCATTTTATCATTAAGTATTCTATGAACACAGGATGTCTAAATTTATTTTGGTCTTCTTTAAATTATTTCATCAAGTTTTGTAGTTTTTGTGTACAAGCCTTGTATTTCTTGTTAAATTTATTCCTGAGTATTTTATTTTTTGAAGCCATTATAAATGCAATTGCTTTTCTAATTTCCTTTTTAGATTGGAAATTGGAGGTACAATTGATTTTTGTACATTCATCTTGTATATTAATCCTGCAACATTGCTGTTGATACTAATTTACAGATGAGAGAAGAGAACCAGATAGAGTGGGTGGTCGCCTTGAGACTACATTGCGGTTTGTCTTCACAAATCTCCCTTTCTTTGCAGAACCGTTCTTTCCTGATACAAGGAAATCCTGCTTAGCCTGTGTGGTGGTCTCTTTCCTCTCCCTCTCCCCTGGGGTAAGCCACAGCCATCCTTGCCCACCACCGTGAAACCTGCTGAGGAATGAAGTCAATAGAGAGGAAGACAATTCTGTCATCATTAAACATCTGAATCCAGTCATCCCTAAAGTGAGAACCACTATAGTGTTTAGATACTTTAGCTAACATTTCTTTAACGCTTAAGCTCATCTGCATTGGGTTTCTGACTCATGTCAATTTCTTTTGGTTCAAAAATTTTGACTGACGCAGCTGGTAAAGGTCAGTGTATGGGTCTGAAACCACACCTATATGATTCCAAAGTTGTGCTCACTCCACTGTGCGCGCATGTGTGCAGTCGCTCAGTCGTATCCAACTCTGCAACCCCCATGGACTTAGCCTGCCAGCCTCCTCTGTCCGTGGAATTTCCCAGACAAGAATACTGGCGCGGGCTGCCATTTCCTACTCCAGGGGATCTTCCCGACCCAGGGATCGTACCTGTATCTCTTGTGTCACCTGTGTTGGCGGGGATATTCTTTACCACTGGGCCAACTATCCCTGCATGAACCCTTCCTAACATGCAGACTGGTTGAATGGATGTTTGAGTGACATCTAGAGAGAAGTTGAGTTTGCTAGGTAAGCAACAAAGGATCTGGAATTCAAGACCTTTGGGACACCTGGTGGAAGGAAAGTCTCAGTAGACAAGGTACAAGGAGAGCTGAGGTCAAAAGTAGACCCCGACTCTTCCTGCCTGTGGGGTCGTGACCAACCCCAATCTGTCTGAGGCATGGTTTTCTGTGTCGGGACATCCTTTTCTCACTGTTTTTCAGGCCCATCCTGGGTATATCAGCCCCAGAAGAAATCATGACAGCTCCTGAAATGCCCATCATCTCACTGAATTCCCAGGAAAATTCTGAGTCAGGAGGGTGAGGTGATTCCGGTCATTGTAGACATGGGGGAGCTGAGGCTAGGCGGCATTCATGACTTGTTTAAAGAGTCCCAGCTCCTGAAAGACTGGGTAGAACCCAGTCTTTGTGTCTAATATTCTCATTGTAAACCATGGGAAGCAGCCATGCCTCCCTGGGATTTGCCTGGGGCCTGAGATTTCCCATAATCCAATTAATAAATTGTCCAAGATGGAGGGCCAGCTCCCAATTAGTTCTCCTCCCTCCCTGGTGTCTCTCTGAGCCTGGTGGGTAGCAAGTCCCTGGAAAGGGAAGAGAAGCCCCCACCTTGCTTCTCTCTCCTTGGGAACCAGGGGTCTAGAAATTAGCTGATTCTTGATAAGCCCTAATTATAAATTAGGTCTTATTATCTGTGGCTCCTGAAACTACACTGGATGAATTAAAACTCTAGGAAAAGGAATATTTCAATTAACCATATGAACTCAGGTAATTGCCTACCCAGGAAAAGCCCTTACAAACGAGTCCTGGAGCAGTTATGAGGACATCAGAGGGGAAAGGCAGGATCCAAAGCCTTCCTGGTCTGCTTGAGACGGAAACGAGGGGTGGGCCCCTCCGGCACTGCTGCTTTCTGAGGACACAGTCCTCAGAAATGCAGGAGTCGTGGATGCATCATTGCCAGCACCTTAGTCTTAGAAACAAAGGACCAAGGTTGAAGGCCTCTCTCTGCCATCTGCTGCTCCAGAGATTCTGTACCTCAGTTTCCTCACCCTAAAATGTACAGGTCAGATGAGATGAAGGATATGAAAGGGTTTTAGCAACAAGAAAGTGTGGTTTGCACATCAGACATTGTGGTTTTGGTGCAATTAGACGCTCTTAAAAGCAGAAGAGAGAATATGGAAGAAAGGAATGGAAAACTCTTGTCTTAACTGACTTCAAGACGTAGGAAAGGGTGGCGGTTTGAAAACAAATCTGACCTCTGTTGTCATTCATTCATTCATCACAGAAACACTTCACAGATGCTTACCACATGCCTGCCACTCAGCTGGGCAGCTTAGGGCACAAACTGTGGAGAAGCACAGTCAGCGGTGCTAGTGGGTCAGATGGTAAAGAATCTGCCTGCAATGTGGGAGACCCGGGTTTGATCCCTGGGTTGGGAAGATCCCCTGGAGAAGGGAACAGCTACCCACTCCAGTATTCTTGCCTGGAGGATTCCATGGGCAGAGGAGGCTGGCAGGCTACAGTCCATGGGGTTGCAAAGAGTCAGACACAACTGAGCAACTTACATAGTTTAGTGGGAGAAGGATGGGAAAGCAAATAGCCAGGACACTCCTCAGGGACAAGGCCTCCCAGCACTGCCCTCCGTGGGGATGTACTGAATGAGGGACACCAATGCCCATGATGGCACTAGGGTACCTTGAACAAAGATCAGCACTGGGTCATGGCGATTCTCCTCCAAATGAACCCTACTTCCCCTTGTAGCTTATACGTTCAGCCAGGAGCCCACTGAGGGTCCTAAATTTCCCCTGGGAGCTCCAGGAAACTGAGACATCCTGACATCTGCTCAGATCTTATTCCTGATGTGCAGAGAGAAGCAGAGGTCGTTTCTTGCAGTAAACACGGAAGGGACTTAGTCCGCTGAGTTCTTCTGGCTCTTCTCTCGCCTTGGGGAAGCAAATCAGAAGAGCAACAGGTCTGAAGTTAACAATTCAAGACAAGTCAGTGTCATAATTCTGAAGTATATGCAATGACCCAGAAAACCCCATCCTTTGCCAGGTCTGCAGGAATAGTGACTGGAAATGAGCAGAATGAATGAATCAGCTCTCAGGAGCACACTGTCTGTTAGCAGACAGGTGAAATCCTGTGAACTGGTGATAAATTTCCCATACAGCCTTCCTTGCTGGTCATGCTTCTGCGCAGGTCTCATCCACAAACCTCCGTAACTTTACAAATACAAATTCCTTCTCTGATGTTGGAGTCCCCTCTACATGCCAGCAGTTTACAAGCTATGCTTGAATATCACCAACAATGGGGGACTCACTACCTCAAAAAAAAGTTGGGTGTATTGCCAGATGACTGTAATCATCATAAAGTTCTTCTCTGTAATGGACTGAAATCTGACCCTCTCAGAATATGTGGGCAAGGTAATAAGGCTAGGACTGTGGCTAGATGCGGGTAGGAAAGTCCTTCTCATCCTTCCTCTTATTTGCTGGTGCAACCAAACATTTAATTATAAAAGCTTCTCCAAGGCAATAGATGTTAAAAATTGAGATGAATACACTCATTTTAGCCAATAGCACAAACTGCTATTACTCTGAAAGTCCCAATTCATTACTGAATATTGTAATGGAACATTAACACTTGCATAACGACCTCAAGACCTGTCTTGCATGCACAATCAGTGTGCCCTGCCTAGACTCCTTTACACCCAGGAAAGCAAAAAAAAAAAAAAAANCAAAGATCAGCACTGGGTCATGGCGATTCTCCTCCAAATGAACCCTACTTCCCCTTGTAGCTTATACGTTCAGCCAGGAGCCCACTGAGGGTCCTAAATTTCCCCGTGGGAGCTCCAGGAAACTGAGACATCCTGACATCTGCTCAGATCTTATTCCTGATGTGCAGAGAGAAGCAGAGGTCGTTTCTTGCAGTAAACACGGAAGGGACTTAGTCCGCTGAGTTCTTCTGGCTCTTCTCTCGCCTTGGGGAAGCAAATCAGAAGAGCAACAGGTCTGAAGTTAACAATTCAAGACAAGTCAGTGTCATAATTCTGAAGTATATGCAATGACCCAGAAAACCCCATCCTTTGCCAGGTCTGCAGGAATAGTGACTGGAAATGAGCAGAATGAATGAATCAGCTCTCAGGAGCACACTGTCTGTTAGCAGACAGGTGAAATCCTGTGAACTGGTGATAAATTTCCCATACAGCCTTCCTTGCTGGTCATGCTTCTGCGCAGGTCTCATCCACAAACCTCCGTAACTTTACAAATACAAATTCCTTCTCTGATGTTGGAGTCCCCTCTACATGCCAGCAGTTTACAAGCTATGCTTGAATATCACCAACAATGGGGGACTCACTACCTCAAAAAAAAGTTGGGTGTATTGCCAGATGACTGTAATCATCATAAAGTTCTTCTCTGTAATGGACTGAAATCTGACCCTCTCAGAATATGTGGGCAAGGTAATAAGGCTAGGACTGTGGCTAGATGCGGGTAGGAAAGTCCTTCTCATCCTTCCTCTTATTTGCTGGTGCAACCAAACATTTAATTATAAAAGCTTCTCCAAGGCAATAGATGTTAAAAATTGAGATGAATACACTCATTTTAGCCAATAGCACAAACTGCTATTACTCTGAAAGTCCCAATTCATTACTGAATATTGTAATGGAACATTAACACTTGCATAACGACCTCAAGACCTGTCTTGCATGCACAATCAGTGTGCCCTGCCTAGACTCCTTTACACCCAGGAAAGCAAAAAAAAAAAAAAAAAAAGCTCAGATGCTCTCAGAAAATTACCAGTGGAAACATTGACAGACCCTTAATTACAATAGCTCACCATATGCAGCATGATGTCACAACTCAGTTCCTCGTCGTCCCATCCACATGACCCAGCCCTGAAGAACATCCGGGTACCCTGGAGACAAAGAGACTCCAGTAGATCCCACTGCCCCTGATTCAAACCCTTCAGTGGCTCCCATTGTCCTTAGATAAAATCCCAAGTCCCGACAGAGCTCCACACCCTGGATCAGTCCCAGCCTAGCTCTTCAGCCACCTCCCCGCTTCCAGCCCCACACTTCCCTTCCTGCCAACATGGACTATCTTTTCCATCTCGCCAGTCTCTCCACTTGACCTTTGCCTCATTTCACTCAGCCACGCTAGTGCCGAGCCCTGTTCTGTGGACGTCATCTGGATTTAATTCTCCAGCAGCATTCTGGTTGGCAGCTGTTATAATGATCTCTATTTCACAGTGGGGGAAACTGAGGCCTGGAAGGTAAAGTGACTTACCTAAGGCCATACCACCAGCAAGCATCAGTGCTGGGACTTGAACCCACTACACTGGTTCCGGAAGCTGGGAGCTACCACACTCCGTTCCACACCCAGCCTCTCAAACTTGCCTTCCTCCTAAGGAGCCCCCCAGCGCCCCCAGGCATAGACAAGGATGAGCTTGGCACTTAGGTTTCCTCTCTGCCCCTTCGTAGTCATGTGACCTGGACAAATCACCCCTTCTTAATGCCCCAGTTTACCACTGTGATGTGGATAGTAATTCCTACTTCTTAAGGTTGTTATGAGAATTCAGTGATCTTGGATATAAACATTTAGAATGGTCCATGGCAATATATGGTGTGTGTTAATCACTCAATCGTGTCAGACTCTTTACAACCCCACGGGCTCTAGCCCTCCAGGCTCCCCTGTCCATGGGATTCTCTAGGCAAGAATACTGGAGTGGGTTGCCAGTTCCTTCTCCAGGGGATCTTCCCAACTCAGGGACTGAATCTGGGTCTCCCACGTTGCAGGCAGAGTTTTCACCATCTGAGGCATCAGGGAAGCCCAAGGCAATATATAACTAGTTGTTGTTCATTATCATAGTGATATTATTGATGGCTGTAAAGACCCTCTGTAAGCTCTACAGTACTCTCAAACATGACCACAAAACCATTCAGCTTGGTTGGAAGCTGGGATGCCTGACTCCCTGGTTTGCCTGGGACTGTCCTGATTTTAGCACTGAAAGTCTCATGTCCCTGACAGCCCCTCACTCCTAAGCAAACCAGGCCAGCTGACAACAATACAGTCCCTGCCCCTTGCTAGCTCTGTGACTGGGTGGGTCACCTGACCTCTCAGAGCCTCAGCTTTCTCACTTGCAAAATAGGGATAACGTTCTAAGTCTGTGGTCTGAGCCAGCAGCATCGGTATTGCCTGGGAACTTGCTGGAAATGCAAATTCTGCAGTCCTAGAGACGAAGAGACTCCAGTAGATCCCATTGCCCCTGATGGAAAGCCTTGAATGGCTCCTATTGCCCCTGGATAAAATCCCAAGTCCTGACAGAGGCCTGCAGACCATGTGGTGCAGTCCCAGCCTAGCTCTTCTGCCTCCTTCCTGCCCCGCACTTTCCTGCTGCCACCTGGACTCTCTGCTCAATGAATCAGAAACTCGGGGGTTATTTTACAAACCCTCCTGGTGAATCTCATGCCTTCTAAAGTGTAAGGGTCATTGATATAAAGTATCTCACAATAGGTAGAAGGTTGAATCAGACCAGGTGAGCACTTAGGATGCCACAAGCACCCCGTGCATGGCAGGTGACCATCACCACCGTCATTACAAGACAGGCGGTGGAGTCATGTTGGGGAGGAATGTGGGGTGAATAGTAGGATCCTCGGGGCCCCAAATTTCTTCCTAACCAGGGAAGAAACGAGTCTGGATTTTGCAATCTGAATACTGGGTCAAGTTCCTGCCTTTACAACGCTCAGTTCTCTCACTCCCATTTGGAAATCATGAAGGGTGTTTGTGGACCCATGGCCGTCTGGGTGATGGTCCTCCTGAGCCCTGTTTCTGCTCTGTGCTCTAAGAAAGTGAAAGTGATGATTGCTTAGNGTCTCATGATCTGGACCCAAAGAATGAGCATAGTGAGGAAGGATGGGGGAGGAAGAGCAGCAAAGGGAATGGACAACCTCTCCTGCCCTCAGTGGGTCAAACATAGCCATAGCCTGTTCACTCTCCCCTCACACCCCGACTCCCAAGACACTGGGCCAGGTTGCCGCCCAGGAGAAGCCTGTGTCTACAGAGGTTCCCACTTATTTATTTTTTCCGTTTATGAAAAGATAATTCAGGAGACATTATTTCAATCAGACCCCCTACGCAGTTTAGGAATGCTAATGCTTCCTCTATTAAAAAGGTGTGGAATAATTAGGATGCTGATGAAGACTGGGGGCAAACTCTGGAGAAATCCATTACCCAGTGTTCAGTGCTTTTCCTGTCCCCTCTGTATCCCCAAGTGACAAATTAACACGTAACAGAACAAAGGCTGCTAACACTTACGGCACGTTTAGCTCAGATTGGAAGCTAGGTTTTTTAGAAAATGAAGACTTTCGTGGATCAAACTGGAAACAGTTTGAGATAGCAGAAAGGAGTCAGAGGAGGGCAAGCGGCATGTAGATTCAGGTGAGCATAACCACAGAGCAGCTAGGCAGTGCAACCAGCGCTGGACTTGGGGGAAGAGGTCCTGGTTTTAGCCCGTGTACTCGCAGTGTGACCTTTGGATGCCACAACCTGAGGACAGTGGAAGAGTGAGCCTCATTAGAAGGAAGAAATAAGGAAAGACTTCAAAAAAACATAAAAATAATAGTAATTAGCATTCATTGAATGCTTCTTATGAGTCAGGCACTGTTCAGAGGGTTTCTGTACAAGTTAATTTAGCACTCACATCAATCCTCTTGAAGTAGGTACTGTTATTATCCTATTTTAGAGATGAAGAGATTGAGGCACAGAGGGCACAAGTAAGCTGTTAGGTGGCAGAATAGAAATCTGAACTCAGATATACTGTGGATGACATCTGATGGCGTCAAAGCCAGAGTTATGAAGGTACAAGGATCATCTGAGGGATTACTCTGAACAGGGAGTGTGGGCCCAGCTCGTGAAGGACCTTAAAAAAATCAGGTGCTATGGGTTGAATTGTGTTCACCAAGAGATGCTGCAGTCCTAATGTCTTGACCCTGTGACTGTGAGCTTATTTGGATACAGGGTTCTTGAAGAAGATCCAGTTAAGATGAAGTCATGAAAGTGGGCCCTAATTCAATAGCCTGGTGGGCTGCGTCTATGGGGTCACACAGAGTCGGACACGACTGAAGCGACTTAGCAGCAGCAGCAGCAGCAGCAGCAGTGTCGTTATAAAAAGGGGAAATTTGGAAGCAGAAACAGACATGCATAGAGAGAGGGTGATGGGAAGACACAGGGAGAATGCCATCATCAAGCCAAGGATTGCTAGAGTCTACTGAAGCTGGGAGAGGGTAACAGACAGAATCTCCCTCATAACCCTGAGAAGGAACCAAGTCTGCCAGCACCTTGATCTTGGATTTCTAGCCTCCAGAACCCTGAGACAACGCATTTCTTTTCCTGAAGCTGCCCATTTGTGGTACTTTGTAGCCTCAGCCCCAGGAAACTAACACAACAGAGAAAGGAGCGGGGTCTCTGGGACCGAGGCAATCGGGAGCTATCGCAGATTTCTGAGCAAGAAGATCACGTGCGATTAGCATCTTTAAAAGATGATGCCAGTGGTGTATATAGCCAGGGTCTTGAAAGGTCGAAGTGCTGGAGGCAGAAGAGCTGTCATTATCAGGTGTGAGATGATCTGTGTGGGGACCGTGGGGTGGGGTGGGGGTGGGGCAGGAACTGTGGGATCGTCAGCAGGACTGGGACAGTCTCCCCTTTCAGGGCTGCAATAATAATGACATTAAATAACTGTATTCACTAAATCAACTGCCCACTTTCAACGCTTCATCCCCGGGGGAGACTGAAATGCTCTGAGTTAATATCTAAAAGGAAAAAAAAAATGGAACTCAAGGATCAAACAACTTTTTTGATGAGGGAAGTGTTATTTCTACCAAGCTAAGACATCAAAGCCTGTGAATGGTGCTTTTTAGGTAATATTGAAGTGGGCTCTAAATAATGTTTGACTATTTCTCTGCTTTTCCCAGGGATCACAGACAGTCTCTCTTAGAGGAAGAACACCAGCGATGCCCCAAGCCAGCCTCAGCTCCAGGAGGATCTGTGGGTTTTCCTGGGAATGTAGCACTTGTGTAAATATGGCTTAAATTTCTTTTTGCATTTAGCAGCCCCAGCATTAAAATTTATTGTTTTAGGCATAACATGAATTTCTGTAGATTAAGTTAGCTAAAAGCCTGACACACAGTTCAGCTGTATTTTGACAGTTCTATTCACAGGGATAGCCACTGCATTAGGAGATATATCCATAATACGGCAAAGTCACCTATTGAGTGAGTTTTTGAGAAGCGAATGCAGTTTCCACATTGATTCTTATTATTAATGACAGATGGCTTTTCCAATATGCATGTAATAGCCAGTTTTTGCTGTGTAACAAACTACCCCAAGAGCTAGGGGCTGATAACCACTATTTTATTACCGCTTATGAATCTATTGGTCAACCACGTAGTTCCGCAGTTAGCTGGAGGGATGGCCGGGGAGCTGGAGGGCCTGAAGTGGCCTCTGTTACATGCTGCCCAGAGTGAGCAGGGGAAATTAGCTACATGTCTCTTCCATCCAGCAGGCTAATCTGGGCTCATGTGGTCATAGTTTTAGGGTCTCCAGTGACTTTTTCAAACCTCCGCTTGTACCACATGCGCCCGTGCCCACTGGGCAGAGCAAATCACATGACCACCCCTGATTTCTAGGTGGAGTCTGCCTTTGGATGGGAGGAGAGATAATGTCACTTTGGAAATGAGTATGCTTACAAGGATGGGATGGGAGGGGAGGGATTTGGGGCCAATTTTGTGATCTATCACACCCCTCCTAAAATAAAGAAGGATAGAATATTTTAATGGACTCTGTGCTAGGCATTGTGCTAGGATCTTTATAATTTATATTTAATCAGGGAAATCATGTAACTTTCTCAAGGTCACACAGGGAGTTATTACTGGAGACAAAAGTCAGGTTCAAGACTGCTTAAACCTAAATCTTATGCTATTTTCCACTTCTGCTTTCTCTCTTCCAGCTATGGAGTTGAATCTGTTATTTGGGGGTTTGGAAATCACATTATTATTACAGTTCTCACTGTATTCTAGTCAGTATTTTCTATTCTGTTTTCTCCATCGTTAGTCATCCAACCTCCACTTGCTTACCTCTGGTGATGGGGAGCTCACTATCTTGACAGCTTAATTAATAGTCGAAAGCTCAGTCTCTTACAAATTTCTTTTAAGTCAAAGTGGGATGCCGAAAAACCTGGATGGGAATGAGGGGACTTGAAAAGTGAAGCTTTGTGTAAGTTTTCTTTTCTATTCTGAAATCTACAGTGTATCTTTTTCAGTTGCCAGGTTTTGTAATTGTGCTTATCTTTGTTCTGTATGATTTGGAAATTGCCATTTTCATGGGAAAAAATGAACACAGGAAACTTTTGATTAACAAGGTAAGGCTCTTTTTCCTTAAGGAAAATGAAGATAGGAAAATAACTTTAAAAAACAGGTGTAATGATAACCATCTCCCTGGGACTCCTATGGTCATTTCCTTGTGATTATCCCTGATAGAGGTATTCTGCGAAGGCAGGTGCTGTGTGAAGAATATGATGTTCACAGATTCATTCATTCATTCATCAAATACTGAAAAGAGCTTACTATATTCCAGACACTCCATTGAATAAACTAGGGGGTTAACTAATTTTACTTACTCAAGGCTTTCAGTCTAGAAGGGAAATAAGGAAGATGAATCTAACCAGAGAGGGAAAGTGCCAGAGACTTGTTAATGGTACAAAGTGAAGTAGGATCCCAGGGGTGAGGGTGAGAGTAGAGGTGGGAATGATCATATCTGGGTGGAGGAGTTCATTCTGAGTCCTTTCCCTTCTTCTGAAGGCAGAAAACTGCTCATTAACACCCTGCATCAGAAATCATTAAACCTAGCTCTTCAGGGATACCCTTCTCTGAAAACCCCTTCAACAAAAAGCACTCAGTGTGGAGTCTTGAAAGTCAAGTCTGTTCCTATGCAAATTCAAAACTCAAAAGGATGAGCAGCCTGTGGTCAGCCTCCTATGGGTGGAAGGAGCCGTTCTGGGTGGTTGTGATGTCAGGAAAATCAGTAACAGAGCTGGGGCACTCCTTGGGCTTCTAGAACTTCCTCCCTGCAGATGGTTTCAGATGTTCTCTCAATAAAAATTACCACTGGGCAAACACAAATAAACTTAACGGATTTAACTGACAGAGTTAAACAAGCAGAAGATAGGATTTCTCTTAATGAGAATAAACTACTTGCATATGAAAAAGATTTAAAACTGAGGATCCAATAACTCACCAGAAACTTGGAACAGATTCACAGCATTGGGGGAAAACAACGACCAGGCAGAAAAACTCTGTCTGCAAGCTGGCTGGGCGCTGCAGAAAAGCCAAGCTGAAGAAGTGGGGGCAGTGGCAAAGGCCCAAATGATGATGCAGAATGGGCCTGCCCTGGACTCCAGCGCCTGGGGCTGACTGGCAGACCAATAGACCCCAGGGTAGGGTTTGAAGTAAGGGTGATTGAATTAAGCCTGTGCTTTTGAAAGATCTGATTCCCTGCATCAGTGAAGGCAAGAAGGGGGCTGAGAGATGACACAAGTCCAGGTTTATGAATAACGTCACCTACTGTCTAGCTGGATGAACTTGACATTCATCTTGCCATTTGGAACTGTGGGTAATGATGCCTCTCCCAGATTCTGTGTGAGAATTCTACAAGAAAATACTCCTGTACTCTATTCGTTTAGCACATTTCCTGAGAATCTCCTCTAAGCCAGGTGCTGCTCGCAGCGCTGGATATGCAGCAGCAGCCAAGACTGATAGGACTCTGCTCCACAGCTGTGTTCTAGTGAACCTTATATTCTAATGTCATTGTCTGAATTTTGGGGGCTGCAAAAGTTTTCTGCAATTGTCTAAATTTTCTTACTGCAATTAACAGAAACCCAACCTGCTTAAGGAATTGGTTAAGGAACTGATCGTTTCCTATGGTTCAGAGAGTAATGGGGTAGCCCATTGTAGCTGAGGAAGAGCTGTAGGGACAAGGGCTTTGGGACCTGGAACCGAGGACTGAATTCTGAACCACCATAACTCCCTCTCCATCTGTCTCTTAGTCTCTGTTTGTTTCTGCCTTTCTGAATGTCGGCTTCTTTCTCTCCTGTTGCAGAGAGGCCTTTGCGACATAGTAAGGACAGGGCCACCAGGAGCCTCTGTTTAGCATCCCAACAAAGAAAGTGCGTCCTTCTCCCAGCATCTGCATGGCAATCCCAGAGAAGGTCCCTTCAGATCCTGCTTGGGTCACGTTCCCACCTCTTGAACTAATTAATCACGGTTAACAAGAAGATGGAGAACCATGATTGGCCAGGCTTGGGTCATGTGGCCATTGGCTGGGGTTTACTTTGTATCCTAATCAATGGCTCTACCAGAAACATATGAAGAGAAGCAGGAATATTCCCCAACAGGAGGGAAACAAGGAGTCAAAAACAGCACAGGTCCCACCATGTAAGGCACTTAACTTAGAGCCTGGTAGGTATTAAGTTGATAAGGAGTAGCCAGAAGTTATGATAGTTCTCAAGAAGGATTGGGAGAAAACCCAGATTTTTTTTATCCATTTTGCTTATGAGCAAACTGAAGCCCAGAGAAGGAAAGGCCTACCTTAGGAACAGGGATGCAGTCTACCATGGAAAATCTAGTTCATAATCTCAGCTTTCCCCCTTTAACTAGCTGAGTCACCTGCAGCGAGCTGCCACTCTCTGCCAGAGTTTCTTTAGCTCATCCCCAGATGTGGCCACTGATAGCCACCCAACATTGCTTACGTGGACACCAAAGGATTGCGTAAGATGATGCCTATCGCACACAAGTATAAGGCAGGAAATGAGTCCTGGCAGCTGTGGCTGAATCTGGTCCACAGATGTTTTGTTTGGCTCATCCAATGTTTTCAAAGAGTTGAGCCAACCTTTAATAATTGGAAGATTCTGCATGAAAAAATGCAGATTTCTGGCTTCTCTTAAAAAAATCAAGAGATCTGACAACATCAGATTGGAATTCCCACATGGCAGCGATGAGGTGAAACTGACTAGCAACTACCCCTTTGAAAAGGGCACGTGCTCTGTTCTGCTCCAGTTAACCACAGTCCCCACCACTCCTTATTGTTCTTAGTACTGACGCCAAAGTGCACTGCTGTTTTTCCTAGAGTACAGAAATATTTCCTTGTGTTCATTTCTCTTTCAAAATGGAAAATCAAATGCAATTGAGGAGGCTGGCACAATTTTTCTTACACTCACCCCACTTTTACCCCAGCCCCTCCAGGCACTTCAGCCTGTGAGTATTATTGCATGACATAATTATTTTCATTAGGTCTTTATTTCTTCCCTGAGAGAAAAACAGGTATGACAGTAACCATTCTGGAAATAATAACAAGCAATTTCCCAGCACTTACTATATGCCAGATACCATTTAAAGCCCTTTACATATAGCATGTTAGTGAATTCTCAAAACAACCCTGTAAAGTGGGTACTCGTGGTATTCTCACTTATAAATGAGGAAACTGAAGCACAGAGAGGTTAAGTAACTTACCCAAGGGTAGCATTGTAGAGATTTGAACCTAGATAGCCTGACTTCAGAGTCCCAGCTCTCAACCATTAACTCAACCAAGATTGCTAGTGCATGGGTGGTGAAAGTGAAAGTGAAGTTGCTCAGTCGCGTCCGACTCTGCGACCCCATGGACTGTAGCCCACCAAGCCTCCGTCCATGGGATTCTTCAAGCAAGAATACTGGAGTGGGTTGCCATTTCCTTCTCCAGGGTATCTTCCTGACCCAGGGATCAAACCCAGGTCTCCCACACTGGGGGCAGACGCTTTACCCTCTGAGCCATCAGGGAAGCAGCAGTGTGTGGTGGTGGTCGGGTGAATACAAACAAGCACATTTGTGCCTCTACACACACATAAGTCATAATGCTGTGGGTCGTAAGATTAGGTTCATAGGATGACTGAATAGAAAGGACCAGGATATCATGGATTTGAGAATTGAATTCTGCTCTGGGCAGCAGAATGGCTGGGTCTTAGGGATAAGTGCAGTTGGACAACCTCCCCATCCTTGTAGTCCTCCATTTCCCATCTCTAAAATCAGGTGAAGGATTTGGACTAGGTGATCTCTAAATTGCTGCCCTCGCACAACTCAACTGTTCTGCAGTTCTCTGACTTTCTCTTCTGTCTTTCAATCTGTTACCTGGAGCTGAACTATGGCCAAGTCAGAGCCATGTGCCAGCTTGGAAAAGGCAGGGAAGTTCTGTTCAAGCTGGTGTCTCCATTTAGTCTGTGCCAGTGACCAGAGTGTGTCATCCACTATGGGAGGATGCTTCCATTGCAAATCCTCAGCAACTGGAGCCCAGTAATAACCTGCCAAACTTCTAATCGGCTTGCCAGCCTCTCCCTTGGGATTCTCTTGGAAAGCTGGAAGGTATGTTCCTTAGCTACGTGGCTTATGGTTGGCAGGGAATGGGAAAGGATAACAGCCTAGCAGTCTGGAGACCTGAGATGTACTTCTGGCCCTTGCAGGGTGAACTCACACTCTGTCAGTGCTCTTATTCCTGATGTGCCTTGCCTTTTTAGAGTCTAGTTTCCNGCAATGTAGGAACTCAAGTATATGAAAGCATGGAAAGAAGCAATTTCATCTGTCCTTTAATATGAAGTCTAAGAACAATAGTTACACACAGTAATATTGCAAAAATTTTATAGACTATGGTATTCATGGGTCCTTCTGGAAGAATACACTAGAGGAACAACTTTATATAGCCTGGGAGTGACTGAGAAATATTGGTCAAAGGATTCATTTTTATCATCTAATTATTTAACCATGGATCTATGACTAAAACTTAGATTTCCATTAAACTGGAAGAATAGCATGTAAATATCAAATATTCTGAGAAAGCTGAAATTATATAACCAGAAAGGGGACAGGAGAGAAAAAGAAAGAAAGTAAAATAAGTTCATTATTGCTGCACAGCTAATAAGAATCAAAGAATACCATTTAAAGACAACAAATCAAATAGCAGTAAACACAAGTAAATAAAGGGGGACTAAGGACAGAGTATTAGTAGGAACATAACCACTAAAACAAAAACACAAACCTTCCAAACACCAGAAAAAGATGCAAAATTAAAATGAAGCAAAATTCAAGGAGAGAAAATGGAAGACACAGCAAAAGCACACAATAAATAAAAAGTAATGTCACAAAGCCTTTGACCGTGTGGATCACAATAAACTGGAAAATTCTGAAAGAGATGGGAATACTAGACCACCTGACCTGCCCCTTGAGAAACCTGTATGCAGGTCAGGAAGCAATGGTTAGAACTGGACATGGAACAACAGACTGACTCCAAATAGAAAGCGGAGTATGTCAAGGCTGTATATTGTCACCCTGCTTATTTAACTTATATGCAGCAAACATCATGAGAAACGCTGGACTGGAAGAAACACAAGCTGGAATCAAGACTGCCGGGAGAAATATCAACAACCTCAGATAGGCAGATGACACCACCCTTTTGGCAGAAAGTGAAGAGGACCTAAAAAGCCTCTTGATGAAAGTGAAAGAGGAGAGTGAAAAAGTTGACTTAAAGCTCAACATTCAGAAAACGAAGATCATGGCATCCGGTCCCATCACTTCATGGCAAATAGATGGGGAAACAGTGGAAACAGTGCCTGACTTTATTTTTCTGGGCTCCAAAATCACTGCAGATGGTGATTGCAGATATGAAATTGAAAGGTGCTTCCTCTTGGGCTTCCCTGGTGGCTCAGAGGTTAAAGCATCTGCCTGGAATGCAGGAGACCAGGGTTTGATCCCTGGGTCAGGAAGATCCCCTGGAGAAGGAAATGGCAACCCACTCCAGTACTCTTGTTTGGAGAACCCCATGGAGGGAGGAGCCTGGTAGGCTACAGTCCACTGGGTCACAAAGAGTCGGACACAACTGAGCAACTTCACTTCACTTCACTTCCTTGGAAGGAAAGTTATGACCAACCTAGATAGCATATTAAAAAGCAGAGACATTACTTTGTCAACAAAGGTCTGTCTAGTCAAGGCTATGGTTTTTCCAGTGGTCATGTATGGATGTAAGAGTTGAACTATAAAGAAAGCTGAACGCTGAAGAATTGATGCTTTTGAACTGTGGTGTTGGAGAAGACTCTTGAGAGTCCCTTGGACATCAGGGAGACCCAATCAGTCCATTCTAAAGGAGATCAGTCCTGAGTGTCCATTGGAAGGACTGATGTTGAAGCTGAAACTCCAATACTTTGGCCACCTGATTTTGCAAAGAGCTGACTCATTTGAAAAGACCCTGATGCTGGGAAAAAGGGATGACAGAGGATGAGATGGTTGGATGGCATCACCAACTCAATGGACATG
>SJYW01046446.1:567175-584132 GCA_006410735.1 Raphicerus campestris | reverse complement strand
ACAGAGGATGAGACGGCTGGATGGCATCACTGACTTGATGGACGTGAGTCTGAGTGAACTCCGGGAGCTGGTGATGGACAGGGAGGCCTGGCATGCTGCGATTCATAGGGTCACACAGAGTCGGACATGACTGAGCGACTGAACTGAACTGAACTTAACACAGGGTGAGCTGTTCCAACTCTAAACTAAAAAGGGGTGTGGGGATGCAGGGAAGATTTTTAGCAAGTTCTTTGATCAGAGGTATGGAGATAAAGACACATTCTCCAGTTTATCAGTAAAAACCTAACATTGGTCTCCATTGGCCTCTCTCCTGGATCTTGTTTCTCAATTGGTCCTCATTTTGGGAGGGAAAGAGGGAAACGTTTCTTGTTGAACCCCTAAAAGTCCACTAAGGGAATTGTGGGGAAAAAATGAGATATGTGTGTAAAGCATCTGTCTATCATAGGCATCCATAAGAGATTACTAAAGTCATTTTAGTTCAGTTAGTAGACCAGAGAGGAGGGTCTCCATATACATCTGAGATTCAGGCTTCAAGTAGAGGCTTCAATGGGGAGAACTAGCATAAATTGGGCCTCCAGAGGTGAGGAAAGAAATAGTAGGACATTTTGGATGGGAAGATTTACAAGAGTAAAAGTATGGATATATGAACACTTTCCAGTTCAAGGTAACCTGGCTCCTACCTTTTCAACATTTCTTGCCTTTTGTCCATCTTTGATGTAACCTTCTCTCTGGAGTGAGTAGTCAAGCTTCCATCTTCATCCACCAGGGTCTTTCTGTTCTCACAGCCTTCATCCACAGCCTGTCATTCCCCAATATCAGTCCTCTCTTTCTGTCTCATGATAATAGAGGCTTCCCTGAATGAGGATGACACTTCCCTGAATGAGGATGACACTTCCTCGCCTCCCTTGCAGCTCGGTATGATTATGTCACTCAGTTCTGGCTAAGAGGATGTGAGTGAAAGTCAGGTGTGCAACTTCTAGCTCAGACCCTTCAAACAGGGAGCTCTGCCCTGCTGCTCGTCTGTCCTTTCCGTGTGTGCCTACTCACTCAGTCGTGTCCGACTCTTTGTGACCCCGTGAACATTAGCCCTCCCGGCCGCTCTGTCCATGCTATTCTGCAGGCAAGAATACTGGAGGGGGTGGGCATTTCCTTCTCTAGTCCTTTCATGTAGGGAGCCTCATCCCTGCCCTTCTTCCTGGGAGCCTTTCCTCACATGACAGTGACTGACAGTGAGTCATCTTGTGTCATGGGGACAAAAGCTGTGTCTTCAGGATGCAGAATAATCTAGAAGGAATCAATATCATAGGCAACTTTGTAAAGCAGAGCCCCTTATCAACCCTCCTGGAGAAGGGAAAGGCTACCCACTCCAGTATTCTGGCCTGGAGAATTCCATGGACAGTCCATGGGGTCGCAAAGAGTCAGACACGACTGAGGGACTTTCACTTATTAACCACTATGGAAACTCCCGTGATTTGGTCTCTTCGTACGCTGCCAGAATGACTTCAGTCAACACTGGTGCCTTTCGTTGTTCTCTAGGGGGAGGCTCTTCCTGGAAGAGGAAACGGCAAAGATACATTTCCAGGTAGAGAGAACACTGTAGATACACGAATGAAAGCTAGAGGGACCCCTGAAAGTACCTGGGTATGTCTGGGGTTAAGTTTGAGGTGGAGAAAGAGTGCGGAGAGAAGAAAGAGGCTGGCAGGGCCCAAACCTTACAGGTTTTCCTGGAACTCTGCCTGCAGCCTCTCTAGATAGCACCATTAAAATAACTGAATTTCTGTACCCCTGAGAATGTACCTAATCAATTGCTTATTAATATTTCCATGTCTGGAACATTGAGTTGATCCATAAAACCAATGGAAAAATTTCAAATAAAGCCATTAATGGTTTCTGCACCATTGCGCCTTAGACAATATGGTGAAGTTTTTCTCACATATTCAGGTGTCATCAGCAGCACCTGATCCTTGGACTTGAACTCAGAAATAACTTCAGTGAGAGTTATAAGCATAGATCACAGTGCATGCCCTCAAGTTATTAAGTTTTCCTCTCCCTCTCCTGGAGTACAAAAGTGGTATTCATTCACTTCTGTAATTCACACAATGCCTAGGATTACAAATTGGATCTTGTAGACATTTGGTAAAATTTAGTCAAATTGGGTCAGGCTAATATGTTCCTTAAACTTCTAGTTAGTGGAGTTTTATCCAATTGGATATTATAGTTTTTTCATCCAGGTTTGTACATATGTTTACAAATATAATTGGATGGAATCATAGTTTTTCTGGGAATTATTGCTATCCTCCACAGAGCCACTTCTTCACTCTCATAAAACACGCCTGACGAAAAGGAAAAATTCCTTGTTATGATGATTGGTGCCTTATTTCTGTGTTTTCCTAGAAAGCAAAATCAAGATATATGCTTGGCACATTGCTTTTTGAAAGCAGCAGCAGCAGCAGTTTTGTCAGAGAAATAGACTCATGAGTACTGCTGGCAGTGTTCGGGCACACCATTGGTATGTATTTTTTTTTTAATCATTTTAGGCTAATCTCCTTGTATATCAAGGCAGAGGGTCAATAGGTACTCTCTCAGATTGAAAAAAGTTTAAAATTGTAAGTGATGGCAGCTCTTACACACTGTTGAGTCAAGATGACATTGTTACTTATGCCTTATCTATCCAACAACCTCCAATTCTCTCATTCCAAATGCAGAGCAACAATAAGTAAAATATAAGAGAGAATCCTAAAGGAAATCCTAAGGGAAATCAATCCTGAATATTCGTTGAAAGGACTGATGCTGAAACTGAAGTTCCAATGCTTTGACCACGTAATACGAAGAGCCAACTCATTAGAAAAGACCCTGATGCTGGGAAAGACTGAAAGAAGGAGGAGAAGGGGTCAGAAGATGAGATGGTTAGATAACATCACCGACTCAATGGATGTGAATTTGAGCAAACTCCAGGAGACAGTGAAAGACAGGGAAGCCTGGTGTGCTGCAGTCCATGGGGTCACAGAGACGGACATGACTTAGTGACTGAACAAGAGAGAAAATGTGGAGACATAACCCTGTTCAGAATCAAGAGTGACATCTCCATGGACTAGAAATGAAAAGCAGGAAGAGAGAGATGTCACAGTGAGCATCCAGGGCTCAAGGCTGGGAAACAAACTGGAGGATGGGGCATAATTTGGATCCTAGAATATAAGAGAAAGTAACTACCTCCAATAGGGGGGCGGGGGAGGGGTTGGTACCAGAGCCAGGCTCTTTGCCCCACATCAAGAGTTTGAAGGGGTACTTTCTACTCTTGAAAGGAAGCTGAAAAAGTCTGTGTCAACTTCCAAGGGTTACATTTCACATGAAATGGCAAGCTCAAGAAAGCAGGGAGAACAGAGGCTTACAACCAGGACCTCCCTCAGTCAAGCTGCTGACTCAGTGGAAACATCTGAAATATTTATTGCTGGGCTAGAGCCCCAGGCTGCTGATGTAAGGAGCTGGTTCTGAACTAAGGGTCTCAAGAGGTAAGATGGAGACAGCCACACATCTATGAGGCAGGGAGGAGTGCTAGGAGAGAGAAAGTGATTTATTCAAGATCAATCTGGAAATCAAAAATTTTTTTAATGCATGAAAAAGTGATATCAGTGAAAAATGGCAGAGTAATGGCTTCCAAAAGTTTTCTTTTCCATAAAAGCAATGAGAAAACTAATAAACATTTTCAAAATCAACTTTTTTAGAAGTCTGAAAGTTAATTAAAGGCTTATAGCAATCTGAGGATCATTTCTCCAGGAGAAACATCTTACTCTTGCTAAGAAGAGCAAGGGCTGTGGCACCTTAATTGGCCCTAGTCCCATCTCACACTCTGCAGCTCCACAGTAACCATGAAAACCAACAGCCTATGGTCGCAGTAAACACCAGCAGCCTGACAGCCACCGGGGCAGAAGAACAGGGCTGAAGCTTCTTCAGATCCCAGAGGACTGTCATCATTTAACCTGTCTAGTGGTTGCTCAAAAGAGTCCACTTAAAAGACTGCCTTTATTTGGCTTAGCTCAAAGCTCACACAGCACTGAGGGAAATATCTACCAACCCCTCGATTTCTATACTCAGCTAAACTGTCATTCCAGAAGAAGGATAAAATGCAAATGTTTTCCCCATATGTACTGTTTACTGCCCATTGACTTTTGCATCAGGAAGAAGTCTGGAATCAAAGAGGAGAATTCAAAGAAAATGATGAACATAGAAACTGGTAACATAGGCTAGCAAATTTAATTATGGACTGTATAATAATCATCACATCATGTCTTGTATTTAAACAGAGAAGTGAAAATAAGGACCTAGACTGTAATAATAAGGAGACTGACAAATCAATGTGAAAAAGTGTGCAAACATCCTTGACTGTCTCAAAAGATAAGTAGAGATACTGAATAATTTCAGATTGTATTAGAGAAATCAGATATTAAATATACACATTAAGTTTTAAAATGTTGCCACTAAAGGAATATAAATAAAATCTATGCTTCCTAATCAGCAGGAGCAAAAGAGGGAACAATATGTAGAAAACTTTACAAAATAAAGGCAAGAAAGAAAAAAATATATAATTCTAAAAACCAGGGATCAAATAAACAAATTAATAGCAGACGACTATCTGATTCAATTAAAAGAAAATAACAAAGGTTCTGACCACTTAAAGTTTTTCATACCTTTAATCTCTTCAGAGGAATCTTTGGCAATAAATCTCACCATTTTTGAAGAAATGTTTATCTGATAAATTCCATCCCATTTATTTCTCTGTGGTTAAATTCAAGTATAATTAAATGGAATACTTTCAATTTTAAACTAGCATGGACTGTATACAGCTTTTCTCATAAAATCTTTCTTTTCTCTTTCTCTCCCATTTCTTCCCTCCTTTCTGCTTTTTTGGTGTATTCACACGCAACAGACGCAACAGAACTGAGCGGCTGGGCACACTCACAGTACACATACAGGCTGCTGTTTATGGCAAGCCCTGGGTTTTGCACTGGGCCAATCTTGAGGTGAAACCCAAAAGTTCAAGATTTATCGTTAGAAATTCCACTTACCCTAGAGGATTTGTGAGGCAAACGGACGTTGCTGACGTCGAGGTCGGAGAAAGAGCGGCAGGGCTCGCTGTGCGCTCTGCTGCCAACAGCTTAACAAATCCCACAGACCCTCCTCAACTCCTCTCCAGGGTCGCGATCAGCTAGGAAGGCCTGCTTCCTTCCTGGACTCTTTCCTTCCCTCTCAGCCTTCTCAGCACCGGACTCTAGCTCCCCAGCTGCTGTGCCCTGAACCCCTCTCCCTTTCTTATGCAAGGCAGTTCAGCTTTGTTGCAGCCCTTCCAAAAGTCACATTACCTGTATCCATCATCTGGCTCAGCAGTACAAGAATGTCCAAGTAACAAAGACAATGAATAACAATGGACCTCTCTCCTTTCACACAAGAAATGATAAGGGAACACAAAACTTGCCATAAGTTCTAATCATCAGTATTTTTTCAATGAAATCATATTGCTGAGAGAAAAATTAGAATAAGATACTGAGATGCTTTCTCTCAGAGAGGGAGGAAGAGAAGAAAAATCATTGTTTGGTTTTAATCCGCATGATTCCAGCCTGGGTGATAACCGGCTTGGGGTGGGGGTAGGGATCTATACACGGAAATTGCTATTTTTTTTTATGGCCAGCTTGTTATTCTGTCATATATTGTTCTATAATTCTATCAGTTACTTCCAGTTCATGGGTGTTTTGTTTTGTAGCTTTCACTTTTTTGCCTTTGTAGATGGTACTTTGTTGAACCGATTTAGGAATTTTCAATAAAAACACCAAATCCCATCACTTTACCACAGTACTGTTGCTTCAGTTTCCCGTGCGTTCTATGTATTTATTCACAGCCATTCTCGAAGATGAAGTCACCCACCTTCTGATGCTGTGTTAAATCCATTTGGATATCTTATTCTTCCTTTCCACCTTTTTGACAGTTTACACTGATTAAATCCTCAGCATTTCATAAGTGATATTTCTGTCTTTTAAGACATTCATATCTTTCTTGATCCACAACCTTGGTGATGGGATTCTAGTGAAGGATCGAGTCAAAAGGAGGCTTTATAATTGATTGTTCCTAGTGCCTTGGGTACCATTGAAAAGTGCATTTGAAATATTAAATTTTGAAGAAAGGATTTTTAACAAACATCCTAACAAGTCCTTAAATTATTCAAAAGTAGATTAAGGAACAAATTACACACACAAGGATAAAAACAATCCCATAATCAAGGGATGGTTCAAATGTTTAAAATAACTCTTAGAAATGAAATTATCAGAAGTACCCTTAGACAGTTAGATCACAAATACTTAACATGTCAAAAGATGATAAAATGAAAATGAATATGATAATTGAAGAGATACAAAAACACCTACAGGCATATGGGTGAATTTTCAGAGAATTGGTTATTAGATGAATTGATAATTATGCAACGTGGTTTTCAGGGATTTGACCTGTTACCATTTCAACTCAGTTGCAATCTGAATATTCATTCATGTTCTATTTCCTTCTCATTTCACATTATAACTAAAGCATTTTCCTCTTTGTCACATATTCTTTATGAAATTAATTGCCACCTCAATGACATTTGTTTTTTTCTGATTATAAAAGTAATAAGTGTTTGTGACAGATAATTTGAAAAAATACACAAAAAGTATGAAGGAAAAAGAAATCAACCATAATCCCATCATCTGCTGATAACCATTGTTTCTTTTTAATGAGCATCATCCCAGGCTTGGTGGTGTTGGGTTGGGGTTTAGGGAGGGGACCTATATATGGCAATTACTATTTTTTATTGTCAGCTTACTATTCTCTCATAAATTGAGAGATTCTCTCTCTCAATTCAATTAGCTACTTCCATTTCTGGGTGGTTTTTTTTGTAACTTCTGCTTTCTTGTCTGTATAGACAGTACTGTGTTGAACAATTTTAGTCATATAACTCTCTGCCCTGGTTGAATTTTCCCCCCCTCAGGAAAATTTGTAATTTGGATTAGTGGAGAAGGCAATGGCACCCCACTCCAGTACTCCTGCCTGGAAAATCCCATGGGTGGAGGAGCCTGGTAGGCTGCAGTCCATGGGGTCACTGAGGGTCGGACAGGACTGAGCGACTTCACTTTCACTTTCAGGAAAACTTCCTTAGAATGGGATTATGGGATCAAAGGGCTTCCAGGGGGTGCAGTAGCAAAGAATCTGCCTGCCAATGCAGGAGACTCGGCTCAGTCCCTGGCTGGAAGATCCCCTGGAGGGGGAAATGGCGACCCACTTTAGTATTCTTGCCTGAAAATGTTCATGGACAGAGGGGCCTGGTGGGCTACAGTCCATGGGGTTGCACAGAGTCGGACATGACTGAGCATGTAGGAGCAAGTGTTATGGGATCAAAAGTTCTCATTACATAAAATTTCAATCCCCAGACAGTTCAGAAGAGAAAAGTGAGGCCCAGAGAGGAGAAGAGACTTATCTACAATTACTTAGCCTTTGAATAACCTAGCACCCAGGTCTCCCAGCTCCTAGCTACCCAGGTCTCCCACCGCTGAGCCTATTGAGGGTAGGAAGACCTTCCAGTTATCAGGAATCCATTATTGTTGGAAGCCTGTCAGTTTGTTATTCTTCTTCCATTAAATTAAAGACACTATAAAAGTTTTCTAATAACCAAATCCTTCAAAATGAACTGTTTGAAGGCTCTGAAGTCTCACCCTGGGGCAAGACATTTACAAGGCTCAAATAAATCTTCCACAAAGCCTTTATAGGATCCTTAAAACCCAATTCCACCACAAAATGCTTGTTTTTATTATAAATTGAGTTTTTATTATCAGCACAAATGCTAGCAGTGCTGCTGACGTGGTAAACAGGAAGCATATGAGCAATCATAAATATTCACACACCTCTGGCAGAAGTAATTGGTACCTAGGGCAAGAGTTCCGGCCAAATTCTGATGAGCAGACCCAGAGAAATGGAGGATTCAAGATGTGAGGCAGTCCCCTCACCCCGGCCCTGCCACACACACACAGGAAAGGGCTGCAAGGGACAAAGAGGACAAGAGGATGGTGGCTCTGTGGGTAACCTGAAAGACCTGGGCTGGAAGGGCCCTGCGTGAGGGGCAGGATGGGAAGACCGAGATCACCAGACACTGCAGGCTGACCCACCTTACTTCCTGCCTGTTTTGACCAAGGTAAAATTCACAGAACATAAAATTCACCACCTTTTAAAAAGATTTTTTTAATGTGGACCATTTCCTTTAAAGTCGTTACTGAATTTGTTACATACAATATTGCTTCTGTTTTATGGAATGGAATGGAATGGGAAGGTCGCTCAGTCGTGTCCGACTCTTTAATCTGGGTTTTTTGGCCTCGAGGCATGTGGGATCTTATCTTCCCCACCAGGGATTGAACCTGCACGCCTGGCATTGGAAGGCAAAGTCTTAACCACTGGATGGCCAGGGAAGTTGCTTCACCATTTAAAGTGTGCAGGTCGTCAAGCACATCCACAGTATAGTCCAATCTTCACCTCCATCTAGTTTCAAAACGTTTCATCACCCAAAGGGAGCCCCTGTACCCATTAAGCATCACTTCTCACCCTCCCCTTTTCCCTGCCCTTGGCAACCACAAATATGCTTTTGTCTCAATATTTCATATTTATGGAATATGTAATATGTGGCCTTTGGCGTCTGACTTTGTTCACTTGGCACAGTGTTTTCAAGGCCCATCCACGAAGCGTGTGCCGGTGCTTTTCTCCCTTTCCGTGGATGAGTAATATTCTGTTGTGTGGATCTGACACACTGCATTCGTTCGTTCATCTGCTGACGGGCATTGGCATTGTTCCTGTCCTTCTGCATTTATGAGTGGCATTTGCAGTGGACGCGTGTGCAAAGGGAAATCAAGAGCGGTGGACACATGTGGAGCTGTTCAGAGGGGCAACTCCACAGGACAGACCAAAGGGCTGGATGCCCAGAGCGAGGGGGAGAGAAGTCAGGACCAGCGCCTACATTTTTGGCTTTAGCAGTTGGGTTCCTGTGGTGACATTCGCGGGGACAGGGAACCCAAAAGAGAAGGTAAGCACGATGAGGTCCATGTTGGACACACAGAAGTGGACGTGTGCCTGGGGAACAACTAAGGGGAGAGCGGTCCCTCAAGGAAGCCCCAGCTTTATTTTGCCACCCCTTAGAGTCTGGTGATGTACTGTCCTTCCTGTGGACAGCCTGGCCTCAGCACTTACTCAAGAGAGTTTGTGGATTGAATAAAGGAGTGGCTGACTCCTGGTCCCTACACATACCTCGCTCACTTTGCTGTGTTCTCTTTCTTAATTTCCTCCCTTCACCTTTTGAAATCTTTCCCATCCCACCATGAGCCACCTTCTCCAGGAGTCACCACCTCGGTGCCCAGTCTGCAGACCCCAGGGCAGGAGCCACGAGAGGTCCAGAGGGGGAGATGGGCAGACACATCTGTGAAGGCGGCCTGCAAGCGTCCAGAGCCGTTAGATCCTCTGCCCTGGGCCAGGCTTCCCTGATAGCTAGTTGGTAAAGAATTTGCCTGCAATGCAGGAGTGAAGTGAAGTCACTCAGTTGTGTCCAACTCTTTGCGACCCCATGAATGGTAGCCTACCACGCTCCTCTATCTGTGGGATTCTCCAGGCAAGAATACTGGAGTGGGTTGCCATTTCCTTCTCCAGGAGATATTCCCAACCCAGGGATTGAACCCGGGTCTCTCGCATCGCAGGCAAACGCTTTACCACCTGAGCCACCAGGGAAGTACAATGCAGGAGACCCCAGTTCAATTCCTGGGTTGGAAGATCCTTTGGAGTAAGGGATAGGCTACCCACTCCGATATCCTGGGCTGGAGAATCCCATGGGCTGTATAGTCCATGGGGTCACAAAGAGTCAGCCACAACTGAGCGACTTTCACTTTCATTTTCACTTCACTTGGGCTGGACACAGAGACAGGGGAGGGCTCCAGATCAGGGTCTGGGCTCTGAGGAAACTTCAGTGGAGAAGGCCAGCCAGGCTCAGTAGGTCAGGGAGCACGGAGCTCTGGCTGGGGCAGTTTCCTGTCTGCCCAAATGAAAGACTTGGTGACGGCAGCCGTGAAGCCAGCAGGCCCTGTCAAGGCGGCTGGGATGGAACATGCAGCTACCTGTGATGTGGGTCAGTGTGTCAGATGCCAAAGCCAGAGGAGCCAGGAAGGAGGACTCACACATCCCAGCCCCTGGAGCAAAGGAACGAGCAGGGGTGGAGGGACAGGGGATGGCAGCTCGCCATCCAGCAGGCTCCCGGTCCTCACGAGTTCTTCGCGTAGGTGGCTCACTGTCCCCGTTGTACCTGGCCCATCGCATGCTTAACCCTCCCACCCCCAGCTTTGCTCCTGCCAAAAAACCATCCATGGTGCTGTCCCCGGTTCTCTCTGCCCATCCACATCCTTCTCCACATGTAGAGCCTCAGTCAGGTGGGTGCTCAGTCCTCTTAGCTGTCGCTTCCTTTGGTTCACACCACCACCTCCAGGGAGCCCTCCCTGAGCACCCATAATCCTTCATCTGAGGCATCCAGTAGAGTTCAAAGGTTATCAGCCTGTCCTGCAGATTTTGGACATGGCCTCCATCATCTTGTGAGCCAGTCCCTTAAGATCAGTCTCTCTGTATCTGTATCACACACACGCATGCATGCATCCACACTATTGAGAACCCTGGAGAACCCTGACTCATACACCTTGGAACCCAGCAAAGGGCCTGAGTGAAGCTCCATCCCCACCCCAGATGGTCATTTATGCTAATTCAGTGAGGAGTTCAGGGGGTCTGTCTCTCACCTGTAGGCAGAGACCCCCATCTTCACAGCCTCTATCAGTTTCACACCCTGTGGATTCACGCGGTGCTCCTGGCTGGGCTGAAATGAGAGGAAGGAATAAGACCCAAGATTCTTAACTCAGGCTGCCTGGAATGAGGTGAGCTTTCAGGGAGGATTTAAATCCGAAGGCCCCAACTCATATTCTCCCTTTGATTTCCATTCTGGCTGTATATTTTGGAACTAATCTTTGTTCAGTAAAAATGGTTAATGACAAATTAACATTTCTCTTCCAGCAAATACAGTGTGGTGGGCAGTCGTCTACATGCTTAGGTAACATCTGAACACCATCATTGGGTTTTGGTGTCTACAACAATAGATGTTAAAAAAGACATACTTTAAGACTTACTCTGCTGTTATGATTATGAACATCTGTTCATATTTACAGAAGACCCAGATTAAGTTAGAAAATGTCAGAGCAAAGAATGTGCATGGAAACTCCCACACCCTTCGGGTTTTATTTTAATCCACAAAGGTGTTGGGAGACTCAGGGCACGGTGCTTCTTGGGGGGCAAGTTCATGATTTTTAAATCATGAAGGAGCCCATAATATCAGTGGTCCTCAACTCAGGGGCTTTCCAGGAGAAGAAGGCTCACTGTTAAAAACTGGAACTTCACCAGACTTAAATGTGCTTGGATATACAAGCCTTGCCTAGAAGCATGCTCTCAGGTCTTAAACCTCACAGAGCAAAAGAGGCCACACATGACCCAAGAGGCCCTGTGGGGAGCCATGCCCCAGAAATGGCTGAGCTNATGTGCTTGGATATACAAGCCTTGCCTAGAAGCATGCTCTCAGGTCTTAAACCTCACAGAGCAAAAGAGGCCACACATGACCCAAGAGGCCCTGTGGGGAGCCATGCCCCAGAAATGGCTGAGCTGGTTTATGCCTTGGAAGAAAATTGCAGCCTCTGTCAAATGATGTCCTCTCATCCAGCAACCCTGACGCGTCCATAATATTTTGAGACTAATCTTGACATGCTTGTTCAAGCTTCTGGCAGAAGTTTCTCTTTCTGTTTATTTATTTGATTAATTTTTATTTCGTCAAGAGCTCACTCTCAGGACAATTGGACAGGAAAGCTGGTTCATTTTGTCTGAGCTTCCTTGGTGCCTGACTTTTTCCTACAAGTGAAGTATGNACTAGGCTCTAAGGATGGGGAAACTGAGGCACGGAGAGTTTGCTTGTTTTTTAAAGTTGTTTTCACTAAATTTACAGCCTGAGTCAGGGTTCTCCAGAGAAACAGAACCAATCGGAAGTATGTATACATACAAACAGTCCCAAACGTATGAGAGTTAAATATTTTGATGGTGCGAAAGCAATAGGCATTCAGTAGAAAATGTACTTTGCATTCTGAATGTTGATTTCTTCCTGGACTGGTGATCGGCAGTAAGATCCTCTCTCGTGATGCTGGGCAGCGGCAGTCACAGATCCCCGCCAGTCACGCGATCATGAGAGGAGACAACCCGCACACTTACAGCCAGTCTGGACGCAGGCAAGCATTGTTTTTCACTCCCAGCACAGTATTCAATACATTACATGAGACGCTTTATTATAAAATAGGCTTTGTGTTGGATGAGTTTGACCAGCTGTGTCGGTCAGGTGCATTGACCAGTGTGTTGATTAGGGTTCTGAGCGTGTCTAAGACGGGCTGGGCTACGCTGTGGTGTTTGGTAAGTTACATGCTTGTGCGCCAGGTCACTTTCGNAGTTTGACCAGCTGTGTCGGTCAGGTGCATTGACCAGTGTGTTGATTAGGGTTCTGAGCGTGTCTAAGACGGGCTGGGCTACGCTGTGGTGTTTGGTAAGTTACATGCTTGTGCGCCAGGTCACTTTCGTCTCTAGTCTCCCGCATTGGCAGGCTGGTTCTTTACCACTAGCGCCACCTACGTTAGGTGTATTAAATGCATTTTTGACTTAAAATATTTTCAACTTACGATGAGTTTATGGAGACAGATCAAGGAAGATTTGTATATGTAGATCTGTGAGGAGATTTATTATAGAAATGGGCTCCTGTGATTAAGGAGACTGAGAAGTCCAAGATCTGTAGATAGGCAAGCCAGAGACTCTGGTATAAGTTCCTTCCTGAAAGCCAAAGGCAAGGGGAAAAAAAAGTCCCAGCTCAAGCATTTGGACAGGAGGAGCACCTCTCACTCCTGGAGAGGGAGCACTATTCACTCCTGGAGAAGGGTCAGAGTTTCTGTTCTATTCAGTCCTTTCATAGACTGCCGGCGGCCCATCCCCACTAGGGAGGACAGACAGCTCTTCCCTGACTACCAGTTCAGATATTCTGTTCGCCCAGAAACACCTTCACAGACACACCCAGAGTAACTTTTGACCAAATGTCTGCGCATCCTGTAGTCCAGTCAGGTTGACACATAAATTTGCCCCACACAGCCTGAGAGGGAAAGCAAAAAAATGAAGAAGTGAATACAAGTGGGATGAGGGTAAGAGAGCAGAAAAATAAGGCTGCGTGAGAACTCACAGCAAGGGGTCCTTGCCTGGCGTGGGAATACTCTGTGTTTCGAGGCCAGAAGGAGAGGCAGGGGCTCTGGGTGGGGTTTCCAGCGTCTATGAGCAGGTGGACAGAGCACCTTAGGAACTGGAGCATTTTCTCTCTGCCTGTGAATTACACAGTGATGGTTAAGGCTATCAGGCTCTCCGTGGTGCTTAGAGGGGAAGGCAGGCATCTTAAGATGTTCCACCAAAATCAAAACGTCTTGTAGGTAAGGGAATTTGATTTAATGTGGCCCCAGCCTGTTGAAGGGCTTCCCTGATGGCTTAGCAGGTACAGAATCTGTCCACAGTGCAGGAGACACAGGTTCAATCCCTGGGTCGGGAAAGTTCCCTGGAGGAGGAAATGGCAACTCACTCCAGCATTCTTGCCTGAAAAATCTCATGCACAGAGAAGCCTGGCAGGCTATAGTCCATGGGGTCACAAAAAGCCAGACACAGCCAAGCACGAGCGCAAGTCTGTGATCACTGAGATTCAACAGCCATAAGCCACTTCAAGGGAGCATGAGATTTTGCTAGTCTTGGCTTAATTTTTAAGATGCTGTTGCATTTCTTTTAATTCTTGTTAAATAAATCAATTTGTTTGATCCTCACAACAGTTCTCTAAAGGAGGTGTATTATTATTTGTATTCTCATTTTTACAGATAACACACAGAGGTTAAGCAATTTTCCCAAGTTTGCACGGCCAGGCAGCCTGGCCTCAAGGTCTGTGCTTTAATATCAAGCTGGAGTCCAGCTAGAATTTCAATGTTTGTTTCTCAACAGTCAGATGAGGGACTTCGCTGGCCTTCCAGTGACTGAGACTCTGCACTTCCAATGCAGGGGGCGCTGGCTCTATCCCTGGTGGGGGACTGAAATCCCACATGACACAAGGCCAAAAAATTAAAAAATAAACAGCTGGATCACCTGTGTCCTCAAGAGCATCCTCTCTGGACAACTTTCTGAACCAGATTGGGTCCACCATGAATCTGGGATAAACCAAAAGCATTCAGAAAATGCATGATCAGCACCATACTGGACACACAAACACAGGAGGATGTTCTTGACTACAAGAGCTCTCCAGATTCCTGGAATTCCGCCCCTCTAGCTTTCCTTCTTTGGCTGAAGGACTCTTCCAGAGAAAAGGCCACCTTACCTACAGAGTGCTCCTTTACCCAACAAGCTCCAGTATGATGACCCCAACTCACAGGTCCCACCACGGCTCCATCTTGCACCCACTGCAGTTTCCCTGCCACAAGAATTGGCCTGAGCTCATATTGGTTAAGGGTAAACCAATATTTACTCTTGATTTTGAAAAGGGAAGGGGAGTCAATTGCTTGCCCTAACCATGCCTGGCAGAGGTTGTGAGAAGGTGACTTGTCCATTAAAAGCCCAGCTCATGTTTTATGTATTTCTAAAGAGCCACAATTTGAACTTAATTCCTCCTCCCTTTAAGACAAGAACCCCCAAGTTAGCATTTAAAATGTCACACACAGTCAGAGGCCTCTGTGGGTCATAGAGGGCTGGACAGTTTATACTAGGAAGTCGTAAAATTGATGCTGAATGATTTCAAGACCCAGAGAGTTGCCTAAGAGGTCGAGAATAGAAAATTTGAAACTAAACCATGAATAAATCTTAGGAAAGCTGATGGCAGAGCTTTAAAAAAGGAAAGTGGTAAATAGGCTGAGTTGAAACTTTGAATTCACATTATGAGGGTTAGTGAAAGGAAGTGACCCTTAGGTTGGCAGTGAGTTGTGGAGGGTCCCTGTGTGCAGGAGGTATGCCCCTCACCAAGGTCACCTCAGCTGAAGCAGTGTCCTTATTAATCAGTAGGACAATGGAGATGCTGGGACATCGAGCTAGTGAATTCAAAGCAGGGATTTGAACTAGAGCCTGCCTGGATCGAGGCATGTGAAGGACTCACAACAGAGCTGGGCTCCCAGGAAGTACAATATGTACATTACCACCATCGTCACTATCATCATCATCATCATCATCATTATTTTAAAGTCTAAAGATATAAGCCTTAGGGGCTCTTAGTTCCCGTGATGTGATCCTTTCTAAAAGACTCTACCTGGGACTTCCCCGATGGTCCAGTGGTTAAGAATCCACCCTGCAACCCAGGGGACTCAGTTCAATCCCTGGTCTGGGGACTAAGATCCCACATGTCACAGGGCAACTAAGCCCGTACGCTACAAGTACTGAGCCCAGATGTCAAACTGGAGAGTCCATGCGGCGCATTGAAAGACACTGCAAGACCCAGCAAAGATTCCACACGCCACAGCTGAGGCCCGGCACAGCCCAACAGAGAAAAGACCCAACAAAGATTCCACACGCCACAGCTGAGGCCCGGCACAGCCCAACAGAGAAAAGACTCTTCCTAGCTGTCACCCCAAATTTACCTTAGTTATTTTGGAAATTCTACTTGATGTGTGGATCAACTCGAAAAGCTGATCATGGAACTCAACTTGAAAAGTGGATCATGGAAGAAACTGTTAACCACCATTAACTAAGCCCAGCCAGCCCTTTCTGTTGCCTCCAAACATTATGTGTAGTAACAGCTTTTTATTACCCATCTTGTCTTGCAATTGCTTGCTTTGCCAACATGCTGTAGATCTTTCCATATCAGCTCACAGAGCTGCATCCTAAAGCCATGGCTGGGCTGGCTGCTGGTGGAGGATCCCACCTAAGCCAGGACCAGGAGAGGCTCCCTGTGATGGATTTTTCTTTGCTTATCCTTTCTCTCCATAACCAAGGCTAATTATTACCACCCTTCACATTAATTTCTCTGAGATTGATCGATTCGGCCATGGAGGCTGAGCGTTGCTCTGAACCGACTCAGGGATCACACACACCAGGGCCCAGAAGGAGAGCCCTCTCTTGGTTCTGTTCTGTTGAGTTTGTTTGGTTTGGTTTTGTTTAAGCGCCTACACCCCCAAAGCAATTCTTTTTCATTTTTTCTACACAAATCACCTACTTCGGGCGCACGCAGCCCACCCGTTCCCTCCCCAGCCTCTCACCACCTAGAAGAATCCTGGTCTCCATCTAAGCCTTCGACATTCATCAGGGCTGCACATTTGAACCACCTAGGGAGCCTTTCAAAAATCCTGAGGCCTCAGCCACGCCCCAGACCAATTAAACCAGCAACCTCGGGGGTGGGGCCAGGCACCAGGCATTTCTAAAGCTCAGAGGTGACTGCAACATAGTTGGGGATGGAAACCACCCCACTCAATGCCAAGTCCAAAGGCTTCTGTTCTGTGAAGTAGCAGCCTCTAATTTCATCTGCTCCCAGCCTAGTGTACACACATACCGCGGTTATTTTTCTTTTCAGTAAAAACATTACCTTTATTTGTTCTTTTTGGAGTACTGTATTCAAAATTGTAAAGGTACACAAGGAAAATCCCCCTTCCACCTCCCAGCTTCCCTCCGCAGAAGGAAAAGTGTTCATTTTCTGCTCTCTGAGGCGCCATGACCGAGGGGACAGGCGCAGTCTTTGGGTCACTGAGATCTGCCTTTAATCCTGCTTCTGGGGACTCTCCTGGTGGTCCAGGGGTTAACACGTCACCTCCCAGTGCAAGGGATGTGTGTTCAATCCCTGGTTGGATAA
>SJYW01046446.1:547846-562932 GCA_006410735.1 Raphicerus campestris | reverse complement strand
GTTCGCCCAGAAACACCTTCACAGACACACCCAGAGTAACTTTTGACCAAATGTCTGCGCATCCTGTAGTCCAGTCAGGTTGACACATAAATTTGCCCCACACAGCCTGAGAGGGAAAGCAAAAAAATGAAGAAGTGAATACAAGTGGGATGAGGGTAAGAGAGCAGAAAAATAAGGCTGCGTGAGAACTCACAGCAAGGGGTCCTTGCTGGCGTGGGAATACTCTGTGTTTCGAGGCCAGAAGGAGAGGCAGGGGCTCTGGGTGGGGTTTCCAGCGTCTATGAGCAGGTGGACAGAGCACCTTAGGAACTGGAGCATTTTCTCTCTGCCTGTGAATTACACAGTGATGGTTAAGGCTATCAGGCTCTCCGTGGTGCTTAGAGGGGAAGGCAGGCATCTTAAGATGTTCCACCAAAATCAAAACGTCTTGTAGGTAAGGGAATTTGATTTAATGTGGCCCCAGCCTGTTGAAGGGCTTCCCTGATGGCTTAGCAGGTACAGAATCTGTCCACAGTGCAGGAGACACAGGTTCAATCCCTGGGTCGGGAAAGTTCCCTGGAGGAGGAAATGGCAACTCACTCCAGCATTCTTGCCTGAAAAATCTCATGCACAGAGAAGCCTGGCAGGCTATAGTCCATGGGGTCACAAAAAGCCAGACACAGCCAAGCACGAGCGCAAGTCTGTGATCACTGAGATTCAACAGCCATAAGCCACTTCAAGGGAGCATGAGATTTTGCTAGTCTTGGCTTAATTTTTAAGATGCTGTTGCATTTCTTTTAATTCTTGTTAAATAAATCAATTTGTTTGATCCTCACAACAGTTCTCTAAAGGAGGTGTATTATTATTTGTATTCTCATTTTTACAGATAACACACAGAGGTTAAGCAATTTTCCCAAGTTTGCACGGCCAGGCAGCCTGGCCTCAAGGTCTGTGCTTTAATATCAAGCTGGAGTCCAGCTAGAATTTCAATGTTTGTTTCTCAACAGTCAGATGAGGGACTTCGCTGGCCTTCCAGTGACTGAGACTCTGCACTTCCAATGCAGGGGGCGCTGGCTCTATCCCTGGTGGGGGACTGAAATCCCACATGACACAAGGCCAAAAAATTAAAAAATAAACAGCTGGATCACCTGTGTCCTCAAGAGCATCCTCTCTGGACAACTTTCTGAACCAGATTGGGTCCACCATGAATCTGGGATAAACCAAAAGCATTCAGAAAATGCATGATCAGCACCATACTGGACACACAAACACAGGAGGATGTTCTTGACTACAAGAGCTCTCCAGATTCCTGGAATTCCGCCCCTCTAGCTTTCCTTCTTTGGCTGAAGGACTCTTCCAGAGAAAAGGCCACCTTACCTACAGAGTGCTCCTTTACCCAACAAGCTCCAGTATGATGACCCCAACTCACAGGTCCCACCACGGCTCCATCTTGCACCCACTGCAGTTTCCCTGCCACAAGAATTGGCCTGAGCTCATATTGGTTAAGGGTAAACCAATATTTACTCTTGATTTTGAAAAGGGAAGGGGAGTCAATTGCTTGCCCTAACCATGCCTGGCAGAGGTTGTGAGAAGGTGACTTGTCCATTAAAAGCCCAGCTCATGTTTTATGTATTTCTAAAGAGCCACAATTTGAACTTAATTCCTCCTCCCTTTAAGACAAGAACCCCCAAGTTAGCATTTAAAATGTCACACACAGTCAGAGGCCTCTGTGGGTCATAGAGGGCTGGACAGTTTATACTAGGAAGTCGTAAAATTGATGCTGAATGATTTCAAGACCCAGAGAGTTGCCTAAGAGGTCGAGAATAGAAAATTTGAAACTAAACCATGAATAAATCTTAGGAAAGCTGATGGCAGAGCTTTAAAAAAGGAAAGTGGTAAATAGGCTGAGTTGAAACTTTGAATTCACATTATGAGGGTTAGTGAAAGGAAGTGACCCTTAGGTTGGCAGTGAGTTGTGGAGGGTCCCTGTGTGCAGGAGGTATGCCCCTCACCAAGGTCACCTCAGCTGAAGCAGTGTCCTTATTAATCAGTAGGACAATGGAGATGCTGGGACATCGAGCTAGTGAATTCAAAGCAGGGATTTGAACTAGAGCCTGCCTGGATCGAGGCATGTGAAGGACTCACAACAGAGCTGGGCTCCCAGGAAGTACAATATGTACATTACCACCATCGTCACTATCATCATCATCATCATCATCATTATTTTAAAGTCTAAAGATATAAGCCTTAGGGGCTCTTAGTTCCCGTGATGTGATCCTTTCTAAAAGACTCTACCTGGGACTTCCCCGATGGTCCAGTGGTTAAGAATCCACCCTGCAACCCAGGGGACTCAGTTCAATCCCTGGTCTGGGGACTAAGATCCCACATGTCACAGGGCAACTAAGCCCGTACGCTACAAGTACTGAGCCCAGATGTCAAACTGGAGAGTCCATGCGGCGCATTGAAAGACACTGCAAGACCCAGCAAAGATTCCACACGCCACAGCTGAGGCCCGGCACAGCCCAACAGAGAGAAGACCCAACAAAGATTCCACACGCCACAGCTGAGGCCCGGCACAGCCCAACAGAGAAAAGACTCTTCCTAGCTGTCACCCCAAATTTACCTTAGTTATTTTGGAAATTCTACTTGATGTGTGGATCAACTCGAAAAGCTGATCATGGAACTCAGCTTGAAAAGTGGATCATGGAAGAAACTGTTAACCACCATTGACTAATCCCAGCCAGCCCCTTCTGTTGCCTCCAAACATTATGTGTAGTAACAGCTTTTTATTACCCATCTTGTCTTGCAATTGCTTGCTTTGCCAACATGCTGTAGATCTTTCCATATCAGCTCACAGAGCTGCATCCTAAAGCCATGGCTGGGCTGGCTGCTGGTGGAGGATCCCACCTAAGCCAGGACCAGGAGAGGCTCCCTGTGATGGATTTTTCTTTGCTTATCCTTTCTCTCCATAACCAAGGCTAATTATTACCACCCTTCACATTAATTTCTCTGAGATTGATCGATTCGGCCATGGAGGCTGAGCGTTGCTCTGAACCGACTCAGGGATCACACACACCAGGGCCCAGAAGGAGAGCCCTCCCTTGGTTCTGTTCTGTTGAGTTTGTTTGGTTTGGTTTTGTTTAAGCGCCTACACCCCCAAAGCAATTCTTTTTCATTTTTTCTACACAAATCACCTACTTCGGGTGCACGCAGCCCACCCGTTCCCTCCCCAGCCTCTCACCACCTAGAAGAATCCTGGTCTCCATCTAAGCCTTCGACATTCATCAGGGCTGCACATTTGAACCACCTAGGGAGCCTTTCAAAAATCCTGAGGCCTCAGCCACGCCCCAGACCAATTAAACCAGCAACCTCGGGGGTGGGGCCAGGCACCAGGCATTTCTAAAGCTCAGAGGTGACTGCAACATAGTTGGGGATGGAAACCACCCCACTCAATGCCAAGTCCAAAGGCTTCTGTTCTGTGAAGTAGCAGCCTCTAATTTCATCTGCTCCCAGCCTAGTGTACACACATACCGCGGTTATTTTTCTTTTCAGTAAAAACATTACCTTTATTTGTTCTTTTTGGAGTACTGTATTCAAAGTTGTAAAGGTACACAAGGAAAATCCCCCTTCCACCTCCCAGCTTCCCTCCACAGAAGGAAAAGTGTTCATTTTCTGCTCTCTGAGGCGCCATGACCGAGGGGACAGGCGCAGTCTTTGGGTCACTGAGATCTGCCTTTAATCCTGCTTCTGGGGACTCTCCTGGTGGTCCAGGGGTTAACACGTCACCTCCCAGTGCAAGGGATGTGTGTTCAATCCCTGGTTGGATAAGTAAGATTACACATACCTCGTGGCCAAAAAAAAACACCCCAAAACAAAACGTAAGACAGAAGCAATATCGTAACAAATTCAATAAGGACTTTGAAAAAAAAATTGTTTATAAAAGATTTATAAATAAATAATAGAAATAAATGCAGAAGGAAATGACAATCCCCTTCAGTATTCTTGCTTGGAAGATCCCATGGATGGAGGAGCCCGGCAGGTTACAGTCCATGGGGTCACAAAGAGTTGGACANACATACCTCGTGGCCAAAAAAAAAAAAACCCCAAAACAAAACGTAAGACAGAAGCAATATCGTAACAAATTCAATAAGGACTTTGAAAAAAAAAAATTGTTTATAAAAGATTTATAAATAAATAATAGAAAGAAATGGAGAAGGAAATGACAATCCCCTTCAGTATTCTTGCTTGGAAGATCCCATGGATGGAGGAGCCTGGCAGGTTACAGTCCATGGGGTCACAAAGAGTTGGACACGACTGACCGACTAACACACACATATAAATAAATCCTGCTTTCACCACTGACTCCCCATATGACCTTGGATTAGTCATTCAGGTCTCCAATCCTTGGTTTCCCATCTGTAAAGTGGAAATAATGCCCCCTGCCTCTTGGAGCTGTGAAAGGGATGTTTGGGTTTTCTCCTCCATTCTAGCAAATGATCCTAACACTTAGAGGCTTATAAAACAACCATTTATTCATTCAAAAAGTGATGGGTCAGGAATTCAGGCCTGGGTGATCAGGGTCCACAAGGAGTCCTCGGAGGTCATTCTCCTCACTAATGGCTGGACTAGAAGCTCCAAGACAGCTCCACTCACATGACTGCCTCACTGGGGCCCTTCTGCTTGGCCTCTGACTAGTTCAGGCTTCCTCACAGCATGCCCTCTGGTGGTCAGATATAGACTGCCCTCCCTCAAGAAGAATGTAGAGCAGGAAAGTGGACACACAGCCAATTTTCAGAAGTTACATGGTCCACCCAGATTCAAGGGGAGAAGAAATAGGCACCAGTTTGTGATGGGGAAGTGCAGTGGTCACATCGTCAAAGAGCACATGGGGTGAGGTATCCTTTCGGTCTCCTTAGAAACACAATCCACCTCTAGGGGGATTCAACGCACAGTGCCAGCATAAGGCACTGTGGCAGGAAGCCAAGAACTGTGAGGTCTTCCCAGATAGCTCAGTCATAAAGAGCCCGCCAGCCAATGCAGGAGACGCAGAAGACTTGGGTTCGATCCTTGGGTCAGAAAGATCCCCTGGAGAAGGAACTGGCAACCCACTCCATCCTTGTCTGGACAGTCCTATGGACAGAGGAGCCTGGTGCACTGCGGTCCATAGGGTGGCAAAGAGTCAGATGTGATTGAGCAACTGAGCGTCAGACGTTAGAGCCCATCTTTCTTCTCAGCACACAGTTCTTGTGCTATTTACTACAGTTCATTATTTAAATATTTTCTTTAAGTTCCATCCTTGGTGCCTGGCCAAGAGCCTGGCACAGGATAGATGATCAGTAAGTATTTCCATGAAATTTCAGCATTCATGGTACATCCAGTCCTGTGANAGAGGAGCCTGGTGCACTGCGGTCCATAGGGTGGCAAAGAGTCAGATGTGATTGAGCAACTGAGCGTCAGACGTTAGAGCCTATCTTTCTTCTCAGCACACAGTTCTTGTGCTTTTTGCTACAGTTCATTATTTAAATATTTTCTTTAAGTTCCATCCTTGGTGCCTGGCCAAGAGCCTGGCACAAGATAGATGACCAGTAAGTATTTCTATGAAATTTCAGCATTTATGGTACATCCAGTCCTATGAGTGCTAACAGGAGGGATTCCTAAAATACCAAGTCATTCGATGCCTTTCCTGGCTTCCCCCGCCTCCGCCCTCTTACATGCTGGTCACTCTGGTGTGCTGTGTCCACAACCTGAAAGGCCCTCCTTCCCTCTTGTCATCACAGTGTCTTCCTGTCCAAATTCTCCACGTTCACCACCATGAAATCGCTTGAGCCTGAAGCTCTTCTCAAGCTCCCAAGCAGGAAGATGGAGGACAAATGTTTGAGCATCTACTGTGTCACAAGCATGTTGTCAGAAGCTTGGGATGAACAAGACAAGGACAGGTGGCAGGTGGAGATGTGTAAGGACCAGGGGGAGCAGGAGCAGAGGTGGAAGACGTGAGCAAGGCATGACACGACTCCCGCCCAGAAGGACCACAGGGTGAGTGAGAAGAGATTTGATGACCAGACCAAGCAATGTCTCCAATTTCCTGCGATGAACTGGAGCCTCATTTTCCAGGCAAAAGGGCCCCACAGCAGGCATTTCTAGAGGACGAGAGACATAATTAGACATGCAGCCCATTGTGCAGATGAACTGAGGGCAAAGGATGGATGTTTCATCGTGTACCATCTTGGCACTCAGACTTCTGAGCCCTGGACAGTCAAAACAAGGCTCTCCACTTCAAATCCTCCTCCGTGGGGAGACTGAGGCCTGGGTGGAGAAGGGGACTACCCACAGTGAGGGGCACGGGCCTTTGGCCATGCAGCTGGATTCCAGAAAACATGTCTGCCAGGCTTGTGTCTGACATTGAGAAATGTCTTAGCAGCACAGGGGGTAATGATTGATAGGTCTGATGAATACATCCCCATTATTATTGAAATTTATACACATTCTACCGATCGAAGACTTTTCCCGGTGTATGAGACTCATTTAATATTCACAGCTGTTGTTTTTCAACTGGAAACCCAAGCATCTGGCCCCTGGATTGACAAAGCTGAAATCTGGGGGCACCTTCCAGAAAGCAAATTCCAGATCTAAAGCCCCCATTTGAAAAGTGCCCCCTGCCACTAATTTACATGTGACCTGAGCAGCCGGCTGCTGAATCTGAGCCATATTCTAGGAAAATGAACCAGGTCACAGACAGGATGAGCCAGCCCAGACCCTCACTTACCTGGGAAAGCTCCAGCTCCCTGTGACTATTCATTCAGGCATTCATTGGTTAACAGATCTTTTGAACACCTACTATTTGCCAAGTCCTGGGGTAGGTGCTAAGGATACAGCAAAACCACTGTAGACCAGGGCCCTGACCTCGGCTGTCACATAGAGCAGATTGGTTTTCAGCAAGCCTGTTGTTCATCCTGGCAGCAGAGTGGGCCCTGGCAGCCTCCGGAAGCTTCAGGGAAGCAATGCAGATTCTCGCTGCTGGGACATGTGCACTGCTGCGTCCCCGGCGAGGAGCTGTGGGTGGGCTCCATCGGATCGCAGGGCAGAGGCACAGCGTGAGTGGAGACACAGTCAGGAGAGCCTGGGGACAGCGGGTCTAAGCTCCGGAGGCTAAAGAAGAGCCGCCCAAGACAAAGTGTCCTGCCGAACCCCCAGTCATGAGGGCCTTCCGTGCCAGGCTGAGGAACTGGGGCTTCATTCTATGGTCAGGCAGCCCTGGCAGTGTTGGAGGACGGGAGTGATGTACAAAACAGGAGAAACAACAGGATCGTTCCGATGTGGGTCTACACCATCCCCACGTGCCCCTGGAATATGCTGCCCCTATCCCCGCTATGCTCAGTCCGCAGCCCAACCAGGAGGCTTCCTAAAGACATAAACTCCAAGGGTATCTCAGAAGGAATACTCTCAGAAACCACTTGGATGGGGGATGGTGCTCCCCGGGATGTTCTCGTGTTAAGAGGAGGGTCAGTCACCATGCCCCAACAGTGTTAATGGACTGGAAGAGTTAGATATGCAAGTCTGGGCCCGAGCTGAACTCGGTGGTGCAATAGTCCAAGGCTTCCAACAGAGGCCCTGTTCTGTTCCTCACCCAGGCCCACCCCATCCCTCTTCTGAACAAATGCTCAAACAAATGTTAAAAAACATTGTTTGAAAGGATGGCCACATTGCTAGCATTGCCAAGACATTCAGGTCTCTGGCACTGCCAGAGGGGGACAGACACTGTGCTCGGTCCTGCTCAGCTCTCTCCAGCCCCAGACAGGATGGAGGCTATCACCTCCAGAGGCAAAGATGTGTCCCAGTAGCAGAGCTGGGGTTACAACCGGAGGGCTTCAAATACTCTGGGTTAAGATGTCCAGATCACAAAAACTCTGTGACCAAGAATCAAGAAGGTGATTCCATCAGAGTAGAAGCCCTACAGAGAAGGCCCGGCCATCAGATCAGACTCGAGGTGAGAGAGGGCAAGGAAATGCACCCAGAAGTCAGTGAGCTCCGGGATTCATAGGAAAGACAGCACACTGGGAGAAAGGAAAGGAGACCAATCGCGTGAGAAAAGAATGCTTGTTTGTGTACTCGGCCGCCTGCAGTAACCCCTAGAAGAAAATGCAGGAATGCCAACACTGTTAGCAAAAGACACGTTTTGTTGACCCAAGGGGATCAGAGCCAGGGAAGANTGGCAACCGGGGCTCCCTCCAGCTGGGCAACAACGGGAGGCATACGGCTGAAAGGTCTCAAAGCTGCCCACCGGGAAGTGACGAAGTCAGGATATACACTCACCAGCTCTCATCCATCAGTGCTTGACGTTCGCTCCTGCGGCATTAACTCCCTGACTCTGCTGGTCATCCCCATGTGCAGGCCAAGTTTGCTCCTGCAGCCAGAGCAAGCTCTCAGGCAGAGTTCCAGGTGCGTGAGTTAGGAGGCCTTAGATGTGAACAGATCCGGCAAGTGCCAAGCGGATGTGGGCAGCATCTTCCGTCTCCCTAAGTATCACAGAGGTTTAGATCCACCGCAGCATTAAAGATCTGATCAGCCTTCTCATCACCAGGCTGGGGGAAATGAAGCTCAGAGAAGGTAGGAGACACACAGAAGTTCATACAGTAAGTCCTCAGAATGATAATAACCCTAATGCCAGTTACCGTGTCATAGGCGCCAGACATGATGGGAGGGGCTTTGCATAATTACCTCTAAGCTTTGCCATTACCCCCAGGAGGTAGCTCTTACTGTTTTATTTACAGTTAAGAGAACAGAGCTTTGAGAAGGGAAGTATTTGCCTAAGGACCCCGAGCATAAGTGACTGGGACAGAATTCCAGCCCAGGTCTGTCTGCCTCAATAGCCTGGGATCTTTTCACCATTCGACAAAGCCAGCAGGAGCTTCCAGGCATAGTTCAGAGCCCAGGGTTCTCCCCATTGCCCCCAGCAGTCCAGACAAGGGTTACCCTCTAGGTCAAGGGCCTGAATCTGACTTAAACTGCCTTAAACTCCCTCAAAAGCTCAGAGCTAGTCCACCACTGGGCATCTCTGCCTCCACCCAGGGCAGAGCCTCATTCTCAGCAGAACAGCCTGGCGAAGACACGGGAGAGGGCTGGGAGCAGAGATCAACACGGGAGCAAGACGGGTGGAACCCCAGTCAGTGAGCCTGACTCCTTGAAGGAGCTGCAGGGGGATCTGTTATCAGCGGTGCACCCTCGAGTCACAGCACAGGAGGGTGGGCCTCAGCGCCCCACCTGCAGGACTGGACGACAGAAACAAGAGTTAATACTTCATGGGCACTTCTTGCACCCGTCACTCTTCCAGGTTCTTCACATGAATGAACACACAGAATTCTCAAACTAAGGCAGTAGGCGCTGCTAACAGCATCCCCAATTCACAAAGGAGGAAACTGAGGCCCGGAAAAAACAGCGTGACCTGTCAAGGCCACTGAGATTGGAACTCGGGTGGCTGGATTCCAAATCTGACGTCTACACCGCTCTGGCCACCGTCAGTATTCTGGCTCAGATAGTAAAGAATCTGCCTGCAACGCAGGAGACCTGGGTTCTGTCCCGGGTTGGGAAGATCCTCTGGAGAAGCGAATGGCAACTCACTCCAGTGTTCTTGCCTGGAGAATCCCACTGACAGAGGAGCCTGGTGGGCTACAGTCCATGGGGTCGCAAAGACTCAGACAGTAGTGGGACCAACACTTCATGCCGCTCTGGCGCGTCCATAAAAGGAGACCCTCCCCCAATACACGGTGCAGAATCCTTGCTTACCGAGGCAGTCTTGGCCAGCACGCATTCATTCTGGAGGTTAGTATTGTTATGATCTTTGTACTCTACTAACGAGGAAACAGATCCGAGAGGGTCCAAGGTCAACAGCAAGTCAGATGTAAAGCCAGCGTGCTTTCCGGTTGGAGGGCTGAGTGGTACCAGAGCCCCGCTCACCACCAGCACTGCCCCCACCCACCCCGGGCACCCACGCCCAGCCTGCAGGACCCAGCGCTGACTCAGCACCTCCAGCCTGTGCCCCGGGGCAGAGCACTCAGCTCGGCTGCCTGGGGACGTCCCCAGCGGCTCCGCCTCCTCAGAGGGAGAGAGGGACCCTCGGGGAGAGTTTACAGGAAGCCTGGGGCGGGAGAGCTAATTCTAGAGGGTGCCTCCGGGCCCAGAGAAGGCAGCAGGATGGGGGTGGGGAGTGAGGAGGAGGGGTGAAGGGAGGAGGGGAAGAGGAAGGCGGTGGTCCCCCAACAGAGATGGCTGGAGACCACTTCTGTCTAGAAGAGGGATTTCTCACCGTGCCTACTCACCCATCCCCACCGCACACAAAGAGCAAGAAACCCCCCCACCCCCAAACTAGGAAGCAGGGGATCGAGGATTTAGAGAACCCAACAGAAGAGGGCTGGAAGAGGGCTTTTGGTCCAACCCCACCTGCCCTGCCCAGGTGGAGGAACTGAGACCCCAGGAAGGAGAGACCCAGAGGTCCTCGTGGCCTGGCTAGGGGGTTAGTCCTGTTTGAAATGGTGTGCAGGCCAAGTCCTGGGGTACCTTCTCCCACCTCTGTCCCTTCCCCAGCCCCCTTTCCCTCCCCTCCCCCGGCTCTGCCTTCCCAGTGGCCCACTCCCCACCTCTGGGAAGGTCCTAGTGTCCCCACCACCCTCAGGGACTCTCCTTTCCAAATGCTGGCTCCATCCCTTGGTGGACAGGGGCGGCCTTGGGAAGCCTCTCTGGGTGTCTGGACCGGGGTGGGAGGTGGGGGAGAGTGAAGGAAGCCGAGGGGGCACTGGCTGGGGACTTCCCTCCCACCCAGGGACTGCGTGCTTCCAGCTTCCAACCTAAGAGGCAAGTCACCTCTATGTGGGGAATGATAACACCACCAAGGAGAGCAACTCCCCTCTGCGACCCAGGAGAGCACCTGCCCTCCACCCCAGAGCCCCCAGGATCCAGCTCGTCCCTCAGCTCCCCAGCCCTTTCCCTCACACCCCAGCTTCAGCCCCACCAACTCTCTTCCAGTCCCCTAATTTCCACTCCCTCTCCTGACTCTGGCATTTGCACCTTCTGTGCACTCGACCTGGAATGCTCCCCAGCAAAGTGACTGCAAATGAAAGAAAAGATAGTGGAGGGCGCCCCCGGGGCTAGGAGCAGAGCAGGCCTTTGTCAAGGTCCGACCATTTGCAGGGTCAAACAAGGCCCTGGGCGTCAGGGCCACCAGACCCCAGGGCAGGGACCTTCTCGGGGTTCCTTTGCCAGGACAGAGAGAGAAGAGGAGAGAAGGCCTGGGTCAGCCACTCCCTCACCGGGGGCCTTGGCACTTGCCCATCCCCCAGCCTGGCCTGCTCCTCCCCATCTGGATCTCTGCAGGCGACAGCTCAGGTGCCACCTCCAGGAAGAGACTGCTTTGGCCAGGTGTCCCTGAGCCTTGTCTTCCCAGCACTTACCATAAACTGACATCTTTGATGTGTTTACACACCCACTGTCTATCTGCCACACACCGCCCACCCTCCCGCCAGAGACCTTGCTCAGTGGCTCTCTGAGGACCTCTGGCACCTCAGCAAGCTGCTACTTGGTGGACGCTCAAGACCTGTTTGTCAAATGACTGAAAGGGCCTCCACGCGCCTCTGCACCTCGTGCATCTGTTTGGAGTTGCAGCATGGACCCAGATGTGTTATTTTCCCTTGTTAATTACCGCACAGTAATTATAGTAAGAAGTGTAAGTACAGAATGCATTAATGGGAAAAAAACATAAAAGCCTTCACACGCCGGCTCACAGAACACTTGAACCAGTGATGGCCTTCCCGCAGCCTGCTGGGGCCTAAAGTGGATAACTTGGCCTCCTGAGTCAGGAGCCTGAGTTCCAGCCCAGCCCTGCTTTTTCATCCCTTCTCTGGACAGTCACTTCTAGGCCTGGACCTGCCTCAATAGAGGCAACAGCAGGAGCAGTGAAGCCTGGGCTCTTTGGTGGTGAAAGTCTTGCTTCCATGTATCCTTGAAGTGCTAGGGGCGGGGGTAGGGGGGGATGTTGGGCAGACGACTTAACTTCTCTAGGCCTCAGTTTTCCCATCTGTAAAGTGGGGAGAGTAGTGCCTCCTTCCCAGGACTCTTTTGGTCCTAAATGAGACAACATAAGCAGAATGCCCACAGCGGGTTTGGGGCAAGGTGACTCAGCGTGGTGGAGAAAAGATAGGCTCCCAGTTTCCCCACCCTGGGCTCTCCTGCCACTCCCCTCTTCAGGAGATGATACACATCTGTTACGTGTTCATTGGCCTTCCCTCATCTACTCTCAGAAGCCAAGTTGACTTTGACAAGGTTGGTGAAATATGTCTTTAATATGCTTGTTGCAGACCCAGTTTTAAAAGGGAGTGCTATTGTTGGGAACGCCGTATCTTCATGAAGGAATTCTCAGGTGTGCGGCCAGCTGTTTTACAGATTGTGGAGCCTGTTTACACCTCTGCTTGCCGAACACTCACACACACACACCCCTAAAATGCCAACAATACCCCCCAGCTAGGTAAAAGAGAACCACAGATGCCCCGGGGGTGGAAACCCTTGTGGGCTCAACTGACAAGAGGAGGAGAAGGAGACTAACTTAAACTGTGAAGTGCAGGAGAGGCGGAATCATGGCTGATGTTCCAGAACCAGCTCCTTTGCATAGAAGGGGTCTCAGTTGCAGCAGAAGTGGCTATCAGGCTTGATTTTTCCCTTCCTGGTGACCCTGGCGCCCTCTTGTGGGTATCAGCGGCAGCAGCAGGTTTCCACTTGTTCTGCCTTCTCCTCCATAGAGTCATTTCCTTTTCTCTTATTCTTTTTTTTTTTAAGTACTCTTTAATTCAGCGCCTTTTGAATTTACAACCCCCAATCACCACTTTGCTGCTTTCCAAAGCATTGAAGGATGAAGATCCAATGTCATTACTGATCTTGCGTTAAAACAAGTAAGCACTTAATTTGCTTTTAAAAAATCATTATACAAAAATGTTGAAACTATTGAAACGCACAAAGGAAAAAAAACTCAAGAGTAAGCTTTCTAACTACATCACAGCCAGCAGGAAAAGAGAATGAGGTCACAGGCCTCCTGGTTTACTAGGAGTTTATTTAGAGAAAATAGAAGACTTTCAACAAAACATTTGCTCAATTTGAGCTCAGTTCTGAACTTGTGAGAGAGGGTGAGCATCTAGGTTTGGGAACTGAGCTGGTTCATGATTTTGACCCTGTAAATAAAGACTGTTTCTGAGCCCCGCTCCCCACACTTGCTTTTTTTTCCTTCCAAGTATGCAGTTAACCTCAGTGGTTAGAGTGAGCACTGGGGTTTCACACTCACATATCCTTTGGACAATGTTTATTCATCACCTATTTCAGGCCAGACCCTTTGCAGTCCCCTCAACAGACAGGGCTTCCCTGATGGCCCAACAGATAAAGAATCTGCCTGTGCTGCTGCTGCTGCTGCTAAGTCACTTCAGTCGTGTCCAATTCTGTGCAACCCCATGGACTACAGCCCACCAGGCTCCTCCACCATGGGATTTTCCAGGCAAGAACACTGGAGTGGGGTGCCATCGCCTGCGGTGCAGGAGACACAAGAGACTCGTGTTCAGTCCCTAGGTTGGGAAGATCCCCTGGGGAAGAGAAGGGAAGCCACTCCTGTATTCTTGCCTGAAAAATCCCATGGACAGAGGAACCTGGCAGCCACAGCCCAATGGGTCACAGAGTCAGACACGACGGAGCGACTGGGCACAGCACAGCATATTGCTGCCCCATCAACAGACAGAGAGGCTAAAACGCAGTCATTGCCACTCAGAACTCACAGTCTAGACTGGACACAGTCAGGTGATTACAGGGTGTGCTCTGATAGGGGAAGAACAGGCTTTTGTGGGAATCTGGAGGCTAATCCCAGCTCCACCACTTCTCAACTGTGTGACCTGGAACAAGCCACAGTCCTTCTCTGAACCTCGGCTTCTATACCTGTGAAATGGGGATGATAAATACCTGCCTTATTAAGTTATGGTAAAGATAGAATGGCAGTCAAGTACATGTGTAAAATATGTACCAATAGCACACATATTCCCTAACTAAATGCTGTTTCTTTCCATCCATACTAAATTCTCTTTCTTCAGACTCTGGAGGGGAAACTTGACTGCAACCTCCTACTTAAGTCTGGATGCCTGCTAGATTTTGAGGAAGATCATGAAATTTTATCTGTAGTCAATGCTGGAAAGGATCCTAGGAAACAGTCAGGCAAGCTCTGTTGTTTTAGAGAAGAAACTAGGGCCCCTGAGATGGGAGGGGATTTACCTGAGGTCAAACAGCAAGGTGTGCTGGGTCTTTGAGATCCCAGCCTCTAAGGGAGGAGCCTGTGCTTGAATCCAAGGCTCCAAGGCTCCACTGTTTGCTGATTTGGGCAAATTAGTTCAACTCTCCACGTCTCAATACTTTCATCTGTAAAATGGGCATGATAACAACTTTCTTCTTAAGGCTTTTGGGAGGATTGCATTAACTGACTCCCAGCGCAATCAGTTCAGTTCAGTTCAATTCAGCTGCTCAGTCATGTCCGACTCTTTGCGACCCCATGAATCGCAGCACGCCAGGCCTCCCTGTCCATCACCATCTCCCGGAGTTCACTCAGACTCACGTTCATCGAGTCCGTGATGCCATCCAGCCGTCTCATCCTCTGTCATCCCCTTCTCCTCCTGCCCCCAATCCCTCCCAGCATCAGAGTCTTTTCCAATGAGTCAACTCTTCGCAAGAGGTGGCCTAAGTACTGGAGTTTCAGCTTTAGCATCATTCCTTCCAAAGAAATCCCAGGGCTGATCTCCTTCAGAATGGACTGCTTGGATCTTCTTGCAGTCCAAGGGACTCTCAAGAGTCTTCTCCAACACCACAGTTCAAAAGCATCAATTCTTCAGTGCTCAGCCTTCTTCACAGTCCAACTCTCACATCCATAATGACCACAGGAAAAACCATAGCCTTGACTAGACGGACCTTTGTTGGCAAAGTAATGTCTCTGCTTTTGAAGATGCTATCTAGGTTGGTCATAACTTTTCTTCTAAGGAGTAAGCGTCTTCTGATTTCATGTTTCCAATCACCATCTGCAGTGATATTGGAGCCCCCCCAAA
>SJYW01046446.1:518330-543342 GCA_006410735.1 Raphicerus campestris | reverse complement strand
AAAAAAAAAAAAAAAAAACAAAAAACAACCAACCAACCCTATACCTGTGGTGATAGTTACACAACTCTGTAAATATACCAAAACCATTGGATTGTGTACATAAAGCAAACAAATTGTATGGTGTGTAAATTATAACTCAATAAAGAAAATTTTAAAAAGTCACCGAGCAGTGTTGGCAAGGAAATCAGGCAAAAGGGAGTTGGGCCAGTTGCTTCAGCCAGGTAAACAGGCTTCCTAACCATGCAGTGGGGCCGGACACCACAGGGAGGCCCTGCGCGATAATGAATTAATCACTGATAACAAAGACTCAAAGTTACTCTTATCTCTAAACAGAGAAATGCTTTTCGACTAGCAAATTGGAAATTTTCATTTTCATCACTGCAAAAGCATGAATTTTCTCTTGCTTTGTTGCTTCCCAGACAGAAAGTGTTCCTTTTAGCGTCTAGGACCAGCAGCTGAAGGCCCCTACTGCATGGCTCCCTGCTGGCTAGAGTGGGGAGAGGGCTCACTGAGCCCCCAGAGCGGGGACCCTTGCCTGAGCCATGTGACCTCCCTGAACCTTGGTCTCTTCNCCTTTTCATTCCCTTGAGAGGCATTATTCCTTCCAAGAAATACGTGTGTCTCTGCAGAATGACACAGGATACTACCTGCTCTCCAAAGACGCAGATTCAGCCATTTGCTCAATATCTGTTCATGTCTTGATATATCTGTGTGACCTCTGATTATGAGTACAGTCAACAAGTCAGAGCCAATGTGGTGTGAGGATCCAGGAAGAAGCCAGACAGGCTTGGTCCTTCCATCAGGACACCAACAGTTTGGTGGGGGAACCTTCAGATGAACAAGTAATTATCAGGGAGATGGACACTGTGAAAGGTGAGGCAATCAACGGGCTGAGTGCGTGGACTGGAGGCCGTGGTCAGCGCGTCCGCTGTTTCCCTCTGCCCTGAGTTGACATCAATGTGTGGGGTGCCCTGCTGCTCTGAAGTGCGAGGGAGTCAGTCCAACAAGCTTCTGTGAGGGCCTGCTGTTTGCAATGGTAGGAAGATAGATGACAAATGATTTTCCCTCTTCAAGAGGCTCCTGATGTCCCAAGCAGAGTGAAGCACATACCTGGGGCTCTCAGAGGAGAAATGGTGCCCAGCCCACGAAGGAGAGGCTTCCCAGTAGCTCAAGTGGTAAAGAATCTGCCTGCAAATCAGGAGACCCAGAAACACGGGTTCAGTCCCTGGGTCGGGAAGGTTCCCTGGAGGAGTAAATGGCAACCCACTGCAGTATTACCTGGAAAGTCCTGTGGACAGAAGAGCCTGCCGGGCTACAGTCCATAGACTTGCAAAGAGTTGGACATGGCTGAGCACGTGTGCACTGGAAGGAGACAGGTGTGGACCCCACCTCACGGGTGGATCCTGCATTTGTATCAGTTTGGTTGTCTTTTCCTCCTTTATCAGTCTCAGGTGAGGGAAGAAGGCCCTCATCTCCTTGCCCCCAGCATATCTTCCCTGGTGAACCGGTCAGGACCCTTCCCTCAGGTTCATGGTTCTGGTTTTCAACTTCTCTTTCATCCCTGATCCCCACTATCATTCCCTTCCCCCCAGAAGCATCTTACTGATGTGGTTGATATATATTCTTAAATATGTATGGATCCTTACAGAGCATTTCATGCTTTCTGTGTTTGAATATGCTTTTAATTAATATGACTAATTCTATGCTATAGCTCTCAGGCTGGTTCTTTTTACTTTTTTCCTCCACTCAGCACCAAGGTGTGTTGAGTGGCATGTAATAGTTGCTTCTAACCACGCGCAGTGTTCCATGGTGAGAAGCCAAAGTCATTTTTCTCATCCTTTCCCCCAGTGATGGACTTGTGGGTCGCCTCCAGACTTCCCAACCCCCCACATTCAGCCGCTGTGGCAGCTTCATGAAGGTTCCCTTTGGTCCAATGGGAGGTCTCTGAGATGGACATCCAGAAGTCATCTTGCTGGATAAGTGTCTAATTTCCTTAAGTGTAGGTGAATGGCTTTCCACGGGCCTGAGATTTTGGAGCCCAAATGGTGGCCCTGAGTGAACCAGCAAAGGGCTCCCCCTTCAGGCAGATGCTGCCCTACAGAGCTGGGCTGGCGGCAGTAATATGTGTAATTTGGGAGGAAACCTTTACGCTAGTGCAGGAGATGTGGGTTCAATCCCAGAGTCGGGAAGAACCCCTGAAGAAGGAAATGTCAACCCACTCCAGTATTCTTGCCTGAGAAATCCCACGGACACAGGAGCCTGGCAGGCTACAGTCCAGGGGGTTCCAAAGAATCAGGCACAGCTGAGCAACTAGGTAACAAGAGCCCCCTCTTCCAGGCACAGCCAGCCCTAGGCCACAGGCATGGCTGGTTGTGGGGCAGCAAGCGACCTTCAGGACGCCCCTGGCCTCCCGGCCAGCCGCCCTCCTGCTGCTGTCCACGGCCTGCCTGAGAGTGGCTCCCAGCTGCACCCCTGGTCCTGGCATCCTTGCTGGCATCTACCTTTCTAAGCGTCATCGTTTTGAGGTTGAGAAGGTGGCTTCCACGTGTTGTTTTCATTTGTGTATCTTGGATGTTAGCACGTTTCTGTATCTCTTCACGAGCTTGATGGCCATTTGTATCAAATTTACTGGAGTTTTCTCTTCATTGGCTTTTCCCTCCTCCAGGGGATCTTCCCAACCCAGGGATTGAACCCAGGTCTCCCACATTGCAGGCGGATGCTTTACCAGCTGAGCCACAAGTGAAGCCCATCAATGGCCAGAAGGAGTCTTTTGTATGTTATAGGTAAACACTTTTAGACGTAATACAGATGTACGACGTATGCACAGCTTGGGTTTCCCTACTTGGTCTGTGCTCTCCTCTGCTGAATACAAGTCTTTAATTTTTGAAACAGCACAATTTAACAATGTTTTGGCTCACTGCACCTTTTGGTCTTGGTTAGGAAATCTTTTTCCCACCCTGCCCCTGCCCAAATCAGAAACCTATTATCTCCAACTTTCTTCCGCCTCCTTTAGAGTTTTAACTTAATGTCTTTAATCAGTCTTGGAGTCCAGCATTTGTTTGGGGCAAGGCAGAATTCGTTTTCTTTTTCTTCCTAGAGCAGGCCAGTGTTCTAAACTCGATCCTTTCCCCATTGTCTCGTGGCACTTCGTTAGCATAAACTATGGTCAAGTCTAGGGTCAATCACGTTTTCTATATCCTGATGGCAGTGTTTTCATCTGCGTTGGCTCTGCAGTCTGCTATGGCGGACCACACTTTAAAAAATGGAAACAGAGAAAAACCAATCCCGGGAGAGAATAGCACACACGCCAAGACCCGAAGGCCCCGCCCTTCCTGCCCCGGCTCCTCCTTACCCTTCAGCTCGTGACCTACATGTCACGTGTCCCCCATCTGTGGGAAGCCCCATCGCTTCCTCTCTCCATGTGTAACACACACTGTTTGTAATNGTTAATGGTGGCCACCCCTCAGCATTTCCTCTTTTCTTTCAAAAAATAACTCTATGCTCAGAAGCCTTTCAGGGGTCACCTAAATAGAAAAGAAATCCCCTGAGATTGGTTGCAAAGTCCCATTTATCCATTTCTCTTTCCGTATCACAATGGAAAATCACCAAGGCCACATGGAGATCTGTAAAGATTTTCTGTACACTCGTGTAAACAAAAGAACATACAATTTTCCTTTTCTTCTCAGCAGAGCATTTCATTTTTTATTTTTCTAGTTCAGGGAAAATGTTGAGATCCTTTAGGGGGGTTGTTGAAATGTCTTGAAATCAAAGATACAATATTAAAGAAATATTTAGAGAAGAAAAAAGCTAGTTGAAGGGGCTGTTGTTTGCGGAGAAGCCAGTTGTTTCATTTTATATAAGGTTTCGATGTTTTCCGACAGCAAGTGCGTGAGGGAAGGGAGAGGTGGAAAAATCCAGAAGGAGGACGCCAGGCAAGCTCTTGTGGAGGTCAGGAGCCCCCGCTTTAGGTTAATAGTGCCGCCTCCTTCCTCTCGCCTTTCCCATGTTTGTTTCCGCCTCCCACCCCTGTGGGTATGGGCTAAGGACTCCCAACTTCCTCACCACCACCGCAACAGGCTGGGGCTGAGAGAGCAAGCTGAGGATGGGGCACAGATTTAAGCCCTCTCCACTGCCCTGGGCTGCCCACTTCTGAACATTATGAAAGACAAATAAAACCTTTATTCCAACCTGCGTGCGTGCTCAGTCGCAGCCGACTTTGCAGCCCTGTGGACTGTACCTGCCCCAGAGGGACCATGGACAGGTTCCTCTGTCCATGGGATTCTCCAGGCAAGAATACTGGGGTGGGTTGCCATGCCCTCCTCCAGAGGATCTTCCCAGTACAGGAATTGAACCAATGTCTCCTGCGTTGCAGGCAGATTCTTTACCAGCTGAGCCACAGGGAAGCCTGAAACAGAGTATTTTATTTGTTAGCTATCCCTGTTCCTGAGAGAGTGAATCAATAAATCACTTTGCTCTCTTAAACAAGATTAAGTTGGATTTCTGATCTTAACCAAAATCTCCCTCTTTTGAGTTCCCGTTCATCAGTTCCTTTTTGTTTGTTTTGTAGCTTCATAAATACAGTTTTTAATAAAGCAGCGGGTTTATAAAATGTAATTTTTCATGGTTGCCCTGGTTTCCCTGTAGGCCACAGACAAAGGAACCCCATTGGTTTGGAGCCAGAAAGAAAAACTAGGAGGAAATAACGTGATGGTTGCTGCAGGATGGCCGCACGCTTTGAAGCCGGCATTCCAGAAAACCAGAAAAGTAACCAGCATTATCTTGGAGGTCTTCAAGTGTCAGGAGAGCTCCGGGTGCGCTTCTCACCTCTAGGGTGGTACCTCTGTTCTGTGAAGACGTGTCCCACCCTGCCCTGCAGGAGAGAGCATGGGACTCCTACCAGAAAGGTGGGGCTCTGCAAATCCCCCACTCTTTCTTCCAAAAGGCCAAATGACTGATGGATTTATTTTAATCTTCTGTCCTTTCATTCATCTCTGGGAAAGTGCCCGTGTGTGGCTCGGAGGAGGAGCTCAGGAAAAGTGTCAGGTGAAGGAAGGGATGGAAGAGCTGCGTCCTGAGCCCTTACCTCCACCCACGGTGTTGTGACATTCTCTTTCTCTACCATTCTCACCTCGCCCTCCTCCCAGGCTCGCAGAGAGACTCATCATGGAGTTCATGGATGAGCTCCAGCCCCCCATGGCTGGTGCTTCTCCCTTGCTTCTGGGAGCTCAATAGGGCTCATTCACCAAACCAGATCTGGCTTGGGGTCCGGGGGCGACTGGGGCAGCATCTGGGGCCCACGCCTGGCTCTATCCCGGCGTGGTGAATGCTGCCCCCTGGTGGCCTCAGCCTCTCTGCCATGAATAAGGTTCCCCTCGCAAAGGCAGCCAAGGACCTGCGCTGGGTCTTGCTGGAATCCGCCCCCTCCACCTGCTTGGCTCACTCTCACCTCGCCACCCCAGGGGGTGGCCCCCTAAAATCTTAGAAGAATGAAAGCAAGATTGTTTGGAAAAACAAGACAGTAAAATAACCTAGCCAATGTTTTTTGGGGGGGGGATTTAAAGTTCTGTGTCATTAGAAGGTAACATTTACACCAGTCATTAACAGAACAGCAATAATAGGTCAAGTCAATCGGGTTTCCTTTAGTAGGGATGAGAAAGGATGAAATCGGTAAACTGCCAGGCCAAAGGGGATGCTGGCATTGGGTCAGGCACTGCAGGTTCCCAGAAAGACCCAGTCGTGACGCGACCAGCACTGGCACTTGGGGGGGCCCTGGGGTCTCCTGGCCCGGGGGTTTTATAATCTTGCTGAGCCAGAAGACAGATCTTCTGCTGAAGGGGAACAGCTGAGGGGTTGGGGGCCCTTCGCAGATGGTGGAGCTGACACTGCCTGTTATTTAAATTAACCATCAAGCGTCTCATTTTAAGCCACCTAAAGGGGCATCGCAGGCGTGTTGTGACTAGCCCAAGGGAAAGAGGGTATGGGGAGCCTGTGTTGTTGGTGCGTTTGACTTGTTTCTGCCTAACAGGACCTAACAAGGTCATCTTTGTGTAGAAATCAAGAAACACAAATGGCTGCTTGGAGGGAACTTGCGGGGAAAACAATTGCCATGGCGATGAGTTTGTGTGCATGAAAAGGCAGGCGGAGCAGCCAATGAGCTCCTCTTCCAGCCTGTCTGTCATAAGCACTCCTCCCCCCTGTCATAAACACAAATCATACCTTCCAGCTCAGCACCTTACACTTGATTTTTGTGTCTTAATAAGTCTTGGCATTCAGTGGAGAGTCAGAATCCAGTGGCTGTGCTGGTGCCGGTCCCAAGGCTTAGTAGATCCACTCTGGAAAGCCACAGCCCTAATGTCATCACCCACAGGGACCTAATGCATCAAAGGATGGCCTTTTCATTCCCTTGAGAGGCATTATTCCTTCCAAGAAATACGTGTGTCTCTGCAGAATGACACAGGATACTACCTGCTCTCCAAAGACGCAGATTCAGCCATTTGCTCAATATCTGTTCATGTCTTGATATATCTGTGTGACCTCTGATTATGAGTACAGTCAACAAGTCAGAGCCAATGTGGTGTGAGGATCCAGGAAGAAGCCAGACAGGCTTGGTCCTTCCATCAGGACACCAACAGTTTGGTGGGGGAACCTTCAGATGAACAAGTAATTATCAGGGAGATGGACACTGTGAAAGGTGAGGCAATCAACGGGCTGAGTGCGTGGACTGGAGGCCGTGGTCAGCGCGTCCGCTGTTTCCCTCTGCCCTGAGTTGACATCAATGTGTGGGGTGCCCTGCTGCTCTGAAGTGCGAGGGAGTCAGTCCAACAAGCTTCTGTGAGGGCCTGCTGTTTGCAATGGTAGGAAGATAGATGACAAATGATTTTCCCTCTTCAAGAGGCTCCTGATGTCCCAAGCAGAGTGAAGCACATACCTGGGGCTCTCAGAGGAGAAATGGTGCCCAGCCCACGAAGGAGAGGCTTCCCAGTAGCTCAAGTGGTAAAGAATCTGCCTGCAAATCAGGAGACCCAGAAACACGGGTTCAGTCCCTGGGTCGGGAAGGTTCCCTGGAGGAGTAAATGGCAACCCACTGCAGTATTACCTGGAAAGTCCTGTGGACAGAAGAGCCTGCCGGGCTACAGTCCATAGACTTGCAAAGAGTTGGACATGGCTGAGCACGTGTGCACTGGAAGGAGACAGGTGTGGACCCCACCTCACGGGTGGATCCTGCATTTGTATCAGTTTGGTTGTCTTTTCCTCCTTTATCAGTCTCAGGTGGGGGAAGAAGGCCCTCATCTCCTTGCCCCCAGCATGTCTTCCCTGGTGAACCGGTCAGGACCCTTCCCTCAGGTTCATGGTTCTGGTTTTCAACTTCTCTTTCATCCCTGATCCCCACTATCATTCCCTTCCCCCTAGAAGCATCTTACTGATGTGGTTGATATATATTCTTAAATATGTATGAATCCTTACAGAGCATTTCATGCTTTCTGTGTTTGAATATGCTTTTAATTAATATGACTAATTCTATGCTATAGCTCTCAGGCTGGTTCTTTTTACTTTTTTCCTCTACTCAGCACCAAGGTGTGTTGAGTGGCGTGTAATAGTTGCTTCTAACCATGCGCAGTGTTCCATGGTGAGAACCCAAAGTCATTTTTCTCATCCTTTCCCCCAGTGATGGACTTGTGGGTCGCCTCCAGACTTCCCGACCCCCCACATTCAGCCACTGTGGCAGCTTCATGAAGGTTCCCTTTGGTCCAATGGGATGTCTCTGAGATGGACATCCAGAAGTCATCTTGCTGGATAAGTGTCTAATTTCCTTAAGTGTAGGTGAATGGCTTTCCACNAAGAGGACAACAGGAGATGGAGACTTTCTGTCGGAAGGTGGCCAGGCTAGGTGAGGACAGAGTCCCTGACTCCAGGATCAGTCGTAGCGGGGAGGGCACCATGTATGGAGATCTCCAAGGAGCATCTGGCTGGAGCGCCTGGGTGTCCAGCATCCCAGACATGTGAGGAACAGTGCCCTCGGACACAGGATGCGGAGGTGATTAGGCACACAGACTTTGGAACTGGGCAGATCTGGACTCAACCCGACTCTTGCTCTGTGTGACCTTGGACAAGTTACTTGCCCTCTCTAGGCTCAGTTTCTCCAACGATAAACAAGAATACTTTCTCGAAAGAGTTGGCCCTGTGCTTGGTGTGTTATAAGCCCTCCATCTATGGGGGCTGCTCTCGTTCAGTTATGCCTGGGCATAACTGCCTCTGTCTGCCTTCTGGTCTCCGTTTCCCAGATAAGAGAATATCTTCTGAACAGCTCTGAGAGGCCATGGCTCTGTCAGAGACTCTGGGCAGGGGCTGACCAGGGCCCGGTCCCCACGGAGATCAAATTTCCAGCCCCTCTGTGGAGCCAAGTAAACACAGGGGAGACAGCAAGGCTCCCTCCGCTGCCCACTAACAACCAGATTCCTGAAGCCACCGCAGCCGCGGCTGCTCACTCTGATTGCGTCTGGCTCCAGTGTCCCCAGGCCCTGCTGCCGTCACCCTCATGAGACCCTGAGGTTCGAGGTGGGGGTGTGGAAGAGGCGTTGCAAGCCAGTTTCGCGGTGGCGGCGGTGGCCAGTGTGTCAGCTGCTTCCAGGAGCAGATGGCTTGTCTCTCAGAGTTTTCCCTTCTGGCTCTTCCTTCCTCTCTTGGTCATTTCATGGACCGCTAAAGCTGCTGACAGAAGAGATAGAGCCCAGGATGCTAAGCAAACTCCCTCCCCCAGCCCTGAAACGGCTGCATCCCCATTATCTGGGACCAAGGCCAGTGGCCCTAATTTTATAATCTCTCAATTGTTCTATTCTCTGACTTTTTACTTTCCAAGAGAAATTAGCATGTTATTTACTGAGCACATCTATGTACTAAGCATAGGTGAGCAAGACACAAAATCCCAGTCTTCAAGGATTTCTTGAAGGATCATTTCTGCCTGGTGAACTCCTATCCACTCTTCAAAGTCCAGTTCGAATATCTTCTTCCATGTCTCCATGCTGTTCATCTCATGCCACTTCCTCAAGGATTCTCTGCATGATCATGTGAGCTTTTTAGCAGTTCTCTGGGGCGAAGCTCTCTTTTGCTTGAGAAGCTTTGCTGGGGCTGATGCTGCCACCTCCAATTCCTCCTACCCCTCATTCCCAAGCAATCCATACTCACTCTTCAGAACTCAGGATCCCTGGACTTAACCCTCAAGGCCATTAAGATGCTCAAGATCCCCAAGACGCTCTATCAGTTATGTTTTTACAGCGTGCTATTTGATTCCAGGCCATCTCCCTCTCTGGAATGTACATTCCACGGGGACAAGAAGAGTGTAATGGTATGTGGTCTGGTATGTGGAGGACTCTCAGTATACATCTGCTAAACAGACCCCTCCTCCAGGAAGTCCTCCCTGATTTCCTCAGACAGCTTCTCTCCCATCTGCATATTTCTCATCATTTTCTTTCTTGTCTTACTTTGTTTATGAATTTTTAAATTCTAGAATACTTATACACAGAAGAAAGTGCATAAAGTATGTGTACAGTTTGATAAATTATTATAATGCAAACACCAAGTACCACCCAGGTTAAGATTTAGAGCATAATCAGAAACTAGATCTCCCTGTGTGTCTTTCTCATCCCACTGGAGTCAGTGCTGGTCTTTTGACCGTTTCTTGCTTTATTTTATAGTTTTGTTTCTACAGAGAACTTCCCAAACCATGGAGCTTCATTTGCCCACTTGCTTGAAGTTGACGTGTGTAGAATCACCTGCACATATTCTTGTGCAAGCTTGGCCTCTTTGGCTCAGTATTATGTTTGCGAGGCTCAGCCACATTGGGGTGTATACTTGTAGTTCATTAACTTTCTTTGAGTATAGTTTTTTTTTTAATCATATGACATCATTTATTTATTCATTCTACTGCCAATAGACATTTTAACCACGCCACTATGAACCTTCTGTTTTGTCTCCTGGAGCTCACATGCACTCAGATTTTAGGGACTGGGACTGCTGGGTTGTAGAATATGCAATTTTATGAAATAATGCCGACATTCTAACAAATACGTCCACAAAGGTGTAAAGAAATCTTTTAAAAAGTAACTTTGAGATATCACTTTACATGCAATAAAATACGCCCATTTAAATGTATATTTTGATGTGTTTTGACAGGTTTCTCTGGTGGCTCAGACAGTAAAGAATCTGTCTGCAAGGCAGGCCGGAAACCCCAGTTTGATCCCTGGGTTGGAAAGATCCCCTGGAGAAGAGAATGACTATCCACTCCCGTATTCTTACATGGAGAATTCCATGGACAGAGAAATCTGGCGGGCTACAGTCCATGGGACCGCAAAGAGTCAGACATGACTGAGAGACGAAAGTTTTCCTTCTTTCCTTATACATCTTTGTAACCACCACCACTATCAAGATACAGAACATGACTGTCACCTCCAAAAGTTCCCTCATGACCCTTTCCTGACAATGTCTGCCACCTCTGGCCTCAGTCCACACTGGTCTGCTTACTGTCACTATAGATTAGATTTGCCTTTTCCAGACATTGATGTATATATCGGGACCATGCTGTTCAACTAATAGAAATAGTGATTCTAAATGTGAGTTAAGAAATACAGGGGAAAAAAGCAACTTTTGTTTAGAGATTGTTTTCACAGGTTTATATAGTTGTTATATGGGCTTCCCAGGTGGTGATAATGGTAAAGAACCCACCTGCCAATGCAGGAGACCTAAGAGATATTTGATCCCTGAGTCGGGAAGATTCCCTGGAGGAGGGCATGGCAGCCCACTCCAGTATTCTTGCCTGGAGAATCCAATGGACAGGGGAGCCTGGAGGGCTGCAGTCCATAGGGTTGCAAAGAGTCGGACACGACTGAAGCGACTTAGTGTAACTATAGTGTGTAGTATTTGTATCTGGCCTCTGCGGTCAGTGTGACATTTCTGAGATTCATCCACACGTGCATCTGAGCAGTTCACTTCCTTGGGCTGTGGATCGGCGTTCTATTGTATGGATGTGGCAGTGTGTGTACACAGTCATCAGCTGATTGACACTTGGATTATTTCCAGTTTGGGGGTATTACAGATGAAGTTACTATGGATATCCATGAACGAGTCTTTATGAGGACATTTGTTTTTATTTCTCTAAGATAAATACTGCAGAGTGGAATTTCTGTGTGATGTGGTAAACGCATGCTTAACTGGATAAGCAGCTGTCAACCTGTTTTCAAAGAATCGTTTTGTATCCTTACCAGCAATATATGAGAATTCCGGTGGCTCTATATCTTTGTTCAGTTCAGTTCAGTCGCTCAGTCGTGTCCGACTCTTTGCGACCCCATGAATCACAGCACGCCAGGCCTCCCTGTCCATCACCATCTCCTGGAGTTCACTCAGACTCCCATCCATCGAGTCCGTGATGCCATCCAGCCATCTCATCCTCTGTGTCCCCTTCTCCTCCTGCCCCCAATCCCTCCCAGCATCAGAGTCTTTTCCAATGAGTCAACTCTTCTCATGAGGTGGCCAAAGTACTGGAGTTTCAGCTTTAGCATCATTTCTTTCAGAGAAACCCCAGNCTGCTAGACAATCCTGGAGACTGCCTGGAGGAGGACAAGGAGCAGGACCACGAGGTCAGAGAGGCCTGAGCTCAGACCCAGAATTGCTAGCTGTGTGACCTTGGGGGAAGTCTCTTCGCCTCTCTGAGCCTCCACATTTTCATCTGTACAATAAAACATTGGCCTCATGGAACTGCAAATAAAACACTTCCATCTGTATATAAAATATTTGCCTCATGGAACTGATGTGAGAATTAAATGAGAGGCTATATGGAAACCTGAATGTTAGCTGCGGTCTCCCCCTCCGCCACCAGTGATAATGGCGCAGTGACCATCATTGCAACGACCTCTGATTCTACCGAGAAATCAGCGTCCGGGACAGTGCGCGATGCCTTATGTGAGTTACGTTGTTTAATCGGCCTCTAAGGTAAGCACCGAGACTGCCACCATTCCCGATGGGGAAGCCAGCACTTGGAGGAGTGTGTGTCACCTGCCAAGGCCCCACAGGCAGACCAGGTAGGGCTGGAATTTAGACCCAGGAAGCCTAAACTGGGACTCTGCTTACTCAACCACTGTCGTACACGCCTCTTCAAGCCTGCTGACGGTTAGCGCTCAGTACATGCTAGTCATCATTAGGACTATAATTACTGGACTGCCAGGAATCTTTCTCTCCAGCTGAAGGTCCTCTCCAAGATTTCAGCATGAGGGTTCTGCCTTCCTGTGGTCTCTCTGCTTCCAAACTTCTCGAGTTGATTCAGTGTGGATGTGGATCATTCATGAGCCCCAGGAGAGCTGTCTCACTTGGTGCAATTACTGAGATGCAGCAGTGGGCCCCTTCCTCCCTCGTTGGCCAGGAAAAACTCACTCCCCCAAGGCACCTGGGAATGTGCCCTAGATTTAACAGGAAGATGGAATGCGGGGAAATATATACACTTCTGAACACAACCTTATATTGAACATTTGACATCACTGTTTTTGAGCATCCTTTTCTCCCCAACCCCACACCTCTAAGAATTTTCCCTGCTCAATTTGCTTCATAGAGCCTCGGCTGCCCAAGGGCCCAGCACTCAACACACAAGGGTCTCCTCTCTCCTCCTCCCATCCCACAACCCTCCCGCTACCCCCAACTCTAGTTGGTCAGGGATAGGAATTCTGCTTCCACCAGCCCTCATCCCAAACCTTCCCATCTTCACACAGATGGAGGGGCTTTCTAGTTAACTAGACCTACCCTTTTCCAGCTTCCCGGGTGACTCAGTGATAAAGAATCCACCTACCAAGCAGGAGACACAGGTTCAATTCCTTGGTTAGGGAGATCCCCTGGAGAAGGAAATGGCAATCCACTCCAATATTCTTGCCTAGAAAATACCATGGAAAGAGGAGCCTGGAGGGCTACAGTCTGTGGGGTCCCAAAGTGTCAGACACAACTTAGCAACTAAACCAGCAACCACCAGCCGTTTCCAGGGCAGTGGGGCCTTTGATGGGTCTTCATTCCTTGGCACCATAACCATAACAGCACAAGGAAATTCTCCCTTGGATTAAGTAGCCACAAGCCTGTTTTCCAATAATGATCTCAAAATATCAAAAGTCTCAGTTAATGCAGTTCAGTTCAGTCATTCAGTTGTGTCGGACTTTTTGCAACCCCGTGAACTGCAGCACACCAGGCCTCCCTGTCTATCACCAACTCCCAGAGTTTACCCAAACTCCTGTCCATCGAGTCAGTGATGCCATCCAGCCATCTCTTCTTCTGTCGTCCCCTTCTCCTCCTGCCCCCAAACCCTCCCAGCATCAGGGTCTTTTTNTTCCTTGGATTAAGTAGCCACAAGCCTGTTTTTCAATAATGATCTCAAAATATCAAAAGTCTCAGTTAATGCAGTTCAGCTCAGTCATTCAGTTGTGTCGGACTTTTTGCAACACCATGAACTGCAGCACACCAGGCCTCCCTGTCTATCACCAACTCCCAGAGTTTACCCAAACTCCTGTCCATCGAGTCGGTGATGCCATCCAGCCATCTCTTCTTCTGTCGTCCCCTTCTCCTCCTGCCCCCAAACCCTCCCAGCATCAGGGTCTTTTTCAGTGAGTCAACTCTTCGCATGAGGTGGCCAAAGTACTGGAGTTTCAGCCTCAGCATCAGTCCTCCCAAGGAACACCCAGGACTGGTCTCCTTTAGGATGGGCTGGTTGGATCTCCTTGCAGTCCAAGGGACTCTCAAGAGTCCTTTCCAACACCACAGTTCTAAAGCATCAATTCTTCGGCTCTCAGCTTTCTCAGACCTTGGTAATTATCTTGCCTAGATTTTCTACGAGATACAACCAGCCCTCACTGCTTGGACCATCCCATGCAGAGTGGGACATTTAGTGCTTTCTACCCTCTATACCCCNAGGAACACCCAGGACTGGTCTCCTTTAGGATGGGCTGGTTGGATCTCCTTGCAGCCCAAGGGACTCTCAAGAGTCCTTTCCAACACCACAGTTCTAAAGCATCAATTCTTCAGCTCTCAGCTTTCTCAGACCTTGGTAATTATCTTGCCTAGATTTTCTATGAGATACAACCAGCCCTCACTGCTTGGACCATCCCACGCAGAGTGGGACATTTAGTGCTTTCTACCCTCTATACCCCAACAGCATCCTGCCTCCATCATTGTGACAACTGAAAATGCTCCCCCCCACACTGCCAGAGCCCCCTAGCTCTTACTCATGCATAAGCATACAAGTGTGTAACCACATGTATACACACATTTACACACACACATGGTGCAGAATCACTCCTCCCTTTCTTCATGAAGAGTAGAATGTGCCATCCTAATATATATCTCTGGTATGTCAATTATTTTGAGTTGTAGGCACTTGAAAGGCAGCAAATGCAGGGACAGACTTCCTCTGAACTCTCCTTATCTGCCTCCAGACAGATCCTGCAAAAGGAACTCAAATATCATCAATCTCCTCCCCTGGAGTGTCCTCAACAGGGCGAGGGAGGCAGATTGAATCTAGACACGAAGAGACTAGAAGTCAACGCCCCAACCACGCAAGCTGCATCAGACTGTCACACCTCCAGCCTATTCTTCTAGGAGTCCATTCATCTTCCCTAAAACTCATTTCCTCTCCTCTAAGGGAGCTGCATCCTTCCGCTCCTTTCCCTATTAAGTCGATGTTTCAGCTCTAGGCCACCTCAGGGAGCGACTCTTCCTGGCTTTGGCTGATGTGTGCCCAGGGATACATGTTCATAAACTTCTGTTTGTTTTCCTCGTCTCAATGTCTTTTACGACAGGGGTCTCCGCTAAGAATTCAGAAGGGTAGAGGGAACATTATTTTTCCTCCCCTACCTACATACACCTGGCCTCAAGAGGTAGACAGTTCTGCCTACGGTCACGCAGCTAGTGAGGCTGGAAAGCCGAACTCCACCTCCAGAGGAAGGGCCTGGCCCAGGAGAATGGCTCCTTCGCTTCCCCACTGTAGAGGCTGAGGCCGTTCTGCTCCCAGGCCAGGAGTGGGGAATAGGGCCCCCCTCATTTCCTTCTACTCCAGATCTCTGCAAACCCAAGTCCTTGGCTCCTCTGGAAGGGCCAGCAGGGCGCCAGGCAGACAGTAGCAGAGAAAACCTCAACCTCTCACATGCTGAGGACTCACGGGTTCTGTTTTGTTCCCAGTAAACCAGAAACATCGACGTCAAATGAGGTTAGCAGGAGCGCTGGCCCCGAGGTGGGGAGGGGAGCCAGCCAGACCTCATCCCAGCAGCTCTCTGGAGAGGCAGTCTTCCACCTCGCAGCCTGGACCCCCAGCTTCCTGCAGGTCTGGCCATGGAATTCCAGCTGTCGGCTGCCCAGACATAGAGGGTTGGGGGCAGCAGGAGGGCGATTTCCATAATCCAGAAGCTGAAGTGTGCCAGTAAGCAGGGCTTTCCAAATGTGGGGACACACCAGGCCAAAACCCACAGCTCTGGGCCCACTTAGAAACACAGCACCTGGGGGATGGGGCAGAGGGCAGGCCCCCTAAAGGCGGGCAGGGACCTTCATTCACCTCTGAACCAGTCCTGGTTGTGACCCTGCCAGGTAGCCCACCGCATCCTCATTTCACAGATGAGTTTGTCCCAAGTGTTCTTGGGGTGTGGGGGAGGGGTCTGTGGCTTTAAGCACTGAGATTAGGGAAGCAGAGGACAAGGGGAGGGGGAGGGAGAGAGGAGAGGGAGGGGCTTCCCAACTGGGAAAGAGGAGGGTCTGCAGGGAGGCTGTGAGGATGTCTAGGGAGGCTGAACCCCAGACCCCCCAACTTTCCCAACCTCCATCCCCAAGGAAGAAGGGGTAGGGGGCTCCTCTGGCTAAATGGACAGAAGGCAGAGGGAAGGAACCCCAAAGGATACCAGATTTCTCACTGGCCCACTTTAAATATCGAGACAAACTGGACAAACATATCTAGGTTTGTGGTTGTATATATCTACCTGCTACTCTCTCTCTCTCTAAAAATTTTTAGAAACTGTGGTATATGTTGACTCTAGTAGATATCGTAGCTAGATTATGTAGCCTGTGTTCTCCCTGTAATACATCATGAGTCTCTCCTCTATTACGGAATGCACTTTTAATTAATTTTCTGAGGTATAATTCACATAGCATAAAATCCATCATTTTAAAATGGCCATTCAGTGGTTTTTACTATATTCACTATGTTGCACAGTCATCACCATGACCTCGTTGTGGAACATTTCCACCAGCCCCAAAAGAAACTGGTACCTGTTAGTGGTTAGTCCCCGTTCTCCCCTTCCCTGATCTTCTGACAACCACTAATCTACTTTCTATCTATGGACCTGCCATTCTGTGCAAGTCATATAAATGGAAGCATAATGAATGGGATTATGTCTGACTTCTTCCACTTAGCATCATGTCTGCAAGTTTCACCCAGGCTGCAGCGGGTAACAGTCCTTCCTTTCTGTGACTGAATAATGGCTTATTGTATGGGTATGCCATATTTTTCTGGTCTGCTCATTCGGTGATCAACATTTGGATGGCTTCCATTCCGGGGATATTATGAGTAATGCTGCTTTGAACATCTGCGTACGACAAGGTTTTGTGTGGACAAATGTTTTCATTTCTCTTGGATATATATGTAAGAGCAGAATTGCTGGGTTATGGTAATTCTATATTTAGCTTTTTGAGGCGCTGCCAGACTGTTTTCCACAGTGGCAACACCATTTTACATTCCCATCAACAATGTAAGAGGGCTCCAATTTCTCCACATCCTAACCAACACTGGCTATTTTTCTTTTGTTTCTTAAATTATAACCACTATGGTTTTGATTCTCATTTCCCTAGTGACTAATGATGTTGGACATACATATGCTTTTAAATTGTGATTTTAGTGGCTGTATAAATTCCATAGTAGATGACTATAATGTATTTTTTAATTGGCTACAATTGAGTATATTTTAATTGGCTACTATTAAGTGTTCCTATTTTTCTAATTCATGTATATACATATAAGCTGCCTTTGTATATCATAATTATCTCTGATGCAATTTCGTTCATTCACTCAACAGCTATCTAGTAATCCAAGCCTATTCTAGGTGCTTTTATATGGTGCTGATCAAAACAGGCCCAATACCTCCTTCCTGGAACATACTGTCTAGTGATTTGGTAAACAATCATGCAAAGAAGTTTATCATTACAAAGGCTGATGAGTATTATTAAGGAAAAGTACAAGAAGCGCATGTAAGCGGGCCCTGTCATTCAGAGCAGGAGGTCAGGCGAGGCCTAGGGAGGGGGAGTTAGCCAGGGCCAGGTAAACAACCTACCTGCAATGTGGGAGACCTGGGTCAGGGAAGATCCTCTGGAGAAGGGAGTGGCAATCCACTCCAGTACTCTTGCTGGGAAAACTGCATGGAGAGAGGAGCCTGGTGGGCTACCGTCCATGGGGTCATGAAGACTCGGACACGACTGAGCAGCTAACACAAGATGGAAGCGGGGGAGGCACTCCAGGCAGAGGGAGAGCACGCCTGAAGCCCTCTTGCTGGGAAACGGCTCGCCTGTTCCAGAAACTAACTGCAGATGTGAGTGTCTGGGCAGACATGAGGAGAAAGAGCAAAGTGGATGGGGTGGAAGGAATCCACGTGGAGAGGGGATGGACCATACTGACTGATGACTAGCTTCGGGATGGCTAAATACACAGACAATTGTTTTCTTTCCAATTGTGTCCATTCAAACAGCAAAGGAGAGATTGTGAGAAGAAAGGAGTAGGGGAGAGAGGATATCTGAAGACAGCATAGTTAAATGATTCTTGCCCTATTTGTCCCTGTGCCAGCCAGGGTACAGGAGATCCAACCAGTCCATCCTAAAGAAAATCAGTCCTGAATATTCATTGGAAGGACCAATGCTGACGCTGAAACTCCAATCCTTTGGCCACCTGATGCGAAGAACTGACTCATTTGAAAAGACTCTGATGCTGGGAAAGACTGAGGGCAGGAGGAAAAGGGGACGACAGGATGAGATGGTTGGATGGCATCACCAACTTAATGGACTTGAGTTTGAGTAAACTCTGGGAGTTGGCAATGGACAGGGAGGCCTGGCGTGCTGCAGTCCATGGGGTCACAAAGAGTCGGACATGACTGAGCGACTGAACTGAACTGATCAGCCAAGCTGAGTAATCCTCAGTGGCCCAGACACTTCTGTCGCCTGCCAGGTCCATGCCCAGGCCATGTCCTTGAGCAGCTTTCTCCTGGGCCTGCCACACACTACACTGAGCCATCCTTTTTACCCCAGCCAAGGCTGCCTGGACAAAAGTGGGTGTTTGACCCAAGAGTAGCCAATCCTGAAGTTCGCCAGTGACCAGAGATGTGGCCAGTCGGTATAATTAAAAAAAAAATTAATATGTGGTTTTTGTCCCTGATTCCTGCCCAGAGGTCCTAAATCCCTTGGTACTTCTTTAGCATGCTAGTAAGAAGACCCATGGGGAGACTCTAGACAGGTTCAGAATGGGAGCTGGCTGTCCTTACCCCTAAACTCCTGGGAGAGGAAAGAGGTTGGAGATTGAGTTTAATCACCAGTGATCAAGGATTAAATCTACCATGTCTAGATAATGAAACTTTAATTTTTTAAGAAAAACCCTAAACAACAGNCACGCAGAGTGGGACATTTAGTGCTTTCTACCCTCTATACCCCAACAGCATCCTGCCTCCATCATTGTGACAACTGAAAATGCTCCCCCCCACACTGCCAGAGCCCCCTAGCTCTTACTCATGCATAAGCATACAAGTGTGTAACCACATGTATACACACATTTACACACACACATGGTGCAGAATCACTCCTCCCTTTCTTCATGAAGAGTAGAATGTGCCATCCTAATATATATCTCTGGTATGTCAATTATTTTGAGTTGTAGGCACTTGAAAGGCAGCAAATGCAGGGACAGACTTCCTCTGAACTCTCCTTATCTGCCTCCAGACAGATCCTGCAAAAGGAACTCAAATATCATCAGTCTCCTCCCCTGGAGTGTCCTCAACAGGGCGAGGGAGGCAGATTGAATCTAGACACGAAGAGACTAGAAGTCAACGCCCCAACCACGCAAGCTGCATCAGACTGTCACACCTCCAGCCTATTCTTCTAGGAGTCCATTCATCTTCCCTAAAACTCATTTCCTCTCCTCTAAGGGAGCTGCATCCTTCCGCTCCTTTCCCTATTAAGTCGATGCTTCAGCTCTAGGCCACCTCAGGGAGCGACTCTTCCTGGCTTTGGCTGATGTGTGCCCAGGGATACATGTTCATAAACTTCTGTTTGTTTTCCTCGTCTCAATGTCTTTTACGACAGGGGTCTCCGCTAAGAATTCAGAAGGGTAGAGGGAACATTATTTTTCCTCCCCTACCTACATACACCTGGCCTCAAGAGGTAGACAGTTCTGCCTACGGTCACGCAGCTAGTGAGGCTGGAAAGCCGAACTCCACCTCCAGAGGAAGGGCCTGGCCCAGGAGATTGGCTCCTTCGCTTCCCCACTGTAGAGGCTGAGGCCGTTCTGCTCCCAGGCCAGGAGTGGGGAATAGGGCCCCTCTCATTTCCTTCTACTCCAGATCTCTGCAAACCCAAGTCCTTGGCTCCTCTGGAAGGGCCAGCAGGGCGCCAGGCAGACAGTAGCAGAGAAAACCTCAACCTCTCACATGCTGAGGACTCACGGGTTCTGTTTTGTTCCCAGTAAACCAGAAACATCGACGTCAAATGAGGTTAGCAGGAGCGCTGGCCCCGAGGTGGGGAGGGGAGCCAGCCAGACCTCATCCCAGCAGCTCTCTGGAGAGGCAGTCTTCCACCTCGCAGCCTGGACCCCCAGCTTCCTGCAGGTCTGGCCATGGAATTCCAGCTGTCGGCTGCCCAGACATAGAGGGTTGGGGGCAGCAGGAGGGCGATTTCCATAATCCAGAAGCTGAAGTGTGCCAGTAAGCAGGGCTTTCCAAATGTGGGGACACACCAGGCCAAAACCCACAGCTCTGGGCCCACTTAGAAACACAGCACCTGGGGGATGGGGCAGAGGGCAGGCCCCCTAAAGGCGGGCAGGGACCTTCATTCACCTCTGAACCAGTCCTGGTTGTGACCCTGCCAGGTAGCCCACCGCATCCTCATTTCACAGATGAGTTTGTCCCAAGTGTTCTTGGAGTGTGGGGGAGGGGTCTGTGGCTTTAAGCACTGAGATTAGGGAAGCAGAGGACAAGGGGAGGGGGAGGGAGAGAGGAGAGGGAGGGGCTTCCCAACTGGGAAAGAGGAGGGTCTGCAGGGAGGCTGTGAGGATGTCTAGGGAGGCTGAACCCCCAGACCCCCCAACTTTCCCAACCTCCATCCCCAAGGAAGAAGGGGTAGGGGGCTCCTCTGGCTAAATGGACAGAGGGCAGAGGGAAGGAACCCCAAAGGATACCAGATTTCTCACTGGCCCACTTTAAATATCGAGACAAACTGGACAAACATATCTAGGTTTGTGGTTGTATATATCTACCTGCTACTCTCTCTCTCTCTAAAAATTTTTAGAAACTGTGGTATATGTTGACTCTAGTAGATATCGTAGCTAGATTATGTAGCCTGTGTTCTCCCTGTAATACATCATGAGTCTCTCCTCTATTACGGAATGCACTTTTAATTAATTTTCTGAGGTATAATTCACATAGCATAAAATCCATCATTTTAAAATGGCCATTCAGTGGTTTTTACTATATTCACTATGTTGCACAGTCATCACCATGACCTCGTTGTGGAACATTTCCACCAGCCCCAAAAGAAACTGGTACCTGTTAGTGGTTAGTCCCCGTTCTCCCCTTCCCTGATCTTCTGACAACCACTAATCTACTTTCTATCTATGGACCTGCCATTCTGTGCAAGTCATATAAATGGAAGCATAATGAATGGGATTATGTCTGACTTCTTCCACTTAGCATCATGTCTGCAAGTTTCACCCAGGCTGCAGCGGGTAACAGTCCTTCCTTTCTGTGACTGAATAATGGCTTATTGTATGGGTATGCCATATTTTTCTGGTCTGCTCATTCGGTGATCAACATTTGGATGGCTTCCATTCCGGGGATATTATGAGTAATGCTGCTTTGAACATCTGCGTACGACAAGGTTTTGTGTGGACAAATGTTTTCATTTCTCTTGGATATATATGTAAGAGTAGAATTGCTGGGTTATGGTAATTCTATATTTAGCTTTTTGAGGCACTGCCAGACTGTTTTCCACAGCGGCAACACCATTTTACATTCCCATCAACAATGTAAGAGGGCTCCAGTTTCTCCACATCCTAACCAACACTGGCTATTTTTCTTTTGTTTCTTAAATTATAACCACTGTGGTTTTGCTTCTCATTTCCCTAGTGACTAATGATGTTGGACATACATATGCTTTTAAATTGTGATTTTAGTGGCTGTATAAATTCCATGGTAGATGACTATAATGTATTTTTTAATTGGCTACAATTGAGTATATTTTAATTGGCTACTATTAAGTGTTCCTATTTTTCTAATTCATGTATATACATATAAGCCGCCTTTGTATATCATAATTATCTCTGATGCAATTTCGTTCATTCACTCAACAGCTATCTAGTAATCCAAGCCTATTCTAGGTGCTTTTATATGGTGCTGATCAAAACAGGCCCAATACCTCCTTCCTGGAACATACTGTCTAGTGATTTGGTAAACAATCATGCAAAGAAGTTTATCATTACAAAGGCTGATGAGTATTATTAAGGAAAAGTACAAGAAGCTCATGTAAGCGGGCCCTGTCATTCAGAGCAGGAGGTCAGGCGAGGCCTAGGGAGGGGGAGTTAGCCAGGGCCAGGTAAACAACCTACCTGCAATGTGGGAGACCTGGGTCAGGGAAGATCCTCTGGAGAAGGGAGTGGCAATCCACTCCAGTACTCTTGCTGGGAAAACTGCATGGAGAGAGGAGCCTGGTGGGCTACCGTCCATGGGGTCATGAAGACTCGGACACGACTGAGCAGCTAACACAAGATGGAAGCGGGGGAGGCACTCCAGGCAGAGGGAGAGCATGCCTGAAGCCCTCTTGCTGGGAAATGGCTCGCCTGTTCCAGAAACTAACTGCAGATGTGAGTGTCTGGGCAGACATGAGGAGAAAGAGCAAAGTGGATGGGGTGGAAGGAATCCACGTGGAGAGGGGATGGACCATACTGACTGATGACTAGCTTCGGGATGGCTAAATACACAGACAATTGTTTTCTTTCCAATTGTGTCCATTCAAACAGCAAAGGAGAGATTGTGAGAAGAAAGGAGTAGGGGAGAGAGGATATCTGAAGACAGCATAGTTAAATGATTCTTGCCCTATTTGTCCCTGTGCCAGCCAGGGTACAGGAGATCCAACCAGTCCATCCTAAAGAAAATCAGTCCTGAATATTCATTGGAAGGACCAATGCTGACGCTGAAACTCCAATCCTTTGGCCACCTGATGCGAAGAACTGACTCATTTGAAAAGACTCTGATGCTGGGAAAGACTGAGGGCAGGAGGAAAAGGGGACGACAGGATGAGATGGTTGGATGGCATCACCAACTTAATGGACTTGAGTTTGAGTAAACTCTGGGAGTTGGCGATGGACAGGGAGGCCTGGCGTGCTGCAGTCCATGGGGTCACAAAGAGTCGGACATGACTGAGCGACTGAACTGAACTGATCAGCCAAGCTGAGTAATCCTCAGTGGCCCAGACACTTCTGTCGCCTGCCAGGTCCATGCCCAGGCCATGTCCTTGAGCAGCTTTCTCCTGGGCCGCCACACACTACACTGAGCCATCCTTTTAACCCCAGCCAAGGCTGCCTGGACAAAAGTGGGTGTTTGACCCAAGAGTAGCCAATCCTGAAGTTCGCCAGTGACCAGAGATGTGGCCAGTCGGTATAATTTAAAAAAAAATTAATATGTGGTTTTTGTCCCTGATTCCTGCCCAGAGATCCTAAATCCCTTGGTACTTCTTTAGCATGCTAGTAAGAAGACCCATGGGGAGACCCTAGACAGGTTCAGAATGGGAGCTGGCTGTCCTTACCCCTAAACTCCTGGGAGAGGAAAGAGGTTGGAGATTGAGTTTAATCACCAGTGATCAAGGATTAAATCTACCATGTCTAGATAATGAAACTTTAATTTTTTAAGAAAAACCCTAAACAACAGAGTTTAGAGTCCGACAGTCCATGGAATTCTCCAGGCCAGAACACTGGAGTGGGTAGCCTTTCCTTTCTCCAGTGGATCTTCCCGACCTAGGGATCAAACCCAGGTCTCCCACATTGCAGGTGGATTCTTTACCAGCTGAGCCACAAGAGAAGCCCAGGAATACTGGAGTGGGTATCCTATCCTTTCTCAGCAGATCTTCCCAACCCAGGAATCAAACTGGGGTCTTCCACATTGCAGGCGGATTCTTTATCAACTGAGCTACCAGGGAACCCCAACTTTAATTTTTTAAGAAAAACCCTAAACAACAGAGTTGAGAGAGCTTCTTGGTTAGTGACTATATCAACTAGCAGGGAGGGTGGTGTGCCTGAAGAGGGCTGGATACTGCCACTCTTCCTCCACCATATTTCATCCTCTTCCATTTGGCTGCTGTGACTTGTGTCCTTTATGACAAACCCGTAACAGTAAAGCATGTTCCTGAGTTTTGTGAGTTGTTCTAGCAAATTATGGAACCTGAGGAGAGGGGGTATGGGAACCCCAGAGTTCAGAGCTGCCTGGGAATACAGGGGGGGGTCCCTGGGACTTGTGAAGAGTTTCTGAAGTGGAGACAGTCTTGTGGGACTGAGCTCTAAACCCCTGGGATCTGCACGAACTCTGCAAGTTAGTGTGAAGTTGAATGGAATTGCTGGACACAAAGTTCATGTCAAAGAATCAGAGACCTCGTATGAGAGTTTATTTACTCCATCACCTGTCCAGGACTTCCAAGCCAAGCAAGTCCTCTCCTAAGGGGACAATGAGTATAAATTGAGAAGCTGGGGGTAGGAGTCAAAGCCTAGAGATACACGAAGGAAAGAGAAACTCTGGGGCTACTGAAGGCATAAGCTCACAGGAGCCATAGGCATGAGGAGGCAGAGGCCACGAAGAAACAGAAGCCCTGAGACAGAGAAGATAGGACGCAGCAGGGGACAGTGGCCAGAGAAGGAAGAAGCAGAGAGGACTTGAGAAGCCTCCAAGGGCAGGCACTAGGGCAGGCTACTCCGAAGGACCACCCGCCAATCCTCCGAAGAGCTTTCCAGACTCGAGAGCCCGGCCGAGCCGCAGTGGAGATGCTGCTTGCCTCATTTCCTCGTGTAACCTGCTGGCTGGAAGTGACCTGGCAGGATCTCTGCTCCTCACATGCGTCTCTCATTCCAGGCACATGGGTCCTGGACTGGCTCAGGAATCCCCAGCCCCATTCGTGCAGAGGGAAAACTTGGAAGTGTGAGAAAGCTGTGAAAGGCATTGAATACCCGCAGCCCGGGTGGATGGGCCAGCTCCTGAGAACACAGGAGCTGAGCGGGCACAGAGGGAGGCGGTGGGTGCAGCTCAGATGCGAGAGCCAAGAAGCCCAGACCTGACTCTGAATCACCAGTAAGAAATCACCCTGAGTAAATTTAATCACCCTGAATAAACCCTGCAGCCTCTCTTGGCCTCAGTTACCCCTACTTGAAAACATAGGTGATTTCTATCCCAATGTGAATGTTTGGTGAATCGCTGACAAAATGACCAAAAAACCCAGCTGCTACTTCTGAAGAGCCAAGGGCAAAGGCAGGGAACCGCACATGCCCCCTGCACACAGCACCACAGAGGGGTGGGCAAACCCCTCCAGACCGACCCCTGAACCCACCCCTACCCTCACCCCCATAAGGCACCCGCTTGCCTCCCTCTGCCTTGGGGAGTGAGCAAGGAAACTGGTTAGTTGCTGGTGCTATAGCTGCTGCTGCTGCTGCTAAGTCGCTTCAGTCGTGTCCAACTCTGTGGGACCCCATAGATGGCAACCCTCCAGGCTCCCCTGTCCC
>SJYW01046446.1:493715-509398 GCA_006410735.1 Raphicerus campestris | reverse complement strand
GTTGCCGAGCAGAGCTCCAGGGAAGGGGTGGGAAGAAAGGGCTGAGAGCATGCCAACCCCCAGCAGCGCCGGCATCCGGCACCTTGAAGCGTCTCAGGACCACCTCGGACAATCTCCTCAGTGCCTCCGGACTTCAGTCTTCCCATCTCCAGAGGGAGAGCCAGACCTGGGTATGGTCAGGAGCCCTTGCTGTTGGGAGACTCCAGAACCTGGGACTCTTCCAGATCGTGTCAGAGGGCCTCTGGACTATTGATTGGCACAAGGGAGGCCGCCCCCCCGCCCCTGCCGCCGCCAGGCACAGGGAACCTAGGGTTGGTGGATGAAAAGAGAGGAAAGTGATCACCCTGCCCAGCCAGGCCACACAGAGAACACTGGTGCCGCCAAAGTGCTTGAGAACAGACTCTTCCTGCTGGGCTGGCACCTGCGTCACCCACCAGCCCAGTTTCTTTCTTGGTCTGGCGTTTGGTGGAGCATCGTGAACCAGCAACGGGCTGGAAACAGCAGCCCAGGGGGCTTGCTTTCATGGATGGATGAGACTGACCCACAATCCAGTATCTTTCTACTTGGGGCTCCCCAGGAGGCCAGGGCACCATGAGGAGCAGCTCTGATGAGCAGAGTGGGCTCAGCTCCACTGAAGGAGCCCTGGGACGGCCATCAGGACAAACCAGTCTCTAGACCAGCCGTGAGGACAGGGCCTCAGCTCCTCCTTCTAGACACGCTTCATCCAGAGAGCCTGCAGTTCACTTTCATGTCCAGGCTCTGGTGTCCCTCTCAAAGAGCTCAGCACAGCCGGCGTCTTTATCCCATGACAGTTCCCTCCCTGCTCCCACCCTCACCCAGAACAGAATCACCATTCAACCCCTGTTACTTTCTCAGTGGAAAAGGAAGGAGTGAGAAAGAGCTGCATCAGCCTTGGCCAAGCTCAAGGGTGGGTCTGGTACCCTGGCCAAAGGCGCAGCCCTCCCGCGCCGCACTGAGCGCTGTCTGGAGGCAGTGCGGTCTAATGGCTGGACTATTCGGACTGGCATCACCAAGACCAGGGCTCATATCTTGGTCTGGCAACCTCCAAGCTGTGCCGAACTTGACTCAGGGTCCTCAGCTAGGAGGTGGGGCGAGCACCGTAACATCTCTTTGGGGATGGGGAAGTACCTTGGCTTGCCCCGGCCTTTGCCCTCTAGATTCATTCTCACCTCTCCCTGCCTGGTCCTCAGGAGGCTGACTCCACCCAGATTGAAGATCCGAGGGTGGGAAGGAGGGGAGAAAGGTAAGGGGGTGTCCATGCTCCCTCTGCTGGGCTGCAGTCCCTGCTGTGTCCCCCTCCCAGGGTCCCCGCTCCCGTCAGACTGCCTTCATCCCACACCTCCTGCTCTGGGGGGTTCTGGCAACACTATGCCAGCCTCTTGCCCCTTCAGGTCTAATGGGCTTACAGCTTCCTGCTGTGGCTGGTCTCTTGAGTTGTCACCACCTGCAACTGGGTCCTTTAACCTCCTGACCATACTTCAGTTGAATACCCTTTCATTATTCTCCCAAGATGATAAACAAATGCCCAACAAACACACAAAAAGATGCTCTCTGTCATGAGTTGTTAGAGAAATGCAAATCAAAGCCATAATAAGATAGCACTCACATCTGCTGTGAGGATAGTTGCTATCCTAAAAACAGAAAATAACCAGTGCTGGTTAGGATGTGGAGAAATTGGGATGTGTGTGCAGTTAATGAGAATGTAAAATGGCACAACTGCTATGGAAAACAGTATTTCAGATCCTCAGAAAATTCAAAACAAAATTACCATGCGTGTGTCCATGTGTGCTAAGCCGTTTCAGTTGTGTCCAATTCTTTTCGACCCTATGAACTGTAGCCTGCCAAGCTCCTCTGTCCATGGGATTCTCCAGGCAAGAATACTGGAGTGGGTTGCCATGCCCTCCTCCAGGGGATCTTCCCAACCCAGGGATCAAACCTGCCTCTTATGTCTCCTCTCCTGCTTTAGCAGGTGGGTTATTTACCACTAGTTCCCCCTGGGAAGCCCCCAAGAATTACTGTGTGATTCAGCAATCCCGCTTCTGGGTATTTATCCCAAAGAATTGAAAACACTGTCTCAGCAAGATATTTGTACAGCTATGTTCATAACAGCATTATTCACAATAGCCAAAATGTGGAAGTAACCCAAGCGTTCATTCATGGATGAATGGATAAGCAAAATGTGGTATATACATAGAATGGAATAGTAGTCTTAAAAGGAAGGAAGTTCCATAGAATGGAATAATTGTTTTAAAAGGAAGGAAATGGATGGATCTTGAGGACATCCTGATGCTGGGAAAGACTGAGGGCAGGAGGAGAAGGGGACAACAGAGAATGAGATGGTTGGATGGCATCACCGACTCAGTGGACATGGGTTTGAGTGAACTCCGGGAGTTGGTGATGGACAGGGAGGCCTGGCATGCTGCAATTCACAGGATTGAAAAGAGTCAGACATGACTGAGCGACTGAACTGAACTGAGGACATCATGGTGAGTGAAATAAGCCAGTCACAAAAAGCCAAATCCTGTATGATTCCACTTACATAGGGTACCTAGAGGTAAGTGGGGTACCTGAAGCCACAGAGACAGAAAGCAGTGAGAGGGCTTCCAGGGATGAGGGGGTGGGAAATGGGGAGAAGTTGATTAATGGGCACAGAATTTCACTTTCACAAGATGAAAAAGCTCTGGAGAACTACTGCCCAACAACGTGAATATACTTAGCCTTTCAGTTCGGTTCAGTTCAGTCACACAGTCGTGTCCGACTCTTTGTCACCCCATGAATCTCAGCACACCAGGCCTCCCTGTCCATCACCAACTCCTGGAGTTCACTCAGACTCACGTTCATCGAGTCAGTGATGCCATCCAGCCATCTCATTCTCTGTCATCCCCTTCTCCTCCTGCCCCCAATCCCTCCCAGCATCAGAGTCTTTTCCAATACTTAGCCTTACTAAACTGTATACTTAGAAATGGTTAAGATGCTAAGGATAAACTTATCAAAGTACATGTTTTAAATATATGGGCCTTAGTATATATGTTAACGATACCTCCAAAAAAGTGTTTAAAAAAAAAAGCCCTTCATCAAACTCCCACCAAGATAACTGTTGGTTCCTGTACTGGTCAGCACATTAGAATCTTCTGGGATCTTTTAAAAATTTAAAAGCCCAGGCCAACACCCCAGACCAACTGAATCATGCCCCTTGTAGGCAGGACACAAGCATCAGCATTTTTTTATGCCTCCCTGGTAATTCCGATGTGCCCACAAGTTTGAGACCCACTGAATAAATCCTTGGATTGAATTCTGTGCCTTTTGTCAGGAATCTGTATGATTAGCTAGTTCTTAGGCTTATTGTGAGGATTAAGAGGAATAGTGAATGCAAAATATTTAGCAAGGTTCCTGGTACTTAGTTAATGCTCCATAAAATGTACTGAAAATATCATTGACTTTATCATTATTGTTTCTCTGCACCTCCAGGTTGCCATGGGTCTCGGAGCTGCTGCAGAGGTGAGAGGCTGGCTATCAGGACAGACTCAAGTCCTAGCAGGTAGGTAGGAGGTGTCTGGCCTAAGGCAGAAGAAAGTGGGGCTTCTGTGCTGGCTGGGGAGCTTCAGGGACAACATTGTGAGGAGCCCAGGGCCCAGAGGATGGCAGACTTGCCTTGAAGCCAGAAGCACCTGCCTCCAGGGACTGCTGCCCCCTCATAGCTGTGGCACAGTTCAGAGGCTCCAGAAAATGTTGGCGGAGGGGTGGGGGCACCCAGGGCTGGTGGATTAGTTGATCCAGGAAGCAGCTTGGCAGGTAACCAACAGACTTTGAGCTGATCTGCCACCTTAGGGCACCTTCTAATTTTTCACGGGTCCTCAACCACTCTCGGTAACCCAGCAGCCTTAAGTTAACTACTGACCATCACTGAGGGTCTGCCCTGGTGTCCACTCACCTTCTGAGCTGGGCATGCTGGAGGCGAGGGAGCAGGCCTCTCTGGGTCACTGCATGGGAACTAGGGAATGTCAAAGGGCAGTGCATTGGGGTTGCCTAAAGAGGGGCATCTCTGCTGCCAGGAAAGAGCTTTGGATGCGGAGGTGCTGGCCCAGCCTGTATTTTCTCCCTAGGCCATCTATCCATCCATTCATCTGTCTGCCCATCCATCCATCCCATAAGCATTTCCTGAGCACCCACTATGTGCCCAGTTGGGACCCTGAGATCTGATGATGAGCAAGAGCTTAAGTCTGGCTGTGGGAGCAGGAGTGGCAGGAAAGAGAAGGCCCAGGGGCAGAGGAGCCGGCGACGTTCAGACCAAGGCTCACAACCCAGCTCTGCTCCGTATCTGCTGTACGTCTTGGGGAAAGTCACTCCTCTTCTGGAGCCCTGGTTTTATCTTCTTCCAAAGGGTAACCGACCCATTCTCAAGGAGATGCTGATGTCGGAAAGGAGACGTGATGACATAATGGTCCCAGCTTGAGGCTATCTGCAGCTTTCTCCCCAGGAAGGGAGGGCAGGCCCCTGAGCCCCAACCACAGCCCAGGCCTCTTACCAGTGGCAAGGCTTAGGGGGTCACACAGAGTCGGACACTGAAGTGACTTAGCAGCAGCAGCAGCTTTCTTGGGACCAAGCTGTGGTCAGGAGCCAGGCCTAGTGGGCCCCTGAAACCACAGATCCACGCGAGAAGCAGTCCTCTGGAGACTGGAACCTAGGAGCCTGGCTCCCCACCCAGCTGGCGTGCTTTTCCCCATCTGTCATCAGGGCATCCTCAGCCTGCCCAGTGCTGATATTCCAAGGAAAGGTCAAGACTTCATGATTCCATTGTGCAGGTGGGAAAGTCAGGGCCTAGGAAGGGTGAGGATCTATTCAAGAACACATGAGTCCATATCAGAGTCAGAACTAGAAGCCAGATCTCCTGACTCCTCCCCAGACTCTCCTCCAGAAAGGTCTGTGTCCTGAGACGAGCAGGAGGAAGTTGAGCTGGAAGCTTTGACTCCCTCTTTAAGAGACCTCCCAACAAAACCTCAGCTCCTACTAGGCGACCAGCCTTCCCCTCCAAATATCCTCCAAGCAGCCCTCCCTCTAGACAAGTCCCTCCTCTGCTCAAGCACCTTCCATAGCTCCCTATTAGCCAATATAACACCTAGCATCCAGGGTCCCAATCTACCTCCCCAAGTTGATCTCCCTTTGTGCTCCCACATTTGCCTTACATTCTGGTCCACTGGCCCCACCCCCAGGCCTTCGTTGACTCTGGTCCCTCCTCCTAGAACACCCTTCCTTACCTCTTTTCTTTGTTTTTGTTTAGTTACTCAGTCGTGTCCAACTCTTTGTGACCCCATGGTATACAGCACACTGGGCCTCCCTGTCCTTCACCATCTCCCAGAGTTTGCTCAAAATCACGTCTACTGAGTTGGTGATGCCATCCAACCGTCTCATCCTCTGTTGTCCTCTTCTCCTCCTGCCTTCAGTCTCTCCCAACATCAGGGTCTTTTCCAATGTCAGCTGTCTGCATCAGGTGGCTGAAGTGTTAGAGCTTCAGCTTCATCATCAATCCTTTCATGCTTCCTTCTTTTAAGTTCATCCAAACATCACCTGCTATAGGAAGTCTCCCTCCTCCCCAAATCAGACACAGTCCCTCCTCCTCTAGGCTACCAGAGGGCTCCCTTAAGTTAGCTCTTCTTGAATGCCTACCTGTCTCCTCCAGGAGATGGGGAAGTCCCTGGGAGCAGAGTCTAAATCACACCCACCTCTTGTCATCTTCCCAACTCAGCACCAAGCATTAAAAGAGAAAAGGCTAAATGACCCCCAGTGCCCTGAGCCCACACCCGGACGAACGGACAGCAACTGTTCCATGCCCTTTCGGGACCCGGTTCTGGGCCGGAGGTGGCTGGAGCCTGGGCCCAGCGCCTGGACACAGCCGTTGTCCCCGCCTCCAGTGGCTATGTTTGTTTTCCTTCTCCCTAGGCAAAGCTGCGGAGGCCATTCTGAGCCACAGCTGGTTTTTATTGCATCAAGACTCAAAAAAAGGCCTGAGCATATTTTTAGAGAGAAGGGGAAAAAAGAATATTTTCTTCCCTGACCCAAGATGAGAGCTTGCTCCAAGTTTCCATCTGCTCTGCCTTCTGGGTGGAGCTGGCGGGAAAGTTTCTCTGCAGGAGGATCCTTCAGGACACAGGTTTATGAGCTCATAGATATGGCAGCTCGAAGGCTGCCTGACTCCCTCCCCTGACACACACACACAAATGCACACTCACATAAATGCTCACAACCTCAGGCCCGTGATGTGGAAAGGGGAGGCCATGCCTCAGACAGGATGGGAGTGGAGCAAGAGGGACCCAAAACCCCACTGAAAGAAGGTGACCGAATGGTGGCTGAACCAGGGGTTTCCATGCTTGCACCCCAGAGCCCTGGACCATACAGCATGCCCACTGGGCGGCCTGGATCCACAGGACCCTGGACCAGAATGAAGAATGTGTTTGATGTGCATTTCAATGGCTAGTTTCCAACTGTCTGAAGACACTGTCAGGATGAACAATATACAGACCATTTCAAGTATCACAGAGCTTTGGTCGAAGTGCATTTTCTCAATCAAAGGATGCGAAATGCACCGGAGTTCTGCTGGTGTGTGTGTGTGTGTGTGAGTATGGTCTCTGTGTGTGACCCTTGTGGTGGAGTGTGCATATGTGTTGTGTTTGTATGTTCATGTGTAGAATATTCGTGGTATGGTGTGTGTATGTGTGTGTGTGTGTGTGTGATGTGTGCTCTGTGTCGGGTGAGGGCTGTGTGTGTGTGTGTGTTTGATACATTTCGTGTAAATTATGTGTGTTTGACGCTGTGATCAGTGTGTGTATGTGTTGTGTTTGTATGTTCATGTGTAGAATATTCGTGGTATGGTGTGTGTGTGTGTGTGTGTGTGTGATGTGTGCTCTGTGTCGGGTGAGGGGTGTGTATTGTGTGTGTTTGATGCTGTGATCAGGCCAGAAGCACATCTGGAAGGGGTCTGTGTTGGGGTCCCCACCTCCTCTGGCACACTTCAGAGGAGTGTGCCTTTTTGAGATTTTTCCAGGGTAGTTAGTCAGGGAAAGCGCAACACACAGAGGAAGAAGCTGAAAGGAAGGGGCCGTGTTACAAACTTATTCCCCACCAGACCCTGCCCCTAATATCAGAACTAAACTTTTTTTGCCCCTGGTGACACCCAGTCCTAAAATTTCCCATCCAAAGAGATGCAGACAATGAAGCTCAAGTTCAGAGAAGCCTGCGGCCCAGTGTTACCCACAGAGTAGGGGCTAGAGTCCAGCCTCCTCCCTCCTCCCCACAGCAGGCTGACCTTCAGTACCAGAGCCAGCAAGCGGAGCCCATAGCATTCCCAGTGAAAGTGAACGTTCTTTACCAGCTGAGCCACAAGCAAAGCCCAAGAATACTGGAGTGGGTAGCCTATCCTTTCTCCAGCAGATTTTCCCGACCCAGGTATTGAACCGGGGTCTCCTGCATTGCAGGCAGATTCTTTACCAACTGAGCTATCAGGGAAGGCCAGGCTTTCCACAAACTTGGCCTCATTTCCCTTTCATACCCACCCATCCAGGGGGCATGATTATCGCATTTTATCAGAGGAGGAAACAGGCTCAGGGGGAGATGGAGGTGAAGGCAGGCCCCTGGCAGCCACGAGGAGAGAGGAAGTCCCTGGAGACAGGCAGGCACCCTCTTGGCTGTGGGAATCATACAGGGGAATCAGGGGGGGCTTGCAGGCTTTTAGCTCCATGAAGCCTCTGCCTCTTTCATGTCTTTAGAGACACAGGCCCAGAACTGGTGCCAGGAGTGGGTGGGCAATATGTGGGGCTTTTCCCTGTTTTCCTCTCCATCCTTCCTGGCACCTCAGCCAGGCCAGGCACCCTCCTACCCACAGACCCCTTCTATCCTCAGGCAGCTAGAGCTGCTAGAGGCTCGCCCCCTACTTCTTAGAAACTGAGGCAACCCAGCCGGGGCCAAGGGAACTTCATGGGAGATAGGCTTTCCCAGCAGAAAGGTTTCAGACCTTCCCAGCCTAGAGATCTTGGGCAAGTCCCCCTCCCTTCCTGAGCCTCAGTTTCCTCCTCTGTGAAATGGGGAATAACAGCTGCCTCCTGGGATGGTTGAGGGACCACGGGCGGGTGTGTGAAGCACTTGGCACAGGCCTGGCACAGGGAGGCGCTTGATTGATGTATGTCCTGTTCCCATCCCCTGCTGCCCTGGTAGGCACGAGTTACAGCAGGCTTGACCAGTCCAAAGGTCCCTCCCCTCCTGGCCCCAAGAGAAGCTGCAGAAGAAAGAGAAACAGCAGTTCTTGGAAAGTCACCATGAAGTCCTCCCTGGAACAGGCGGGACATTCATCAAGTTGCCAATGGGTGGCCACACCAACCACCGGGCCCAGAGAGGCCCTCCGTGACCTCTCAGCTGCCTCACTCTGAGTTCCAAGGTCCTATTCTCCACTCCGTGTCTACCCCTGCACAGGCACCGCCATCAGACACTTCCCTGCGGGGCTCTTTCCACTCCACCCTCCCCTGCTCAAAGCCTCCCCTTCCCCCATCCCCACACTGGCGGAAAGTCCTTTATGCCGGAACATTCTCAGCCTGGCTGGTACCCACTGTGCTCTCTCCTTGAACCTCCTCACCCTGCACATCAGTTACAGCCAGTCCCACGTGGCCCCCTGGTTTCATTACCTGTGGGAAGAGCTTAGTCCAGGCCTGGCACACAGGGGACCCTTTAGCAAGGCGGATCCACAGTTGGCAGAGACATCAGGCTTATGTCCCACAGGATTTTGAGCTTGGGATGTCACTGGTCTCCTCTGGCAATTTCTGACTCACACCTGAAGACCCACTTTAGTCTTCACCTCCTCCAGGAAGCCTGCCTTGACGCCCACCCCTCTAGGCCAGTGTAGGTGTCTTCTTCCCAGGTGGAGCTGTCTGGTGGCCCCCGCCCACCTGTCACTGCTGTCTTATCTGGATAAATATAGTCCCCACGTACCAACCTGGCATGTCTTCCCCACAGTCCTCGTGGATTTCAGTAGGCTTATGTCCACCCATAAGACTTCTCTGGTGGCTCAGTGGTAAAGAACCCACCTGCCAAGCAGGAGATGTAAGTTCAATCCCTGGGTTGGGAAAATTCCCAGGTCAGGAAGATCCCCTGGAGGAGGAAATAGCAATCGACTCTAGAATTCTGGCCTGAGAAATCCTGTGGACAAAGGAGCCTGGCGGGCTACAGTCCATGAGGTCGCAAGAGTCAGAGAGGACTGAGCCTGCACGCACAGCTTTATGTCCCTGCATCGGTCCTCCTTGCTCTCAGCCCCTGCTGCTCCCATCTGTCCCCTACCTCAGCCCGAAGGCCTTGCAATGCAGAGTTAATTTGGAAAACAGAATTTGCTGCCCTTCTGCAAACAGCAGAGAGCAATTCCTGCACTGAGTACAAAACAAGCTGACATTCAGAGGCAGGCAGTGCAGTTCTTAGGAATTTGTCAATCATCCCTCCCCCGAGAGGATCTCTCGCCAGCTGGAAATAGGGGAAACCTGACCTCTGGGAATGTTCTGGAAATTCCTCCCTTCCCCCCACGCCCCGAGGCTCAGAGACCTTCCCCGCCTTCCTGTTACGTTGAAGAACTTTGGCTCGCTGGTTGTTTGGAGACCCCAGATGTGGGGCCTGAACTGCATCCCTTCTCAAGTTCCTATGTTGAAGTCCCAACCCCCAGGAACGCAGAATGTGCCTGTGTTTGCAGGCAGGGCCTTTGAAGGGGTGATTAAGTTAAAATGAGGTCCTGAGCTGAGGGTGGGTGTGAATCCAGTAATACTGCCTTTATCAGAGGGGGAAATTCAGTCCCCGACTCACACAAAGGGAAGACCACGTGCAAACATGGGGAGCGGGCTGGTGCTCTCTGCAAGCCCTGGAGAAGCAACCCTGCGGACACCTTGACCTTGGACTTCTGGCCTCCAGAACTGTGAGATGACACACTGTGGTTGGTCAACCAGGAAAGCGATACAGAGGTTTTGATGTCCCTCATGTGCTCTCATCATGTTCGTGGGCTTGTCTCCCTTTACAGACTGTGAATTCCCCCAAGGCACTGCGCAGAGCTGGCCTGTTTATCTCTCAAAGCCTGAGAGGTGCGGAGGTTATTTCCTGGGTGAACACTTCCAAGATAAACAGAACTATGGTTCATAGGCTCCTGAAGTCAGCAAATGCTGGCAAGCAGAGAGACCCAACCGTGCGTGTCCCTTCCTCCTTGGTGGCTCCCTTTGGAGCACCTACTTGGCCTCCGGTTCGACCCTCCATAGTCCTGGAAGGAAGGCTCCCCTCCATTTCACAGATGAGTAACTGAGGCCCAGGGAAGGCAAGTGATGGTGCCCAAGGTCATTCATGGAGTCAGAGCCATTAGGCAGGTCCCAGGATGGGTCTGAGATGGGGAGGGCGAGGGGTGGCCGGCTCTGCAGTACGGCAGGCGCTGCAGTGTCCCACCCTCGGAAGGAGACAGACAGGACCTGGGATTGCGTCCTGACTGCTTCTCTTGGTTGCTGTGTGTGAGCAAGATATTCACCTCTCTGAGCTGCGCCTCAGGTTCCCTCGTTTGTAGGACAAGGCTGAGAAAGATGAGCCAGCAGGCGTGGTGCTTAGCACGGTGTCCGGTCCACAGAATGGCCTCAAGAAATGATGCTTGTGCTGCTGCTCATGACGACAGGCTTCTGGAATACGCAGCTGGCCCAGCACCTGGCCTTGCAGGAAGTCTGACAAAGAGCTCACCCTGGAAGCTTTTCCTGCCGGTCAGCGTGGGGGGTGGACAACCTCTGTCCCCCTGCTCCTGACCGCTGTCATTCACCCTCCGCCCAGCCTCAGTGGCCCATTGTCCTCCCTGCGGGCTCAAACCAGGCCAGGCCTGCCAGGAACCAGTGGCTAAAAATAGCCCCCCACCCCCACCCCGGAGTGCTGGGGTCCAGCTGCTCACCTCCTTCCAGGGATCAGGAGCTGCCCCCCTCTTCTCGGCCACTGCTCTGGGCAAAGTCCAGCTTGGCTGGCTCCCAGCTCCCTCTCAGGGAGGTCCAGACTCAACACCCGCAAAATATTTTGTGGAAAATTCGAGGCTGGCTATAATTCCCTAGGGCAGAGGCTTGGTGCAGACTTGTAGACAGGGCCGGAGGTGAGTNGCTGACATTCAGAGGCAGGCAGTGCAGTTCTTAGGAATTTGTCAATCATCCCTCCCCCAAGAGGATCTCTCGCCAGCTGGAAATAGGGGAAACCTGACCTCTGGGAATGTTCTGGAAATTCCTCCCTTCCCCCCACGCCCCGAGGCTCAGAGACCTTCCCCGCCTTCCTGTTACGTTGAAGAACTTTGGCTCGCTGGTTGTTTGGAGACCCCAGATGTGGGGCCTGAACTGCATCCCTTCTCAAGTTCCTATGTTGAAGTCCCAACCCCCAGGAACGCAGAATGTGCCTGTGTTTGCAGGCAGGGCCTTTGAAGGGGTGATTAAGTTAAAATGAGGTCCTGAGCTGAGGGTGGGTGTGAATCCAGTAATACTGCCTTTATCAGAGGGGGAAATTCAGTCCCCGACTCACACAAAGGGAAGACCACGTGCAAACATGGGGAGCGGGCTGGTGCTCTCTGCAAGCCCTGGAGAAGCAACCCTGCGGACACCTTGACCTTGGACTTCTGGCCTCCAGAACTGTGAGATGACACACTGTGGTTGGTCAACCAGGAAAGCGATACAGAGGTTTTGATGTCCCTCATGTGCTCTCATCATGTTCGTGGGCTTGTCTCCCTTTACAGACTGTGAATTCCCCCAAGGCACTGCGCAGAGCTGGCCTGTTTATCTCTCAAAGCCTGAGAGGTGCGGAGGTTATTTCCTGGGTGAACACTTCCAAGATAAACAGAACTATGGTTCATAGGCTCCTGAAGTCAGCAAATGCTGGCAAGCAGAGAGACCCAACCGTGCGTGTCCCTTCCTCCTTGGTGGCTCCCTTTGGAGCACCTACTTGGCCTCCGGTTCGACCCTCCATAGTCCTGGAAGGAAGGCTCCCCTCCATTTCACAGATGAGTAACTGAGGCCCAGGGAAGGCAAGTGATGGTGCCCAAGGTCATTCATGGAGTCAGAGCCATTAGGCAGGTCCCAGGATGGGTCTGAGATGGGGAGGGCGAGGGGTGGCCGGCTCTGCAGTACGGCAGGCGCTGCAGTGTCCCACCCTCGGAAGGAGACAGACAGGACCTGGGATTGCGTCCTGACTGCTTCTCTTGGTTGCTGTGTGTGAGCAAGATATTCACCTCTCTGAGCTGCGCCTCAGGTTCCCTCGTTTGTAGGACAAGGCTGAGAAAGATGAGCCAGCAGGCGTGGTGCTTAGCACGGTGTCCGGTCCACAGAATGGCCTCAAGAAATGATGCTTGTGCTGCTGCTCATGACGACAGGCTTCTGGAATATGCAGCTGGCCCAGCACCTGGCCTTGCAGGAAGTCTGACAAAGAGCTCACCCTGGAAGCTTTTCCTGCCGGTCAGCGTGGGGGGTGGACAACCTCTGTCCCCCTGCTCCTGACCGCTGTCATTCACCCTCCGCCCAGCCTCAGTGGCCCATTGTCCTCCCTGCGGGCTCAAACCAGGCCAGGCCTGCCAGGAACCAGTGGCTAAAAATAGCCCCCCACCCCCACCCCGGAGTGCTGGGGTCCAGCTGCTCACCTCCTTCCAGGGATCAGGAGCTGCCCCCCTCTTCTCGGCCACTGCTCTGGGCAAAGTCCAGCTTGGCTGGCTCCCAGCTCCCTCTCAGGGAGGTCCAGACTCAACACCCGCAAAATATTTTGTGGAAAATTCGAGGCTGGCTATAATTCCCTAGGGCAGAGGCTTGGTGCAGACTTGTAGACAGGGCCGGAGGTGAGTTTGAGAGGAAGGGCCTGGAGGAACAGGCAAAGCAAACAGAAAGAGGGAAAGGCAGTCCAGGTGAGAGGAACAGCAGAAGCAAACAGAGGAGGGATGAGGCTGAACAGAGCAGTGGCAGGCTGTGGGGCGTCTGTTGGGAGTGCAGGAGGGGAGTCTCCAGACCTAGCTGAGCAGGTCCTTGAATCCTGACTTTCAAGGCCACGCCTTGCCTGCAGACGGTGCCCAAGATGCCTTCACTCCTGGGGCCTCCTCTGAGTCTCCTCCCTAAGGGGAGTCACAGCCTTGAGAGGAGAGCCAAGGGCTGGTGAGGATGGAGAGAAGTGCCTTCAGAACAACCCACCCCACCCGACCCCAGGAAGGGGACTTCTCCATTAGTGGACTCCAGAGGCTCTGCCTGGGGGCTGTAAAGACACTGAGCCTGCAGCCATTCAGGTCAGCTTTCAAGAGCCTGCTTTCAAGGCCCTGCGGTGGATTTTGGGGACCCAGACAGCCATTCAGTTCTAGCCCTGCAGGGGCTCATGGTCTAGGACGGAAAGAGACAAGTGAAGAGGCAATTCCAGGTCTGGGTCACCTGAGCACAGAGCTGAGAGGGCCCAGAGAAGAGCCCTCCTCCAGATCTGGGGAGTCAGTCATGGGTTCCTGGAGGACACACCCCTTCAGCTGAGTATCAGAGGGTAAGGAGGTGATGGCCAAGGGGAGAGGCAGCAGGAACTGTGTTCCAGGCAGAGACCAGTGTCTGCAGAGGCCCTGGGGTGCAAGTGCGCCTGCCTAGTGCGTATGTGTGGGCAGAGGCAGGGAGGAGATGTGAGGATAATGAGGCTGGAGAGGGCTTTGGAGACCAGATTCTAAACTTCTCTGAGTGCCCCCATGGACACAAGCATGGTTGTCACCCACAGAAAGGCTGGTGAATTAAATTCTTGGGAAAAATAATGGAAATGTACCGAATTGAACACATTAGATCCTGTCTTTAAAACTCAGAGTCTGGGAATTTGACCACTGATTATTCAGTAAGGAAGGCCTTACTTATCATTTGTACATTGGGAGTTTGAATTTTGTTAAATTTTTTATCAATTGATATGATCGTATGACTTCTCTTCTTTACCCTGTGAATATGGTGGCTTACACTGATCGATTTTTGAGTACTGAACCAGCTTCACATCACTGGAATAAACTTCACTNAGTTTGAATTTTGTTAAATTTTTTATCAATTGATATGATCGTATGACTTCTCTTCTTTACCCTGTGAATATGGTGGCTTACACTGATCGATTTTTGAGTACTGAACCAGCTTCACATCACTGGAATAAACTTCACTTGGCAATGATGTATAATTTTTAAAATATATTGATGAGTTATATTTGCTAATATTTTGTTAAGGATTTTTGCATCATATACATAAGGAATATTGGTCTGTAATTTTCTTTCTTTCTACTATCGTTTGATTTGGGAATCAAGGTAATACTGGCTTCCTTAAAAAAATTGAGAAGAGCTCCCTTCTCTTCTATTTTCTGGAAGGGATTGCGTAGAATTGACGCTAATTTTTCTTTCAGGTGCAAGTATATGTTAAGCCTCTCTTTGAAACTTGTCTGCTACTATCCCATTGGCCAAAACAAGTCACACGGCTGTTCCTAATGTCAAGGGTAGAGAAGGATGATCTGCTTTCTGTATATTTCACCAGAACTAAGCTCTTCTGTCCAGGCTGCAGGCACCCATNAGCCCCAGCTATGCCTTCACTCCCATTGTGCTGAGCAGACTCCTTCATCTTCAACTTGTCTCCTCCAACCAAAGGAAGGGGCCCCCCTGGGGGCAGGGGGCCCAGGATACCTCCTTCCCTCCTTCCTGGCTGACCAGGGAGAAGACAGGAAAAGCCAGCTGTTTCACAGATGTTGCGGATTGTAAGCAAAACAATCGCACAGGAGCGCCTTCCCTGAGGCCCCAGGCTCCATCGCTTGGGGGACGGGGAGCACTGAGGGAGAGGCAGGGGTGAGGGGCAGGCTTTGCAGGAGAGGCGAATCTGAGAGTTTCCAGGGTAGGATGTGAGCGGGAGGGATACAGGGAGGAGGAGCCAGGCAGGGAGGTGGGGGGAGGGAGCTCAGGGAGTTTGGTGAGGGCGAGGGGGTGGGAAGGAGGGAAGGTGGCTAACTGCCTGAGCCTGTGGGGGCCTGGCTGGGCAGGAAGCCTCTGGGGGCTATTGCTGACCTACCTCCTTTGCCCCACCTCCACCCCAGGATCCCACTTCACCGGGGAAGAACTTTAGAACCAAGAGGCTCCCAGGTGCTCCTGGGCCACCTCTGGAGGTACTGAGCTCCCCATTGCAGGAGGGATGCAAGTAGAAACCCAAGAAGGGACCCAGGCACCAGCCAGCAGTGGGACCCGGATGGTCTCTTCCAGGTTGGAGAGTCTAGGAGGCTGTACCTGGCCCCAGCCAGGCCAAGAGGCCAGTAGCACGAGGACTTGACTGGTCCGCAACAGAGCCTGGTGACGTTGCCACAGGCAGGCCAGGGCTGAATCCCCTCCCACCAGTATCCACCGCGAGGCACTACAGTGCTGTCCTCTCCCCTCTTCACCCTCCACACCCAGTTTGCCAGCTGACCCCAGCTGCCCGCAGCCAGGCCAAGACTGGGCAGCAGTACAGGGACAGACTGTTTGTGACCTACTCCCTGGAACAGGCTGGCTTCATTTTCCAGCAAAACCATTCCTGGAAGGACAGGGATCTGGGGGCTTCAGGCTCCCTGTCCACTCTAACGAAGGTAGATAGTGAGCTTGGCCACTTCCCCGTGACCCTGAAAGTGACATGGTTGATGGCAGCTTG
>SJYW01046446.1:407691-478209 GCA_006410735.1 Raphicerus campestris | reverse complement strand
GTGGCGAGGGCGAGGGCTGGGGCGAGGGGCACCTACTCCTTCATGGTGTGCCGCCTCTGGAGGTTCCCATTCCGAGTGAGGTACATGCCTCGGAGCATCGCTGTAGGGGCCCCCACCTTGCTGCCTGGGACGTCCGCTGTAAGCACCCCCAGGCTCCTGTTCCCAACCCGGTACCAGGCGGCAACGGTGCGGGCTGCAGCTGAGCACTCACTGGAATCCCAGCCCCCGGACGACTGGACTCCCAGGCACAGGCCAGGCTGGGACTCAGACAGGAGGAGCCAGGAAATGGGAGGGACCAGGACGGGAGCAGGGAAAAAAAAAATATCCCTCCTGGCCAACCCTGAGAGGGAGCCCCGTGAAAGGGGCATGTGTCTGTGAGGGGCGGCCTCTGGGGCCCGCCCAGGCAGGAAGCCAAACCCGTTATTTGTGACTGGCCTCCCCGTTACTATGGCAGCGCCCTGGGAAGGAGGAGAAAACAAGTCAGCAAAGTGCTGGGAGGGAAGGCGGGAGGGAAGGGAGGCTCTGCCCACCAGGGTGGCAGGACAGGCTATTTTTAGCCGAGAGCCATTTTTAGCCCAGCCACTCCCCCAAGGAAGATTTCAGCCTGTGGGCAAGCTGCTGGCGATAAAGGGGTTAAGTGTCTCCTGCTCAAGATTGCCTCCCCAGTCCCTAGACCCCTACCTGGGCACCTCCCAGCAGACCGCTCAGTCTCCCTTCCCTCATCGGCTTTGGATATATCCATCCATGAATATGCAGAATGTCCCATGAAGTTTTAAGTTTTAAGCTCGAATCACTTCAAAAGTACAAAGCCCATAAACTCTCAAAAATGTCATTTGAAACAAATTAACTTTCTTATGCCTACTTAGTCTTATGACTTTTGAATAACACATTTTTTTTAGTTTTTGATCTCTGTCCTTCTGATTAAACACGACAAATGCTGACTGAACCGAAAAATTAAATGCGCAAAATTTAAAATGTGTTATCAAAATCGTAAAGCTAAGTAAGTGTAAAAGAAATTTAAATAATGGACTTTCAAATGTGTTTTATACGTTGGGCAGCACACTTCTGAACTTATCCGAGCTTCAAAGGTTACTAAGACCAACAGGCTGCCCTGTTTAATGAAAGCGAGTGGTGCAGGTGGAAGTTGGGAGCAGAAGCGCTGCAGCAAGACCCTCTCGGGTTCAGCTCCCAGCCCCAGCCATTACCAGCTGTGTGCCCTTTATCAAGTTACCTAACCTCTCTGAATGTCAAGCTTTCTCATCTGTTGAACACAGATGATGACAGTACCTACCATCTGCTGGGGTTGTTTCGAGGCAAGGAAAAAATGCACAAAAAGCTTTAGCACAGTGGCTGGGCCAAAAGTGCTCAGGCTTATCTATACGGACCCTGAGGTCCTAGGGCAGCTGATCAGAGGTGAGGACCCTGCTCTAGCAGATTCCAAGCCAATGAGATAAGGCCAAGGAGTCCAGGGACAGGCAGTCCTCCGGTGAGGATCAAGGCCCTCTGAGAGCCTTGGTGGGGCTAGGAGTGAGAGAGCCCAGCTTCTTGGGGCACCGTGTTCCGTTTCGGACCCCTGCTCCTGGCCTGCTATTGAGGTGAGGACACAGAAGCTGGGGGAGGGTAGGGGGGATGAGCTTGCCTGAGGTCCAGCCTGCAGGCTGCCACCATCCACCTGGGCTCCTTGCTGGCTCAGAAACCACTGTGTTTCCCTGTGGATGAAGGAGTCTGAAGCGCCTGCCCAGCCAAGCCTTTCATCCCTAGATGCACAGCTGGGCAGACTCAGAGCCACATCACAGCTGGAGAGGGCCTCTAAAATCCCTGATTGCCACCCAGGTAACTCAAGAAAGGATGGTAGAGGTCAGAGATGCTCCACATGGGCCCAGAGAGTAGAACTGGGACCCACAAGAAGAAGCTAAAGGGACATTTTCCTCCAATCAGAACCATGAAAAGATGGAGCAAGTAGCCTCTGAAGAATGGGCTCCCATCACTAGGAGCTCAAAGACTAATTAGCAGGGGTGCTGCAGACCTCATTGAGGGTGCTCCGCTTAGAAATGACAGGCTCTGTGGGAAATCCCCGGTCTAGTGGCGAGGATTCTCCGCTTCCACTGCAGTGTGCCTGGGTTAGATCAGATCCCTGGTCAGGGAGCTAAGGTCCTGCAAGCTGCATCATGAGGCCAAAAAAGTAATTAAATAAATAATGGGTACTGGAGGAAAAAAAAAAATTAAAAAATTTAAATATATGCATATGCATATTTACTTTTTTAGAGCCATCACGCCAGGTTTCAGATCTCAACTCTCAGAAATGCAACGTAACTTTGGAAAACCAACTTAACCTCCTTCTGCCTCAGTTTACTCATTTGTAAAACAGGTTAAATAAGAAAAAAGGAGAGTAAAATAAAAATTATGGTAAAGGTCACTTAAAGGTGGAATCTAGAAAAATAGTACAGATGAACTTACTGGCAAAGTAGACACAGAGTCACAGATGCAGAGAATAAACCTAAGGTTACCAAGGAGGGGGTACGAATTGGGTTTGACGTATATACACTACTATGTATAAAACAAACGACTAATGAGAACCTGCTGTTCAGCACAGGGAACTCTACTCAGTGCCCTGCGGTGACCTAAATGGGAAGAAAATCTCATAAAGGGTGGATATTTGCATAAGTGATTCACTTTGCTGTACAGCAGAAATGGACACAATAGTATAAAGTAACTATACGCCAATAATTTCTCTTTTCTTTCAAGTGTTATAAAGGCAGGCGGCGCAGTGGTAAAGAATCCGCCTACCACTGCAAAAGACGCAGGTTTGATCCCTGAGTCAGGAAGATCCTTTGGAGTAGGAAATGGCAACCCACTCCAGTATTCGTGCCTGGAAACTTCCATGGACAGAGGATCCTGGCAGGCTGCAGCGTGAATGCAAAGGTCAAATTAGATAATATATGTAAACGCACACAGAACAGTGCCTAGCACAATAAAAATGAGCTGTTTATCATTGCAGATTCTAAGAATCCTCGCCTGAGCATTAAAGAATGTGAGCCATGCGTCGTCAAGAGGCAGTGCCCCACTTGGAAAGAAGGCCAGAGTGGGTGAGGCAGGAGAGCTCCAGCACCCTGGACGCCTGCCCTCTGCTGCCCTCCACTGCCCCACACTCCTGGGAGTGCCACCCTCAGACCTTCTGGTGCTGCCTTCACGGGACGGTTGGTACAAAGAGTCATCTCTGTGCATTTCACCTTCCTCAAAAAGTGCAACGGTTCTGGCTGCAGAGTGAGGGAAGCCTAATGTTGCTGCGGGGAAACTGGAGAGGGCAGGGAAGCTGGGGAGAAAGAGTTTCTAGGGAGTGGACCTGAGCCAAGGTCGCGGTCAGGGAAGAACGTGGCAGAAGGCATCTGGGAAGGACTTGTCCCCCAACCCCAAGGCCGGCCTAATTGGTGTGCGACGGTAGGCTCTACAGGACCTGAAGGGGAGGGGGTTCCCCCTGAGGGCCACCATGTCCCTCACTGCCTTCTCCTGTCCCTGCCCGCAGTCTCCATGGCCCATGGTACAAGGAGACCATGGAGAAAACCCCTCACTCTCTGTTAATAACTGAGCACCTCTAACAAACCTCCGAATCGAAAGTATAAATTATGTGGAGGGGGTGGGGGCAGAAAGGCATGGGGCGTATGGGATCCGCTCTCTGAGCCTGCAGCACCCCCTCCTGGCAATGCCCAGGACTGCCAGCGTTCAAGAGCTCAGTGGAGAAAAGGGACTCTTGTGACCAGGCCAGTCAGCCCTTTCTCAGAGGGAGCGAAGAACTCGTGGTCACTTGGCCACCGCTTGGCTTGGCAGCTGGACAGAGCCAGGGCAACCTGGCTGCTTGCTTTTGCTTGGTTACCTGTGGCTTCCAGATACTAAATCAGCACCTTGCCTCACTCTGTGTGGATGGACGCCGAGGGCAGTGCTGGGTGCTTGGGACCCTGGCTGACCTCACCTTGGGGCCACGGCTAGATCCCAAGATCCCATTTCTCCTGAGTGTCTGTCTAGACTAGGACTGGATGCAGCCCCTTCTCCCTGCCTCTGCCCCTGGCCCACTGGGCATGGAGAATAAGCCGGAGGACAGGGGAAGGAGCGGGGTGCAGGGACCACTCCCCCCTCCACCATCACTAGGGTGAGGACCATAGATCTTTCCAACGTACATGTTTTTGCTCTTTCTCTTCCGGGAGGTGTCATCATCGTCCCCTACTGTGTCAGGCCCGCTCATCTGCAGAGAAAACACAGACACGTTGCAGCCTGGGCTGTTGTCTGAGCAAAGAGAGGCTCAGGGATCTAGCAGGTCCCATCAACCAGCCCACCCCCTCCTCCATGCTCCACCCCTTGAAGAACAGCGGAGGGAGGGAGACCCCGCTGCTAGGAGCAGCCTGTTCACAGAGTGTCCTCCTCGAGCACCTAGGGACGCAGCTTGTGCAGGAGCAGCCAGAAACACAGGGCTCACGGAAGTAGGGCAGGACAGAGACAAAGCTTCAGTCAAGGTTCTGCTGTGTGACTTAGCCAGCTGCTGCCCTTCTCTGAGCCTCTCGTGCTTAACTTCAACATGGAGATCATAATGACTAACCAACTCAGGACTGTGAGGTTTTTAAAGAGACCTGGGGTGGGTCAGCAGCATGTTAAGTGCATTATTACACAGAAGAGCACCTCTCTCGCCTTAAGAGCTTCCCTGGTGGCTCAGATGGTAAAGGCGTCTGCTTGCCTTGCAGGAGACCCAGGTTTAATCTCTGGGTGGGGAAGATCCCTGGAGAAGGAAATGGCAACCCACTCCAGTACTCTTGCCTGGAAAATTCCATGGATGGAGGAGTCTCGTAGGCTACAGTTCACGGGGTCACAAAGAATGGGACACAACTGAGCGACTTCATTTTTACTTTCTCTTGCCTGTCTCTTAAAGCTTTCCATGGCTCCCAAGTACCCTTGAGATAATGTCCAAACTCCAGGACATGGTGTACAGGGTTTACCATCTTCAGATCTGGGCAGAAAGCTCCGTATCACCATCAGTTACAACTCTGACCTGACTCCTGCTCCAGCAACCTCTTCAAACCCTCCAACCAAAAACCATTCCAACCCAAAACCTTCCCAGCCGGGCTTTGTACACGCTCTTCCTTCCCTGGGAGATGTTTTGGTGACTCTCTCACCTCCCATTCCTTCCAAGACCCAGCCTCAGCAATGACCTAGACCACAGGTAAGCTGCTTAAATGCCTCCTCACCCAGGAAGCCCTCCTTGACCAAGGTTGTGTCCTCCTCACCCCTTTGAGGTCCCTGCTGTATCCAACAGGGCTTCTCTCCGATCTGTCTCCTCTACTGGAGTGTGAGTTCCCAAGAGCAGGGCCTCTGACTGCCTTCACCTCCATCTAGGTCACCTTGATTGGGCCTGGTGTACGTTAGGAGCTCAAGAAATACTTGAATGAATGAATGGATCAAGAGAGGGAAAGCAGGTTGGGAAGGATGTATCTTGAAGGCTTCGCTGCTTGATTACTGGCCTGCAATTTTATTTCCTGCGGTTCNCGGGGAAACTGGAGAGGGCAGGGAAGCTGGGGAGAAAGAGTTTCTAGGGAGTGGACCTGAGCCAAGGTCGCGGTCAGGGAAGAACGTGGCAGAAGGCATCTGGGAAGGACTTGTCCCCCAACCCCAAGGCCGGCCTAATTGGTGTGCGACGGTAGGCTCTACAGGACCTGAAGGGGAGGGGGTTCCCCCTGAGGGCCACCATGTCCCTCACTGCCTTCTCCTGTCCCTGCCCGCAGTCTCCATGGCCCATGGTACAAGGAGACCATGGAGAAAACCCCTCACTCTCTGTTAATAACTGAGCACCTCTAACAAACCTCCGAATCGAAAGTATAAATTATGTGGAGGGGGTGGGGGCAGAAAGGCATGGGGCGTATGGGATCCGCTCTCTGAGCCTGCAGCACCCCCTCCTGGCAATGCCCAGGACTGCCAGCGTTCAAGAGCTCAGTGGAGAAAAGGGACTCTTGTGACCAGGCCAGTCAGCCCTTTCTCAGAGGGAGCGAAGAACTCGTGGTCACTTGGCCACCGCTTGGCTTGGCAGCTGGACAGAGCCAGGGCAACCTGGCTGCTTGCTTTTGCTTGGTTACCTGTGGCTTCCAGATACTAAATCAGCACCTTGCCTCACTCTGTGTGGATGGACGCCGAGGGCAGTGCTGGGTGCTTGGGACCCTGGCTGACCTCACCTTGGGGCCACGGCTAGATCCCAAGATCCCATTTCTCCTGAGTGTCTGTCTAGACTAGGACTGGATGCAGCCCCTTCTCCCTGCCTCTGCCCCTGGCCCACTGGGCATGGAGAATAAGCCGGAGGACAGGGGAAGGAGCGGGGTGCAGGGACCACTCCCCCCTCCACCATCACTAGGGTGAGGACCATAGATCTTTCCAACGTACATGTTTTTGCTCTTTCTCTTCCGGGAGGTGTCATCATCGTCCCCTACTGTGTCAGGCCCGCTCATCTGCAGAGAAAACACAGACACGTTGCAGCCTGGGCTGTTGTCTGAGCAAAGAGAGGCTCAGGGATCTAGCAGGTCCCATCAACCAGCCCACCCCCTCCTCCATGCTCCACCCCTTGAAGAACAGCGGAGGGAGGGAGACCCCGCTGCTAGGAGCAGCCTGTTCACAGAGTGTCCTCCTCGAGCACCTAGGGACGCAGCTTGTGCAGGAGCAGCCAGAAACACAGGGCTCACGGAAGTAGGGCAGGACAGAGACAAAGCTTCAGTCAAGGTTCTGCTGTGTGACTTAGCCAGCTGCTGCCCTTCTCTGAGCCTCTCGTGCTTAACTTCAACATGGAGATCATAATGACTAACCAACTCAGGACTGTGAGGTTTTTAAAGAGACCTGGGGTGGGTCAGCAGCATGTTAAGTGCATTATTACACAGAAGAGCACCTCTCTCGCCTTAAGAGCTTCCCTGGTGGCTCAGATGGTAAAGGCATCTGCTTGCCTTGCAGGAGACCCAGGTTTAATCTCTGGGTGGGGAAGATCCCTGGAGAAGGAAATGGCAACCCACTCCAGTACTCTTGCCTGGAAAATTCCATGGATGGAGGAGTCTCGTAGGCTACAGTTCACGGGGTCACAAAGAGTGGGACACAACTGAGCGACTTCATTTTTACTTTCTCTTGCCTGTCTCTTAAAGCTTTCCATGGCTCCCAAGTACCCTTGAGATAATGTCCAAACTCCAGGACATGGTGTACAGGGTTTACCATCTTCAGATCTGGGCAGAAAGCTCCGTATCACCATCAGTTACAACTCTGACCTGACCCCTGCTCCAGCAACCTCTTCAAACCCTCCAACCAAAAACCATTCCAACCCAAAACCTTCCCAGCCGGGCTTTGTACACGCTCTTCCTTCCCTGGGAGATGTTTCGGTGACTCTCTCACCTCCCATTCCTTCCAAGACCCAGCCTCAGCAATGACCTAGACCACAGGTAAGCTGCTTAAATGCCTCCTCGCCCAGGAAGCCCTCCTTGACCCTAGACCAAGGTTGTGTCCTCCTCACCCCTTTGAGGTCCCTGCTGTATCCAACAGGGCTTCTCTCCAATCTGTCTCCTCTACTGGAGTGTGAGTTCCCAAGAGCAGGGCCTCTGACTGCCTTCACCTCCATCTAGGTCACCTTGATTGGGCCTGGTGTACGTTAGGAGTTCAAGAAATACTTGAATGAATGAATGGATCAAGAGAGGGAAAGCAGGTTGGGAAGGATGTATCTTGAAGGCTTCGCTGCTTGATTACTGGCCTGCAATTTTATTTCCTGCGGTTCCACCGAGCCCCCAGACTCTGCCCTGCCCTACCTCCACCCCCTTCCCTTTGCCTATGCTGTGCACCCTTCCTGGAAGGCCTTCTCCTCTTCTGCCCAATCTTGACACCCTCCCAGCCTGTCACCTCTCCTCTCCTCCACACCACTCCAGACTCCCACCGTCTCTCCTGGGGCCGCCCTCTGTTCCCCTGCCTCTGTGTGTCCATCCTCCTCCTGAAGAAATCAGACCCCTACAGTGCCACCCCAGAGCGGAAGCACAGGAAATGCATTGAGATATTGGAATAGCTGCGGCTAAGACGTCCTAAGACAAGACGAAAGGCCACCAGGTGTGACTCTCAGCTCTGACTCCTCGTGAGTCACACCTTGGATCTCAGTTTCATTTGTAAAATAAAGAAAATGGGCTGAACTTTAAAATACCATGTTCTCAATCCTGGGAAGAAAAGTGGGTTTAATCCAGATATAGCCGGAGCTACCAGCCTCAGTGGGGCAACGACCCAGAGATGGATGGATGGATGAGTTATAGCTTCATTCATGGAGTTCATGCTATAGGCCAGACCTCAGAATGGATATTATCCAGACACTGTCTCATTAATCTCAGAGTAAGTCCATAAAAGTAAACAGAACCTCAGAGAAGTTAAGTCATCTGCCCAAGGACACCCAGCATTTACGTGACAGCTGGAATCTAGGCCTGTCTGAATTTAAGGCCTGTGTTTCTCCACCAGAGGATGCTGCTACTCAGATGCAAGGATGGGACACATTTTGAAGGTTTTCAATGAACGACTCAGGGGAAATGCCACCTCTTTCCTGAGAACGCTGCCCCGCCAAGGTTGTAAACACGTGTGTACGTGCCACACAGGCACACGCCCAGCCATGGTACGGGACTCCGGATCTACAGTTTGCAGTCTGGGTATGGATGCCGCCTCTGCTAACTTTGGAGACGTTCCCAGGCTTTCTCAGTTTCAGCTTCTTTAGCTCCAGCAGAGGCGTCACCCTGCTGTTGTGAGGTGTACCAGGATAAAGTCTGGGCCCCCAAGGCCCGACTGGCACACAGGGTGCCCTCAGGAACAGGGAGCTGCCAGCATGTGGCGCCCAGTGATTTTGCTGTCAGCGCCAAGCCCTTGCACACAGGTCACAGTTGTCTGGCCTGGCCAGGCAAGGCCTGAAGCCCCCACCCGTGGGAAAGGGCCCAGAGCACTGGGCTTCCTCCCATTTAACCTCAGCTTCCGCACTTTATCGGCCCCACACAATGGGCCTGGGGACCACTCCCGCCCCGCCCGCCACCCCAAGGCTCTGCACTGCTGGGAACCAGACTCTTCCTTCCACTGCTGGGAGGGGGTCATCTTCTCCAGGGCCGGCTCTCATCAGTCAGCCTGAGAGAGGGGCTGGGGAGCTCAGGCCTTGGGAGCTGGCCCTCAAAGTAGCCAGCGAATCCCACACACCGCAAGGGTGCTGTGTGTCAGAAAGAGACTGAGCTGGAAAGTCGGGACTCGGATTTCCAGCCTCAGTATGGCCCCCAGGCCTCCTGTCTCCAGAAGCTGCAGTGAGGCCTGCCTGAGGCTCAGCACACAAAGGGTCTCTCCTTCCCATCTACTCCCCAGCTCTGCAGTGAAGGGCNCGGGACTCGGATTTCCAGCCTCAGTATGGCCCCCAGGCCTCCTGTCTCCAGAAGCTGCAGTGAGGCCTGCCTGAGGCTCAGCACACAAAGGGTCTCTCCTTCCCATCTACTCCCCAGCTCTGCTTTTTGGCTCCTTGGCTCCTCCGTGCTGAAAGGTGACTGGAGATAACCCAGAACCACTCAGCCCGCCCTTCACTGCAGACAGTCCCTGAGGCCCGCCCAGCTCCCACCTGGCCACCTCCAGGGACTGGAGGAATAATTACTGTTTATATTGTTATTATGGCTATTACAATAACTGCCTGGATTTGAATCCTAGCTCAGTCACATTAGCTAATCGACTTCAGCCAAATTATATCCCCTCTCTGTGCCTCGGTTTTTTTGTTTGTAAAATGAGGATAGTAATTGGACTTCTCAAAGGGGTGTTACATGGATTAATGAACACCTGCGGAAGTGCTTGATAACTCGTAGCTATGGTGGTGTGAACTGAGACTGTCTCCTGCCATATCAATAAACAAGAAATATCACAGCCATCAGTGATCTCTGGCCTCCAAATGTGAACAAGGGCTCCCAACACTGCAGTTCAGCGGATGCTGCCTGACCCCACCCCACCCCCCCAACACCACCAACAGTGACTGCTGAGGAGCTGGGGAATGCAAGAAGCAGCCATCTGCCAACTCCTAATGAAACAGGATCAGCCCCAGTCAGCTGAGATGCACACACAAGGAATGAATTCAGTGAGCCCAGAGGTTTGCATCTTCCCATACACAGAATGCTCAATTCCTTAACTTGATCTTTGATGTTCAGACTGTCTGCGAACTTGTATATAGCTTGACTTCCCCTCCTGTCTCCTTGGAGCAGTTTTCTCAGATATACTGAGATGCTATCTCCCAGGCTCGGAGTCATTCCCACCAAACTAAATAACTCTCTACTTTCAGGTTGTGACTATATTTTTTTTAGTGGTTAGAGCTGTTACTCACTACGTGCCAGGCAATGTGCTAAAGTGCTGCGTCATACTTTCATTTAACCTCAACAATTCTAAGAGCTTTTTGCTGTTACTTCCCCCCCAGTTTACAGCTGAGGAAACTGAGGCCCAGAGCTGTGTGCTAAGTCACTTCAGTCATGTCTGACTGTTTGTGACCCCATGGACTGCAGACTGCCAGGCTCCTCTGTCTGTGGGATTTTCCAGGCAAGAGTACTGAAGTAGGTTGCCATTTCTATTTGCCTGGGCTCTTGGAGCTGGCCAGTAGCAAAAAAAATTTCAGGTCTGGCTGCAGACCCCACCCATGACTGAGGGGTCTCCTATAAGCAAGGCCTCACCTGATTCCCCCTGCTGGTCCTGACCTGACTTCTGGGGCCACGTGGCCATGCCTGGCTCCTTTCTCTGACCCAGACCATCTTGGCAGACCACATGGAACTTTGCAGAAACACTGGGACTAAACTCTACACTTATTTGTTTAGACAGAGGCACTAATCCTTTAGGCTTTTTACAGGTAGGAGTCTGGAAGATGCTATCATGCCTTGGAGTTGGAAGGCGTCTTAGGGGCTCCCTTGTCTGAACCACAGCCTAGATGGGAAACTTAGTGCACAGGGCGGGCACCCTCCCCTGACAGCCTCTGCCCAAGCTGGCTTCCTGCAGGAGGGGAGAAGGAAGCACCGCCAGGGAGGGGCCACAGCCTCTTCTCCCCGCTGTCAAGGAATGACCCATGATTCTGGGCTGAGCCAGGCCAGGCTGGGGTGAAATTCACAGATGCTCTTGGAGTGTCCCTGGCCCCCAGGAAAAGGACACACAGGCCCAGAAAATCTGTCCTTCTGGGTCCTTTTGGGAGCAGCTGGCAAGATGCAGGTCTGGCAGCAGAGGGCACTGTGGGACAACTCAACCCAGCACAAGAGCCAGCCAGCCTTAGGATACCCCACGGGATAACCCCAGGGGATCTTCTCTTCTCTAGACCTCAGGCAGCCCACCTGTAAGATGATCCTGGCCGAGTGCTCCATCTCTCAGGTCTGTCTGGTTCAGACACTCCTAAACACAGCAGAGGGGAGGGATAACACAGGGACTGTCGCCTCTGTGACAGACAGTTTGCACTGTGACCAGCCTCGGTTTAGCCACGCGGCAGGCAGCACAGTGATGGCCAAAGGCCACAGGAGTTCTGTCTGGCCCTCCTGGGTCTCACTGTATCCCAGGATCACTACCGTGGGCACAGAGCTGTCAATATACTGCAGTAGTCTTGAATCCCTGGGGCAACTCCCTGAAGACTTAGCCACTCCTATTTTATAAGAGAAAATCAAAGCTCAGAAAAAAAAAAAAGAAGAAGAAGAAGCTCAGTAACTTGGCCAAGGTCTCAAGACCAGGAGGGAGGAGGCAGAGCTGAGACTGAACCCAGTCTGTCTGACTCCACGGCCTAAAGACCTCACCCCTCTCCTCTTCACCTCCTGCCTGGCTCTGCCTGGAGACTGTGGTTAGTTGGCATCTATGGACCCTCCCTGATAAGCCAGGCCCAAACAGGGAAAATGGAAGTCACAGGAAAACCTGCTGCCTCCCCCAGCTGCCAGTCCCCAACCCGCTGCCCCTCACCTGCTAGAGGTGTGCAGGGTTTAGGACGGGCTCAGAGAAGACTGGACAAGGTTAGGCCACTGTCCAGCTCCATCGTCATGTGGCCTGGGATAAANAGTCCCCAACCCGCTGCCCCTCACCTGCTAGAGGTGTGCAGGGTTTAGGACGGGCTCAGAGAAGACTGGACAAGGTTAGGCCACTGTCCAGCTCCATCGTCATGTGGCCTGGGATAAACCCTTCTCCCTAGGCTTTAGACTCCCCACTGTAAGATGAATACAACTGGTCCCAGCTTGCAGCAGTGCTGTGGAGGCTAGAAAGGCGGGGAGGTGGGGGGCTGGGAGGACTGCTACTGCTCTTGCTGTTCTCCTTTTTCTCATCACAACCATTGTCGTCAGCATGATCCCCTTTATGGAAGACCCAGCAGGAGCTGAGTGCCAGGCGCTCTTCTAAATGATTAACCCAAGTCAGGCTCTTTAATCTTCCCAGTAACCCTATGATAGAGGTACTATTTACTCAAAATACCCAATTTACTGATGAGGAAACTGAGGCTCAGAGAAAGGCAGGGATTTGCCCAAGTCCCACTGTCAGTGAGGGATGGAAGGGGACACCAGGGTTTCTGTCCAGCCTAGACCGTACTTCCCCTTGACAAGGGTTAGCTTCTTACTGAAGCTGGCTGGCTGGAAGGAGAAGGATATGAACAATGCTGAAGGACTTGAGGCCTGGCAAGCAGAAGCCAAGTGGTAGGGTGGCAGCCTCTGAGGTCCCTGCCAGCTAGTCACTCAAGCCCAAGAAAGGAGGCAACAGGCCAACAGAGGGTGGGGGTGGTGGTGGGAGGATGCCAGTGGGAACCTTCAGCTCCCAAAGGAGGAAGCTGGGACAGGAGAGAGAGCTGGCCTAAGCATGCTGGACTACCAGGCGGAAATATCTGCCCCCAAATTGGAGCTGAGATCAACTGGTTTGGGGAACTAGAAATGTATGTGAGAATGTACGTGAATGTGTCTGTATATAAATATCTGTACCGGAGCAAGAGCAGATGGGACAGAACTTGGAAGGGTCTGGTGGGGACAGTGAGATTGGGAGGCCCAAGGTGGGTGTGGGTCCTTGGCCCTCAGCCGTTGTCCAGAGGAGAACGTCCAGGCCTGGCCTGANGGCAGGGGAGCCCCAGGGGTCTAGACGGAGGGGGAGCAGGCTGTGAGCCATGGCCCTTCACCCAGGCCCATCCCCCACAGGGCAGACATTGGCAAAGAAGAACCAGCTCAGAACAGACCAGGTTCTGTTTTGTGTGAGCACCTGAGTAGGCTTGGTCAGATCTGTGTTCCTGGGAAAGCTGGAGTATGGGGTACCTGAGCGGGTAGAGGGCCTCTGGAACAGAAAACCTCAGAAGCCTTAGGGGAGAGGGCAGCAAGTGAAGAGTATTAGGATGGGAAAGGAGAGAAAGACGAGAGCCATGTCACAGAATGGATGCCAGACATAAGCTGGTCCTGGGAGCCACGAAACGACCTACGCAGAGCTGAGCTATGTGAAACTGCTCTGGGCGGGGTGACAGGACGTGGGGGCGGCAGGAGGACTGGGCAGCACGCGTCCACGCAGTCATTCATTCTCCGGGCACTGCGTTAGGTCCTGGGGTGGGCCAAGTCAGACTTGATCGCTGCCCTCCCCTGAGCAGAAAAGCAGAGGCTGGACAACTGGTCTCAAGGAATGTGGTGAGTGTTCTGAAGGAAGTACAGGCAGCTGGGGGCACCCCGTTAGGCAGCTGTTACAACGGGTTGGGGTGCCAAGAATCCAGCCAGGGCGGCCCAGAGGCCAGCTGACTCGCCCAGGGCTCTGGGTCCGAGCGCCGGGAAGCTGCCCTTCTGCGGAGAGCGCGTCTCTCTCCCATCCATCATTTCTTTGGCTCGGCTGGGCCAGGGTTAATTCTGTGCATGTCTCGCCTGCTAGAAGCACACAGGAAATGAACCAGGCCTTCTAAATGGAGCTGCTGTTTAGGATATAATCAAATCCTCTCCCCAGACCAATCCAGGGCTCGGAACAGGCTGGGGAAGGGTGGCAGGTGTGACACCCAGAGGCCTGGCTCACACCACCTACGTCCCCCGGGCCCTGTGGTGGCTGGAAGTGACTTGCCCAATGTCACATAGCTACTAAATGTGGAGCCAGGTTGGCTGACCCCAAAGTCAACCTGCAGCTCTAATATGACTCATCACCTCCACCACAGATGCTGGGCTCGCATCTGCCCTTGAAAACCACTTCCTCCCTTGGGCAGGGCAGGGCNAAATGTGGAGCCAGGTTGGCTGACCCCAAAGTCAACCTGCAGCTCTAATATGACTCATCACCTCCACCACAGATGCTGGGCTCGCATCTGCCCTTGAAAACCACTTCCTCCCTTGGGCAGGGCAGGGCTCGGCTGGGGTGGTGGAGGTCGGGGTTTGGGGTGGGGGGTGGTGTGCCAGGGTTGGCCTCTATCTTAGGGTGGCCCTTCCGCAGGATTTTCAGAAAGAGCCTGGACAGAAGGCCGGAAGACCCCAGCTGGAACCCCCACGCCGTCATTCGCTAGCTGTGAGATCCCAGGCGATCACTGTTGGGGACCAAGTCTGAGAAAGGACAGGAAAGAGCTCTGTAAAAGGGAAAGCAGCTGGACAAAGGGAGAGGCCTCGAGATTCCTACCCGGCCATGTTAGCTCCAGGCTCGCCTTTTGAGATGGGGGTGCTCCTCCGAGTTTGGCAAGCTGGCTCAATGCCGGCTTCCAGGAACCCCCGATCAGCCTCAGTCCAGCTCCCCAGGCCTGGCTTCTCGACACCCAGAGGCCAGAACCACTGCCCTGCCTCTGCCACTAGCTCCGGGGCCTCCAGGCCGTTTCCCTCCCCAGCCCTCCCTGTGAGGGGTTCGGCAAAGTCCAGGAGGAGGGAGGCAGCAGGTACCTTAAAATGGGAAGAGCTCCAGAGACGGATCCCCCTTCCACACTTACTGGCTGGGTGACCTCGAGGCTAACTTCTCTGGCCCCAGTTTCCTTAGAGGTGACACAGCGTACCAGGGAGGAGTGACTGAGCAGACATCCACCCAGAGCTCAGCCCTGGGCTGGTACACAAAGCGCTCTGTCAACGGCAGCCAGAACCAGCGCAGCATAGCCTGGTTCTGACATTTCCTCCTCTGGATCTCCAGCAGAGCTGACGCCCCCCTCCTCCACTCCAGCAGGGGCCTCTCGGCCTGCGTCCTGCTCATCACACCCTGCTCCAGCCCCCTCCCTCCCTAGGCATGAGCACCCCTCCACTCCCTAGGCAACAACCATCAGACGACACCCAGTACCCGCTGCCAGCCCAGACCTGTCCTCTCTCAGAATGTTCTAGGCTCTGTGGATATCAGAACAAGAAAGACACGATCCCTGTCCTGGTGGAGCTCACAAGCTGGAGAGCAAGCACTGGCGTGAACCAGGTCATCACCCACAGAAACAATCTGAAGAACACTAAGATCCATAACTTGAAGGGAAACTGCAAGAAAACAGAGGGGCGTGTGGGAGAGGCCACCCTGTGAAAGGACCCTGAGGCGGAAATCTGTTCAGGGGGCAGGGATGGGCTCACAAAGGAGCAAACAGCACCAAGGCCCCGAGCCTGGAGGGTGAGCGCCCTTGAGGGCAGAGAGGACACCTGGGTGGTTGGAGCCCAGGCACAGAGAGGGGGCCATTCCTTCCGAATGGCCCACCAGTGTCCCCAACTCGACATGCCCCATTCTGAACTCATGACCTTCCCCCGAGTCCGTTCCTCCTCCTGGAGTCTCTGAGTCAATCACACCCCTACCAGGTGCCCGAACCAGAGGCCTGGGTATCATTCTCTCTCCTCCACTACTCCATGGCCAATCAAGAAATCGTCCTGATTATCTCTTGTAAAATCCTAAGAATCTTTCCACTGGGGGAGGTTATGTGTGTGCAGGGACAGGAAGCATTGGGAACGTTCTGTACTTTCCTCTCAATTCCTAAAACCACTCTGAAAAATAAAGTTGATTAAAAAAAAAGGAAGAAGCAGCCACTCTCAGTACCTCCACCAACTACCACCTGCCTCAGTACCACATCATCTGCCCTGGGACTGACACTGACTTCCCAGCAGTGGTCCACAGCCCTCTGCTCACTCTCTGCATCCTGCCCGAGGAGTCTTCTAAGTGCGAATCTGACCCTGTCACTCCTTGGCTTAAAAACCTTGGTTCCCCAGGTCCCTCCAGACAAAGCGCAAACTCTGTAGCCCTAGAAGAGTCTGGGTTTTGTGGGCTTTGTGTCTCCCTCTAGGCTTACCTCTCCCCACTCCCCATCTTAAGTATTGATGATAAATGAATGAATGAATGAATGGGGAGCCCAAGAAACTTCACAAACCATCTAAATTGTTATTTCTCAAAGTAATAACTCAAGAGCCAGCAGCAGCAGTACCCGGGAGCTATTATGAAATACAGAATCTTAGGCCTTAACGAGATTAGAATCCACATTTAAAGATCCCAGGTGATTCATTTGCATATTAAAGTCTGCAAAGTACAGATCCAGCCTATCAGTTCTCAATCAAGAAACATACTTCAGAATCATCTGGGATGCATTTTAAGAAAATCTGTATCTGGGTCCAGTCCCAGACCTACTAGATAGGAGACCCCAACAGGAGGGCCCCGGGAACCTTGACTTTTTTCGACTTTCAACTCCCCGCCCCCCCCAGAATTCCTCCATTAAAGCCAAGGTGACTGAAGCTCAGGGAAGGGAGGCAATACGCCCAAGGTCACACAACAGAGTCAGGACTGGAATCCAGATCGGAACCTGGTATGGCACCAATTCAAATACATGGTGCTCCCTCTGTAAGGAAGCCCATAAAGCAGCAGCAGCCCCTGGCCCACAGTGGGCAGCCATCAAGCCCACTGGAGTCAGCTAGCCCGTTCATGCTCCCTATGAACAGAGGACCAAATGCAGGAGGAGAGAGGGGAAGGAGGAATTTGACCACACACTGAAAATTCTCTGTCCCTGAAGAATCACACCATGACTCATGGATCTGTCAGGGGCTCTGGAAGGCAGGCAACACACAATAGCGGGGAGCATACCCATTGTACTGAAAGCAGTACTGAGGCACGGCGGAGAAGTAGCTCACCCCCTTCAGAACCTCTCAAGACAAAGCCAACACACAGGGAAGAGGAAGCCCTGAGGACTGAGAAGAGAGGGGACACCTCTTAGAAACCGTCCCTCCTCTTGGCGTTGCCACCTGGCTGAGTCAGAAGAACATGCCCTCAGGCCTGCCCTGTGGAGCCAGAGATGCAGAGATGCTCACTCCCCTCCGGACGCCCAGTTTCTCACTGGGCAGTCTTTTCCCCAGCCCTGCAGCCCCAAAGACCCCTTCTAGCCCCAGCCCTCTTCTTAACTGAAAGCCATGTGCGTGGACAGCAAAATTCCCCAGCGTCTTCCTGACCCCGTGGTAACTGATGCCTCCGCCAGAAGGTGAGCGCGGCCCTGTGGGCCTCTCTGGCCCCACCCTGGGTCTCTCTGCTCAGAAACCAGTTCTCCTGTGGGCTCCACCACCACTCCCTTACCCCCGGGCACCTTCCTTCTCTCCCTGATCCGGGTGCGTGCACCTGCGCTTTCTCATTTCCTTATTATCCCGCCCTCCTCAAGTCCACTTCCTGCCCATCCCGTGCAGCCCAGTTAAAGGCTCCCTGGGATGCCCTAGCTAGAGGGCTCTCTGCTCTCCTGCCAAGGCCCAGCCTGCGCGGCTCGCGTGGCCCTGGGCAGGCTCTGCTTCAGCTCATCAGGACCCACCTCACCTCCACCCACACCCCCAGAGTTACTCAGCAAATACCTACCCAGCGCCAGCCACGTGCCAGGGCCTATGCGGGGCACTGGAGCCCAACGGTGGCAAGACAAGTGTCTCTCCCTGAAGGCGCTGGGGTCTATGGGTGAGAGCACCAGGTAAGGGCCCATGTCAATCTCCCATCCACCTACCATCATCTCAAGGGGTTATGGACGCACGGAGGCAGCAGGAAAGACTGGGGTGGCTCTTGGAGGAGGTGGGGAAGAGGACAGGAGAGTGTATCGGCCAAAGCCAGAGACGACATGGAATATTTGAAGAAGCAGGTGGTTCTGTGGAGCAGAAGCACGGTTATGTTAAAGAATTCGGACTTTATCCTGAAAGCAATGTTTACTCGGTGTTGTAAAGATAGGGAAGGTGGAGCTAGAGATGGTGAAAGCAGAAAGCAATGGAAAAAGAGGACTGGAGATGGGAAGAGCGAGACCATGCAGTGAGCCTCTATCAGACCACTGGCACTGTGACAGCTGCTATACACACATCTCATGTCCAGCTGCATTATGAGGTCAGTATCACTGGCCCCATTTTGCAAATAAGGGATCCGGGACTCAGATAACTTGTAAAACTTATGCAAGTTCAAAAACTGAGTAAGTAGAATAGTCAGAATGGTCTGCCTGGCTCTAAGCTGCTCTTTCTGTGGCCCCCGACCTCCTTTCCTGNGATCCGGGACTCAGATAACTTGTAAAACTTATGCAAGTTCAAAAACTGAGTAAGTAGAATAGTCAGAATGGTCTGCCTGGCTCTAAGCTGCTCTTTCTGTGGCCCCCCGACCTCCTTTCCTGCCCCCTTCACTCCCCCCTTCCTCTCTACCCCGCTCTCTGTCTTCAGAAGACATTACCAAGCTCCCAGCCTGGGCCAGGCAGTGCTGAGCAATTCCAGATGCCTGATCGCAGTTCTTACCCCCAAGTTAGTGGAGATTGAGGGGCGGGTGTCTGACTCACCCGGTGGACAGAGGGCTGGTACAGAATCCCCAAACCACCTCCCTCCCAGGGATCCCTTGATGTGTGGGAAGAGTCAGAAGCGTGTGGTTTCTCTGTGATGTTCTACACTAGGTTGAGCAAACGAGGAAGCTCTGCCAAGCCGGGGGGACCCCAGAGAAGGACACAAATGGCACTGTGGTCAGGAGACGAGGATCTGGACTCAGGCAGGGCGGGTTGAATCCCGCTTCTTAACTGTGTGGCTGAGTCAGTGGTGCCTCCCTCTCAGGGATGCTAGTGGGCAGGAGGCCGGACCTGGGGCATAGTCCTGCTCGGCCCATGGCCGTCACCTTCCTCTTGCTGCTCAATTCTCCCTCATGGCAGGCACCGGAGACCAGCCCCCAAATCTCAGGCTTAACTCCAAGCAACAGCTTAGAGAATCAGGGAGCACTTTCAGAGCCAGGGGTGGAGGAGAAAAGCCTACTGCTGGTGAAGAACAGGGGTCTGGAGACAGACAAATCCAGGTTCCTATCTCAGCCCAGCCACCTCGTAGCTCAGTGCCCTGGGGTAGACTGCTTAACCTCTTCAAGGCTCAATCTTCTCATCTGTGAAACGGTGACAGAGGTAGCAAGTACCTACACCATGGTACTGTTGGGAGACCACCCAGACAGAAGGGTCTGGTACGTGGTAGGCGCTCAATGTGTGCGTGCTAAATCACTTCAGTCGCATCCAACTCTTTGAGACCCTATGGACTCTAGTCTACCTGACTCCTCTGTCCACAGGATTCTCCAGGCAAGAATACTGGAGTGGTTTGCCATACCTTCCTCCAGAGGATTTTCCTGGCCCAGGGATCAAACCCACATCTCTTACATCTCCTGCACTGGCAGGCGGGTCCTTTACCACTAGCACTGCCTGGGAAGCCCAGTATGTGCTCAATACACATTTGCAATTACAAGGAGGTAATCACATCTCCTTCTTTCATCATCATCATCACCTGTCCCCTCCCCTGCATTCCACCCCAGGAGAAGGCACTTGACATATTCTGACCGCAACCCTATGGTGGGGGCGCTACATTTCAGGGCAGAAGATTGAGGCCTATCCGAAAGGCCCTGGAGGCTGCGGGTAGCCGAGCCTGTGCTCAGCTTCCCTTTGGCCAGGGCAGTCTGGCTCACTGCATGGCACAAAGTCAAATGACTCCCCTCTCCAGGCACGCTCTCCCAGAGGGGATCTGTCCAGCTCTGAATCTCAGCCAGCCTGGGAAGGTCTGTTCTCAGGGCCCAAGGCGAGGCCAGGATCCTGGTGGGTGCATCTAGGGCCAGAAGAGTAGAAAACACCCCCTTTCCAGAGACCCATCCCCACCCTTGTCTGTCTGTTCCAGTCCCTAAAATACTCCTCCTTCAGTGTCTGCAGTGCCAGGGGCATCCGGGTGGGGGACTGGGGTAGGGATGGGGGAGAACACTTGAAGGTTTATCTGGCTGTGGGACTCAGCTGCAAACCTGAAGTCAAAAGTCACCCTCCAAGGCCCCGGGCACCTCCACCTGCTACCTCCACCGCTGCCTCCCCAAACCCTGTGTCTCTGCCTGGGCTGATGTCAAGGCTGGGTTCGTCTGGGTTGACTGGCTGCTCCAAACTCACCCTCCTTTCCTGGGGCTCCGGAGTACACGCTGCCTGTTGCTTAACCCTCTCCTTCCCTCTGGGGCATTCCCAGCTCCCTCCCCTGCATGTTCTATCCCTGCCAACCCACTTCCCCTCTCCCCTCCAGCCAGGCTGAACTATTGGTAGTTCCCCAAACACCAAACCTGTGCTCACTGCACTTTCTCCCCTCCTCTGTCCACCTGAGAACTCCTACTTCTCTTTCAGAACAGCTTACCCACACATGCATTGCCCTTGATTTCTGACAAAGGTGATGGTGCCTGACAGTGAGAAAGGATGATCTTTTGAATAAACTGGATATCCACCCAGAGAAAATGAGTCTTGACCTCTGTCTCCACCCTATCTAAGAATCTATTTCGAGTGGATTTTAAAGCTAAATATGAAACATAAAACATCCAGAAGATAACACTGGAAAATATATCCAAAACCTCGTAACAGGCAAAGAAACAGGATTCAATAAATATTTTCCATAGAGACAAAGATGNCCTGGGAAGCCCAGTATGTGCTCAATACACATTTGCAATTACAAGGAGGTAATCACATCTCCTTCTTTCATCATCATCATCACCTGTCCCCTCCCCTGCATTCCACCCCAGGAGAAGGCACTTGACATATTCTGACCGCAACCCTATGGTGGGGGCGCTACATTTCAGGGCAGAAGATTGAGGCCTATCCGAAAGGCCCTGGAGGCTGCGGGTAGCCGAGCCTGTGCTCAGCTTCCCTTTGGCCAGGGCAGTCTGGCTCACTGCATGGCACAAAGTCAAATGACTCCCCTCTCCAGGCACGCTCTCCCAGAGGGGATCTGTCCAGCTCTGAATCTCAGCCAGCCTGGGAAGGTCTGTTCTCAGGGCCCAAGGCGAGGCCAGGATCCTGGTGGGTGCATCTAGGGCCAGAAGAGTAGAAAACACCCCCTTTCCAGAGACCCATCCCCACCCTTGTCTGTCTGTTCCAGTCCCTAAAATACTCCTCCTTCAGTGTCTGCAGTGCCAGGGGCATCCGGGTGGGGGACTGGGGTAGGGATGGGGGAGAACACTTGAAGGTTTATCTGGCTGTGGGACTCAGCTGCAAACCTGAAGTCAAAAGTCACCCTCCAAGGCCCCGGGCACCTCCACCTGCTACCTCCACCGCTGCCTCCCCAAACCCTGTGTCTCTGCCTGGGCTGATGTCAAGGCTGGGTTCGTCTGGGTTGACTGGCTGCTCCAAACTCACCCTCCTTTCCTGGGGCTCCGGAGTACACGCTGCCTGTTGCTTAACCCTCTCCTTCCCTCTGGGGCATTCCCAGCTCCCTCCCCTGCATGTTCTATCCCTGCCAACCCACTTCCCCTCTCCCCTCCAGCCAGGCTGAACTATTGGTAGTTCCCCAAACACCAAACCTGTGCTCACTGCACTTTCTCCCCTCCTCTGTCCACCTGAGAACTCCTACTTCTCTTTCAGAACAGCTTACCCACACATGCATTGCCCTTGATTTTTGACAAAGGTGATGGTGCCTGACAGTGAGAAAGGATGATCTTTTGAATAAACTGGATATCCACCCAGAGAAAATGAGTCTTGACCTCTGTCTCCACCCTATCTAAGAATCTATTTCGAGTGGATTTTAAAGCTAAATATGAAACATAAAACATCCAGAAGATAACACTGGAAAATATATCCAAAACCTTGTAACAGGCAAAGAAACAGGATTCAATAAATATTTTCCATAGAGACAAAGATGGACAGGTCGGACCACTAAAATGAAGAACTTCTCTTCTTCGGAAGACACCCTGAAAAGAGTGAAAAGGCAAGCCACTGAGTGGGAGGAGATATCTGTAATGTGCTTGTCCAACAATGAACACATATCCAGAATATTTTTTAAGCTCCTTCAAATTAATAAGGAAAAAGATGGAGGATCCAACAGAAAACTGGAGAAAAGACTTGAACAGGAACTTTCCAAAAAGATTATCCAGATGGACAATCCACATATGAAAGGGTGCTAAACCTCATTAGTCACCAAGGAAATGCAAATAAAAGCCACAATTAGATGTCACAATAGCTACTGTCAAATCTGTTGGTAAGGACGGGGAGCAACCGGTGTTCTCCTACGTTTGTTTGAAGAGGGTGTACTGGTGTCACACTCTAGATTATACAATGGAATCTACTAAAGCTAATTATATATAACTTTATGACTCAGCAATTGCAAACCTTAGGTATTTGCCCAACAGAAAAGTATAGTGCACCAAAAAGACATGCATGAGAATATCCATAACAGTACCTTTCATGATGATTGTCAACTGGCAACAACTCAAATGTCTGTCAATGATAGAATGGATATAGTCACACAGTGAAATTCCACACAGCAATGGGGCTGAGCCAAATAAGACCACGTCCAATAACACTGACAAATTTCACCTTCAAAATGCTGCTCCAAAGAAGTCAGCATAAAAGAACACACACTCAAGGATTCCACGGATACAAAATTCAAAACAGGCAACACTGCTCAATGAGAGAAGTCAGCACAGGAGCACGCTTTGAGGTGGTAGTGACTGAGGTGGGTGGCAGCTAGGGGGTGGGGGAGGTTTCCAGGGTACTAGAATGTTCTATTTCTTGACCTGGGGAGTTTGTTCACTTTGTGATAATTCATCAGCTACATACTTCCATCCTTGAAACAAAAGACGTAATTTAATGTTGCAACTTAACGTTTATTTAGAAAGCAAATAAAAGCCCTCATCCCAGGGTCTGATGGCACCTTCCAACTGATGCCTCCCTGTCCTCCCTCCAAAAGCTGCTATACCACCTTCCGTTCAGCAACGGCCCGCTCTGTGTCGGGTCCCGTGCCAAGCGCCTCACTCCACCCACAGCATCTCATCCAACAACAGCCACCGGTAAAGGAAGGTGCCAGGGCACCCCCACGGCCCCCATGACTCAGTGCCAGCGTGCAAGAGCCCTCCCTCCACACACATCATCTCATTACCCCAGCGAGGCTGAGCCCTTGCCTAAGGAAACGCAGGCACCAAGAGGCTCTGGGTCGTGCCCCACTGCAGAGTGGGGAGTCCCGAGCCCAGGCACCTGCACATAACATTATACAGCCTCCCTGAGATAAGCCGGAGTATGTGGCTGGAGACATAGAGGGGATTCCTATGGCTGGGTGAAAAATCATCGCTCCACCCTGGAGGGGTGGGCACGCTGGGATGGAGACCTGCTCCTTCAATGGACATCCAGACATGCCTCCAGATTCAGTCTCACCTCCTGCAGGAAGCTTCGCTGGGGCTCCTGGGCTGGAATGGAAGTTTCCCCAGGGTTTCCCCTCCCTAGGCCACCCCACTGAAACTGTCTTGTTACCATCCATTACATACCCATCCCCGGCACTAAACTGAAGACTGGAACTATGCCTCCAGCCCTTGGCCAGTGCACGGTCCATCATAGGCATCTGACACGCGGAGGGAAGGGACGGAGGTGGGGGCAGAGAATGTAATTACAGAGCCACTATTTGAATCAACGGGGAACTTCATGAATTGAGGTCTGAGTAGCGGAGGTTTCAAAGCTCTGCATGCACACAGTTGAAACCATTGACCTGAAGAGTGGGATAGACCCACCACCTTCCACTCCACGTTCCTCTGTGTGGTGGTGTCCAGCCTTTTATCAAGGTTGTGCCAGCCACCTGGCTCCTAGAGGCTCTGCCCAGCTCTTCCTCTGCCTCTCCCCTGCCCCTACCCTCTGCCACCCTGCCCGGAGTTATCCGAGTCACCAAGAGCAACCCACTCCCATATTCCCGCCTGGAAAATTCCATGAAGGCAGGAGCCTGATGGGCTAGCTATAGTCTATAGGGTCACAAAGAGTCGGACACGACTTAGCAACATCAACCCCACCAAGAGGCAACCAGGGATACGTGGGGGAGGGTGCGCCTGGTTCCAAATAACTCACCACCACCACCCCTCACCTTCCTAAGTTGGGAGCCACTGACAGTTTTCCGGCAGCAGCCCGAGCACCAGGCCCCAATGCCAGGTGCGGGCAGGCCAGCCCATGGTAGAGGGGGGAGGGAGAAGCCTGGGCCCTCTGGAGCAGAGGGCACACCTGGCGGCTCTCCACACATCTGGAGCCATGACCTAGGCCCCTCACCAGAGGAACAGTCTCCTGGGACCCCTTCCCCTCTCCTCCATGCCTGGAAGCTCCAATCTCTCAAGCACCTCGTGGCCCCAGCCTGTCTCTCCCCAAGTCCTGCCCCCACCCAGCTGGTTGTGCAGGCAAAGGTGGTGGCTCCCTGGGGCTGAGCCTGGCTGGCCTGCTGTGAGCAGCTCCGACCTCTCTAGGCTTAGCGGGCTGAGCCATAAGCAGCCTGTTTATCCCTGGGAGGAATGACGGTTTTCCCTGAGCAGTGACATCTTGGAAACGGCCTGGCTCCACAAACAACAACAAACCTCCCAGGCTCAGCCTGGGATCCAGCTTGAAGGAGAAGGTTTCTGATCAGAAGGGCCTGAGGAACAGGTTGGGGGCCGCTTCCCGAGAAGCCCACGCCTGGACTTGACTGATGGCTCTCAGGACCCAGGAAGAGGAGAGGGTGTGCAGGGGATGGAAGGGTCTCTGGACAGCAGGAAGGGGCCTGGCAATACCTGGTGCAGTCCCTGGTTGCTCCAAAGGGGAAACTGAGCCAGAGAAAAAGGAGATTGGCCTGAGATGATCCAGCCAGCAGGGACCAGACTGCGCCTTGGTCTCCAGCCTGTTGGCCGGGCCAGGGCTTTCTTTACCATACATGCTGCTTTTCCAGAGGAAAAAGCCAGTAATGTGGGGGTCCTGGAAAGGAATGTGTCACTAAGGGGGTCCCCCAAACGTGAGCACCAAGATGAAAGCCAGGTGCTCTGAGTCATGCAGCTGGTGTGATGGAGAGAAACCTGGGTAGGGGACCTGCAGACCCGGGTTCTTGTCCCCGCTGTGCCACTGAGTCGCATGGAACCTCAGGCAAGTCCTTCTTGGCCTGCCTCAGCCCCGCATCTGGCCAGAAAGAAAACACACTCAGCTATTCTGGGGCCTTGGGAGACCAAACGGGAAGTGGCTCTCAGGGTCCCCAGGAACCTAGCAGAGTGGCACTCCCTCCTCAGCTGTATCTCTTTTGGGGAACCAGGCAGACCACTGGTTGAGAACCACACACCACCCCTCAACCCTCCGATCCACCTCCCTGGTTGGCACCGTCCCGGCGGGGCCCAATCTGAGCTCTAAGCTGCCGTAGTCTATGGGAAAGACCAGAACCACTGCATTCAAACCAGCTGGGGCTTGTCCCTCCTACCCTCCATGGCCCAGGCCACAGTGTGGCCACCACACCACCCAGTCTAGCCCAGCATGATCCCTGAGCGGGCTTTCCCTGTGGGCTCCACCAGGCTGAAGCCAAGGTTTTCCGTGCCTCATCGTCTATCAAATCCCATCCCCTCACCCTTGGCCATCCCGACGTGAAGAAACGAGGGCCCCTCCAAAGGGGCTCCTCACTGGAGCCCAGACTGGTAGTGCCCACTGTCTGCCAGGCAGAGCTGGGAGATGAAGAGGAACAGCTGACTTGGACATCAGAGCCTGTCCTCAAGGAAACCCACCTGAGCCCTTTCCTATCACACTCGGAGCCCCAGGCTGGACCCTTGGGACCAAAGAATGAATCAGGCTCAAACTCCATGTTCATAAGACATGAAGCAACCATAGTGGGTACCACCACCACTGGACATGTTCCAACTGCAGCGTTTGCTCTAGCTAGGGAAGGCTGGGTAGGGTTAAGACCTGGAGAGAAGGGAAGAGAAGAAATGGGCTTTCCGGGCAGCAGGGACAGCATGCGCAAAGGCAAGAAAGCCAGGAAGTGGGGTGGTTTCACTAACACCAGACACTGATGATCAAAAGCCCCCTCGACCAACTCTGGTTCAAAGCCCTGGTGACATTCCCCACAGGGGGGCCACTCACCTCAGCTGCCTCCATCTTCACCAGCCCCCCACCCCCGGGTGCAGCAGATGCCAGGCTGGGCCAGGAGCGGGCCCTGCTGTGGAACTTGGCTCCCCAAAGGGCCCGCCCTGGGCTAAGCCTTGCAACATGCTAGGGTTGGGGAAGAGGGGAGGTGCCCCTTCACTGGGTGTGGAGGACTCAAGGGGCCCCGATGGAAACTTTGACTGTGGCCGCAGTGCCCTGGCTGGGATCCCACGGGCACTGGTGGAGCAGGCGCTGCGGCTCCCTCCTTCCAGGAGACAGACCCAGTCCAGCCGTGAGGACGGGGGAGTCTGATAGCCCCAGCTGTGAGGCCTGAGGGTGGCGGCACAATGTGGCAAGGTTTTGGTGAGGGACCCAGTGGCTCCATACTTAGCTAGGCCAGGAGTGGCAGACTCCAGACTGAAAGTTGTCGCTGGGGTTGGGGTGATGACACCCACATACCTGGTCCTTGCTGTTCCAGGAGGCAGACATCCTCCAACCTGGTCCGGCCAGAGACCTGCCGTGTGAACTGAGCCAGAGCCCCTCCACTCTCTGCACCTGGCTCTCCTCGGCCCTGAGCTCCCAGGGCAGGATTCTTCTCAGACACATCAGGACAAGAGGAGAGATGCGGGCTCTCTCCACGCTGACGACAGAATCGGCCTCTGTCTGCTCACAGCACCTAACTCTGCGGGGTGAGCCGGTCCCTAACAACGACACCCTTCCTCACAGGTCTCAGTGAGAAGCCAAAGGAGCAGGCGCGAGACCTTCCCCAAGGGGCTCGGGAGGCAGAGCATCTCTCTCTCNGGCCCCTCCAAAGGGGCTCCTCACTGGAGCCCAGACTGGTAGTGCCCACTGTCTGCCAGGCAGAGCTGGGAGATGAAGAGGAACAGCTGACTTGGACATCAGAGCCTGTCCTCAAGGAAACCCACCTGAGCCCTTTCCTATCACACTCGGAGCCCCAGGCTGGACCCTTGGGACCAAAGAATGAATCAGGCTCAAACTCCATGTTCATAAGACATGAAACAACCACAGTGGGTACCACCACCACTGGACATGTTCCAACTGCAGCGTTTGCTCTAGCTAGGGAAGGCTGGGTAGGGTTAAGACCTGGAGAGAAGGGAAGAGAAGAGATGGGCTTTCCGGGCAGCAGGGACAGCATGCGCAAAGGCAAGAAAGCCAGGAAGTGGGGTGGTTTCACTAACACCAGACACTGATGATCAAAAGCCCCCTCGACCAACTCTGGTTCAAAGCCCTGGTGACATTCCCCACAGGGGGGCCACTCACCTCAGCTGCCTCCATCTTCACCAGCCCCCCACCCCCGGGTGCAGCAGATGCCAGGCTGGGCCAGGAGCGGGCCCTGCTGTGGAACTTGGCTCCCCAAAGGGCCCGCCCTGGGCTAAGCCTTGCAACATGCTAGGGTTGGGGAAGAGGGGAGGTGCCCCTTCACTGGGTGTGGAGGACTCAAGGGGCCCCGATGGAAACTTTGACTGTGGCCGCAGTGCCCTGGCTGGGATCCCACGGGCACTGGTGGAGCAGGCGCTGCGGCTCCCTCCTTCCAGGAGACAGACCCAGTCCAGCCGTGAGGACGGGGGAGTCTGATAGCCCCAGCTGTGAGGCCTGAGGGTGGCGGCACAATGTGGCAAGGTTTTGGTGAGGGACCCAGTGGCTCCATACTTAGCTAGGCCAGGAGTGGCAGACTCCAGACTGAAAGTTGTCGCTGGGGTTGGGGTGATGACACCCACATACCTGGTCCTTGCTGTTCCAGGAGGCAGACATCCTCCAACCTGGTCCGGCCAGAGACCTGCCGTGTGAACTGAGCCAGAGCCCCTCCACTCTCTGCACCTGGCTCTCCTCGGCCCTGAGCTCCCAGGGCAGGATTCTTCTCAGACACATCAGGACAAGAGGAGAGATGCGGGCTCTCTCCACGCTGACGACAGAATCGGCCTCTGTCTGCTCACAGCACCTAACTCTGCGGGGTGAGCCGGTCCCTAACAACGACACCCTTCCTCACAGGTCTCAGTGAGAAGCCAAAGGAGCAGGCGCGAGACCTTCCCCAAGGGGCTCGGGAGGCAGAGCATCTCTCTCTCTGCCTGGACTCTCAGTGGACATTTCAGCAGACGCCTCAGGGATCAGCCACAGCACCCCTCTACCCAGACCAGCCCCCCCCGAGACCGCCACCTCCTTCCCCTCGTGGAGCTCGGCAAGAACAGCCATCCTGGTGCATGGCTGGTGGTCAGCACCGCGGGCTGAGAGCTCCCTCCCCACCCAGAGTCCTGACTTCTGGTCACCAAACATTCCTTTCTCTCAGCAAGCAAAGCCGGCTGGCCAGTCTAGAAGTGGTAGCAGCCCAGAGTGCAAGCACGCCCCAGCCCTGCAGGGTCCCCACCCGCTGAGACAGACAGACAGACACACAGAGCTGTCTCAGAGCAGAACATAACATGGTTTGGTTGCAACATACCTATCAATGGCTGCCCTGGGGAAGAAACAATAGAAACAAGGGCACGGGGTGGCCTGGACAAGAGGCCTCACCCACCACACACGCACCCTGGCACCCAGGCACCTACCCAGCACACTTCAGCAGGGACCCGGGGACTCCTGGCTGCCGTTCCTGCCAGCCCGCCCGCCCGGCTCTCCGCCTGGCTCCTCCCGCAGGCGGGCGGGCAGCCGTGACTGTGGCAGCTCCCGGCGGCCGTGTCAAGCAGCTGCCTTCCCCAGACAGAGCTCCTTTGTGTCAGCAGAGCTATTTATGGACTTACCCAAGTTCCCCAGGGGAGCGATACCTGCTGGGAAAAGCAGAACCAAATGACCAGGTTCCACCTCGCACATCTAGGTAGCCGTTTTCAAAACCCTTGCATCACTCGTCCCTCCTCCTCTTCCTCCTCCTCTCTGCCCTCCTCCTCTTCCTCCCCCTCCTCCTCCAGCGCCCTTCCCAAACATACACCCGGTCCAGCCCGCTGCTGCCACTCTAGAGAGAAGCTGAATTTCCTTCTTCCATCAAACAGAAAACTCTGTAATTTCCCAAGACACTTTCATCCAAGCAGGAGTCCGGGATGTCTTGAGGAAGAGTCCGCCACCCCGTCCTTCAGCTGGCAAGGGGCGCAGCGGCTACTTGGATGACAGGCTCACAAGTACCAGCCCTGACTCCCCAGCCGCGCCCGTCCCCAGGACTGGGGCTGCCCCCGCCCCAGAGCCCCGGAGTGCTGCTCCGGAGAGAGAGGTGTCCACTGCTCACGGCGGTAATCCTGGGCACTGAGGATCCCAAGCCGACTGCACCCCCACACACATCCTGAAGGCTCCCCAAGCTGGGGCATCCCAACCCACTGGCCGCAGCTCTGGGCTCCCCCAGCAGGGGCAGGATGGAGCCAATCACCGAGGCTTTCCAGGCACACCCCCACCCCTACCCCAACCCGCCTCTCATCCCAGTGGGCGGCTGCAGTTTAACCCAGGGTCCAGCAGCCAACACGCACTGACTCCAAGAACGCCACGGCCCCCGCTGCAGGGGAGCGGCTGCTTCAGTCGCCTCCCGACCGAACCATCAGCACAGCCCAGCACACGTTTTTATTTAGCACTTTTCTGTGCTGTGTCTGGACAATCAGCGGTGGACAGAGACCTTGGGGCTTCTTACCCGCCCCAGTACAGGGGCTGAAAGGGGCATGTTACAACAGCCCAAGAGTAAGGATCACAAGTGAAGGAGATGTCCCTATCAGAGGGACCACGGGAGTGGGAGGATGGAGGCAGCAGGCAAGGGTCCCCCATTCAGGTTCCAGCTCCAGCCCTGGCTGTCCGGACATGACTGAGCAGGTCCGTACCCATCTCTGAGCCTGGGTCTCCTCACTGTAAAATGGGACTGACAACCTTTGACCTGCCCATTTGTGGGGTTATTAGAGGATTCAGTGATTGTGGGGCAGGCACTCTTCTGAGAGTCTGGCCTTCATTAATTCATTTAATCCTCGTCGACACCTCGTGAGGCAGGTGCCAGTATTACCCTATTTACAAAGGACCCGAGGTGGGGAATGGTAGTGGAAGCTGCCTACAGCTTGTTGTTTGAAGGCCAGTAGGATTTGCAGGAGCTTCCCAGGTGGCTCTAGTGGCAAAGAACCCATCTGCCAATGCAGGATACATAAGAGACGTGGGTTCAATCCCTGGGTTGGGAAGATCCCCTGGCGAAGGGAATGGCTACCCACACCTGTATTCTTGCCTGGAGCATTCCATGGACAGAGGATCCTGACCGGCTATGGTCTGTGGGGTTCACAAAGAGTCGGACAGGACTGAGTGCCTAAGCGCAGCATGGATCCAACTCCAGGATGCCCACTCAGAACCACTGCAGGAAGCTGCCTTGCCAGCACAAAGCTATTTGATGGTGAGGCTACAGCTGCTGCAGACGCTTGTCTGATGTCCTCAAACACACCATGGACTGTGCCTGAGGCTCCAGTCAGGGATGTCTGTTCCATAGCCAGTTCCAACCTGAGCACACTTACCAGCCTCGTGGCCAGCTCCCTGGACGTCAGCCCAGAAGACACAGAGCAGGAGCCCCATCTTCTCCGCCTCGGCCACCCTGGGCCAAAGCGCTCTCCCCCTGCTCTTGCTCCCCCTAAATGAGTCTCAGTGCCCCTGAATGTCTGCCTCTGCCTGCCTCCTGGCCCGTCTCCCACTCTCTAGTCCTGTCTCTCTCACATATACCAGCATACTCATGCATGCTGACATAAGAAAACATCCTTTATTAGGGTCAACTCAGAACAGCCCTCGTCCGAGCTGGGCACTTCACTCCCCCATCAGCACTTTGTCTTGTCCCTGGGGAGTGGGCCAAGGCAGTCCTTGCAGGCCCCAGGAACCTTCCAGATTGAAAGACTATCACATGCCAGGTTCCTGGGAAGCAGGGCCGCCCACTCCTGTCCTGGAGAACCAAGGAGGTGAGTCTTAGGAGATGGCCAGTTCTAATGGGCAACTGACAGTTCCCAGGAGGGAATTTCTGGCGCTTGGGATAGGATTTCTCAGCGTGGAGAGCCTGAATATAGTGTCTTCCTTGAGATGAGAGGAGTCCTTGAGTTCAGCTGAGTCTTCACTTCTCAATCAACATAAAGTTCCAAGCACCAGCTACAGGCCGGGCTACATCCCCATGGGGATGGGGTGGAGAACTGGCAGACCAGGACCCTGTCCTCACCAAGCCAAAGGACGTCCGGCGCACAGTCAGACTAGTGAGCCCATCATTAGATACTGTGTCAGAGCAGCCCTGCCATCCCAGGGCGCTGAGTTGGGAACAGACCCAGGATGCACCCATCAGTGCTCCGGACCACTGGGATGATGGCGAAAGGGCACAGCAGGAAAGTGCCCTGAGGCCCAGGAGGAGGCCAGGCCAGCCTGGGAGAGCACCTCGTGCCTGGGGTGCCCAGGGGCCACTGCCCTCTGCCTCCCCACAGGTCCAGACCCACAGAGCACACGGCCCCTCGCTGTGTGCAGCCTGGCAGGATGACACAGTCACTGACAGTCAGGCCCCCTAAACCAGAAGGACCCCTGGAGATCTTTCATTCCTATTCCCTTTTTACAGCCAGTGAAGCTGGGGCTCAGAGAGGGTAAGTAACTTTCCCAAGGAAACAGAGCGAGTGAGTGACAGGGCCAGGACCAGAGCTTGCCAACTCCCAGCCCAGAGCTTCTTCTGTCGCATCCCAGTGCCTCTCAGTCCAGTTCAGTTCAGCCGCTCAGTCATGTCCGACTCTTTGCAACCCCATGGACTGCAGGAGGCCAGGCCTCCCTGTCCATCACCAGCTCCCAGGGTCTACCTAAACCCATGTCCATTGAGTCGGTGATGCCATCCAACCATCTCATCCTCTGTCATCCCCTTCTCCTCCTGCCTTCAATCTTTCCCAGCATCAGGGTCTTTTCAAATGAGTCAGCTCTTCGCATCAGGTGGCCAAAGTATTGGAGTTTCAGCTTCAGCATCAGTCCTTCCAATGAACACCCGGGACTGATCTCCTTTAGGATGGAATGCTTAGATCTCTTTGCAGTCCAAGGGACTCTCAAGAGTCTTCTCCAACACCACAGTTCAAAAGCATCAATTCTTCTGTGCTCAGCTTTCTTTATAGTCCAACTCTCACATCCATACATGACTATTGGAACCCTCAGACCTACATAAATGATGGTGCTGTTCAGGACAGGAGGATCTAGGGAACATCGAGATCCAGGTGGCCCCACAGGGTCAGCACCTGGGCCCTCAGAGCCTGGGCCCCATTCACTGACCTTCAATTTTATTTAACAAACACCTATTTGACACTTAGGTTGTGTCAGCACTGCGCAAAGCACTTCCCGATTAGGATGTCTAGTGTCCCCATTTAGTTGTTGCTGTTTAGGCGCTCAGTCATGTTCCACTCTGTTGCGACTTCATGGACTGTAGCCCGCTAGGCTCCTCTGTCCATGGGGATTCTTCAGGCAAGAATACTAGAGTGGGTTGCCATGCCCTCCTCCAGGGGATCTTCNGTTCAGCTGAGTCTTCACTTCTCAATCAACATAAAGTTCCAAGCACCAGCTACAGGCCGGGCTACATCCCCATGGGGATGGGGTGGAGAACTGGCAGACCAGGACCCTGTCCTCACCAAGCCAAAGGACATCCGGCGCACAGTCAGACTAGTGAGCCCATCATTAGATACTGTGTCAGAGCAGCCCTGCCATCCCAGGGCGCTGAGTTGGGAACAGACCCAGGATGCACCCATCAGTGCTCCGGACCACTGGGATGATGGCGAAAGGGCACAGCAGGAAAGTGCCCTGAGGCCCAGGAGGAGGCCAGGCCAGCCTGGGAGAGCACCTCGTGCCTGGGGTGCCCAGGGGCCACTGCCCTCTGCCTCCCCACAGGTCCAGACCCACAGAGCACACGGCCCCTCGCTGTGTGCAGCCTGGCAGGATGACACAGTCACTGACAGTCAGGCCCCCTAAACCAGAAGGACCCCTGGAGATCTTTCATTCCTATTCCCTTTTTACAGCCAGTGAAGCTGGGGCTCAGAGAGGGTAAGTAACTTTCCCAAGGAAACAGAGCGAGTGAGTGACAGGGCCAGGACCAGAGCTTGCCAACTCCCAGCCCAGAGCTTCTTCTGTCGCATCCCAGTGCCTCTCAGTCCAGTTCAGTTCAGCCGCTCAGTCATGTCCGACTCTTTGCAACCCCATGGACTGCAGGAGGCCAGGCCTCCCTGTCCATCACCAGCTCCCAGGGTCTACCTAAACCCATGTCCATTGAGTCGGTGATGCCATCCAACCATCTCATCCTCTGTCATCCCCTTCTCCTCCTGCCTTCAATCTTTCCCAGCATCAGGGTCTTTTCAAATGAGTCAGCTCTTCGCATCAGGTGGCCAAAGTATTGGAGTTTCAGCTTCAGCATCAGTCCTTCCAATGAACACCCGGGACTGATCTCCTTTAGGATAGAATGCTTAGATCTCTTTGCAGTCCAAGGGACTCTCAAGAGTCTTCTCCAACACCACAGTTCAAAAGCATCAATTCTTCTGTGCTCAGCTTTCTTTATAGTCCAACTCTCACATCCATACATGACTACTGGAACCCTCAGACCTACATAAATGATGGTGCTGTTCAGGACAGGAGGATCTAGGGAACATCGAGATCCAGGTGGCCCCACAGGGTCAGCACCTGGGCCCTCAGAGCCTGGGCCCCATTCACTGACCTTCAATTTTATTTAACAAACACCTATTTGACACTTAGGTTGTGTCAGCACTGCGCAAAGCACTTCCCGATTAGGATGTCTAGTGTCCCCATTTAGTTGTTGCTGTTTAGGCGCTCAGTCATGTTCCACTCTGTTGCGACTTCATGGACTGTAGCCCGCTAGGCTCCTCTGTCCATGGGGATTCTTCAGGCAAGAATACTAGAGTGGGTTGCCATGCCCTCCTCCAGGGGATCTTCCCGAACCAGGAATGGAACCCGTGTCTCCTGAACTGGCAGGCAGATTCTTTACCACTAAGCTACCCAGGAAGCCCATCCCTATTTCACAGAGAGGTAAATGGAGCCAAAGAAATGATTAAACCTGTTTAAGGTCATCAGTAGGTACAGAGCCACAGACCGAACCCAATCTACTGTGCCCTGCACAAGGTGGTCCATGGAACAGAGCCCTCCGGCTCTGTACCAAGAAGCCTGCTGGCTACACAGCCCAACCATATAGGCAAACATCTCACTGCTCAGACAAGCTGGCAGCAGCTTCCAGGGCTAGGACCAGGGAGGGTTAGCAGGGAGCTGGTGAATGTGCATGTCCCATTTTAAGAGAGGCAGCATCCATAGGCTCCAGGGAGGCCCCCTGGGAAGCGCAGCAGCAGCAGGATACAGCCCAGAGGCCCTGGCCAAGACACGGCCCTCCAGTCGGACCACAGCACGGCTCCCTCCCTCTGTCTTCCCTCACTGCCTCCGCTGTGTTAAGCCTGGGACATCTGGAACTGTGTTTGCAAGACCCTGTCCTGAGCCTCAGGCAGATGGAAACCCACCCACCTTCCTTCCCCACACAGCCTCCACCTGGGGGAAATGGGGCCTTGGCAATACCTTCCTCAAAAAAACCCACCCAAAACAAGAGGGTACCTGCCGAAGGCTATTTAATGAGCTTTCCCATCCTGGCTTCTGATGCAAAGTCCACTGGGATTTTATTCCAGGGTGGGGAGGAGAGTGATGTCACTCGGCAGAAAACAGGGCACCAAGCCAAGGGAGGCGGGGCCCCAGGAATTCCAGAGCGGGTGACAGACTAAGACCACCCCCAGTCCCCACCAGCAGGGGCTCAGGCTTTTCATTCCTCGGACAATGAAGGGACCAGGCCTGTGTCATGGGTGACAGGGGTAGTGGGAGCCGGGGCCCACACACAGAGGCCCCACTTTCTACAGAATCCTGCCCTCTTCCAACCTCGGACAGAAGAGACTGATGGCCCTGGGCTGCCCTGGGCAACTGTGGAATATCTATACGCCCCTCCAGTCCAAGCTCTGAATTTGCTAACCCACTTAGGGAGTTCTGGGCCTTTAACTCACTGGGTCTCAGAGCCTTGGTTTGGGCGTCTACAAGTCTTCATGCACAAAGGCCATCCCCACAGAAGAGTGGGCCAAGAGACACTTACTGATTATTTCAATAACTATGGAATCCTTGTCATGTGCTTGGAACTATGGGCACAGACAAAGAAGCAGCCTGCTCCTGGGCTCTGACTCGGAGGGTGGGTGGTGACCTTGGTGCTGACACTTCAAACAGGAACTGTTCTGCTGTGTTCTGGCCTCTCTGGCCCTAACACCAGGGCAGAGGACACACGCTTCTACCGCTTGCCAAGGGCATGCTCCTAGCTTTTTCTGGGGCACTTGCCTTGTTCTTGGGGGCATATGCTGCAAGTGGGGGGCTGGGGCAGGACAGAGCAAGCATCCATCCTCAGGTTCAAATCCAAAGGGAGTTCTGGACTGTAGTCTCCAGAAGCCAGGGCAGGTCCTTTCCCTGTTATGGATCTCAGTCTTCCATCCCTAAAAAGAGGCTGGAGATGGGGATCCAATAGGCCCCTGGGTCTACTTCTCCCCTTCAAAGTCAGTTCCAGGCCACACAAGCTCCTCTCCCTAAAGAATTAGGTTCCAGTAGTGGTATTTAGAAAGAGCATAGACTTTGCAAACCCCCAAAATTTGAGTCTGAGTCATCTTGGGCAAGTCACTTTAATGGCTGTGTGCCTCGGTTTCCTAATCTGTAAAATGGGGCTATTACTGCCTGCCTCAGTGGGCCCTGTGGGAGAACGAGTGAGGTAGTGCACGTGGAATGCCTGGCACTCAATAAATAAGAACTATCGCAACTGTTGTATTGTCATTGTTGCTGCTCTCGCCTGGAGAATCCCATGGATGGAGGAGCTTGGTGGGCTACAGTCCATGGGGTTGCAAAGAGTTAGACATGACTGAGTGACTTCACTTTCACTTTCATCATCTGTCAAAGGACAGAATTGATCTGGAGTGGGTTGGTGAAGAGAGTAATGTAAAATGCGAAAATAGCTGTTGAGGGTCAAATAGATGAAGGGCTACATGGTGCTTGGTTCAACTAACAGCTGATAATCACTAACATTTGTTGAGCAACAGGCGTCATTATTCCCAGCTTACAGATGGGAAAACTAAAGGCAGAAGGGTTACATGGCAAAAGCAATGGCAAAAATGGCAGCATGGTGGTGCCAGGGTGTGCGCTCTTAAGCTGTGTGTCCTGCCCTGANTTGAGCAACAGGCGTCATTATTCCCAGCTTACAGATGGGAAAACTAAAGGCAGAAGGGTTACATGGCAAAAGCAATGGCAAAAATGGCAGCATGGTGGTGCCAGGGTGTGCGCTCTTAAGCTGTGTGTCCTGCCCTGAACTCTTGCTGCCGGCCTCTTCCTCAGGAGCTTCAGGCAGCAAGGTCAATCTCCAGTTTGCTCATGGGAACTGCATCTCCTAACCACAGCGAGGGGGAAGCCCACACGCAGCAAAAGCCAGGAGTCCAAAGTCCCACAGCAGAGCTGGTCCTTAGAACTGCGGCCGGCCAGCTTCTGCCTCCAGCTCAGGGTACGTGTGACAGTCACCTCAGCGGCATCAGTCTGACCTTGGGTGGCTACAGCAGCGCAAGATGGCCAAAAGCCACCACTATCTTCTTTCCTGGCTCCAGTCCAACCAGCCACTGGTCCGCCTGGGCTTTCAGGCTTTGGGGAGGAATCCTCGACCCACTGGGCTTCTGCAAGCTCCAGGGTCAGGCCATCCTGACCACTGGAGTTCGTGGGAAGTGTTTGGCACAGACTTGGAGGCCAGCTCTGTGACCCTGGCTGCTGCTGCTGCTAAGTCGCTTCAGTCGTGTCCGACTCTGCGCAACCCCATAGACGGCAGCCCACCAGGCTCCCCTGTCCCTGGGATTCTCCAGGCAAGAACACTGGAGTGGGTTGCCATTTCCTTCTCCCTTGCATGAAAGTAAAAAGTGAAAGTGAAGTCGCTCAGTCGTGTCTGACTCTTAGCGACCCCATGGACTGTAGCCTACCAGGCTCCTCCATCCATGGGATTTTCCAGGCAAGAGTATTGGAGTGGGGTGCCATTGCCTTCTCTGGACCTTGGCTGCTAAACATCATTAATCCCTGGACTCCCCCAAGTTAAGCGCTTGCTTGGACTGTTAGGCCTAAAGCCAAAGTACCAAAACAGAGGGTCAGCAGTTGAAAGACTGGCCTGAAATGCTGGCTTTGCTGCTGTTTAATGCAAGACCTGGGGCAAGGCCAGTCCCCTCTTTGGGCCTCAATTTCCCTGTCTCTAAAATGGGTACAGGGGTTGAATGAGATCAGATCCACCCAGCATGCAGTCTGCAGAATGCACTGGTCCATGAGCTGCTTGTTTCTGGTTTATAATAAGATAAGCAACAAAGTCAACAGTGTTTGGAAACTTCTGTAGCAACTTGACATGGCTATGACATCCAAGTACAAGACCGTGGACTGGTTGGATTGAAGAGGTACAAAGCCAGGTTCAGCGCTGTCAAACTGGCAGGAGAGATCCTACTCAGTGTACGTTTTAACTAAGTATAAGGCTCTTCACCGCAAGTGATTTAAGAAGCCCTCGTGGAAATGATGCTGTTTCTATGAGAACTCACTAACTAGGGCTCTATAACAGCACTCACACCTGCAGGGGACTCACCATCCTGTCACCTAAGCAGTTTCCTCTCTGGGGCTCCCAGCTCAGAGAATGGAACCACCAATCGCCTATTTGCCTAAACTAGACACATGCGCGTCATCCCTCTCCCAAACCGAATCCCCAAATCTCACAGATCCTGCCTCCTCTGCACCATGCAGCGCTCTCATCTCTCCTCACCACTGCTGCCTACCAGCATCTCTTCCCAAGGTGAGGGCAACAGACTCCTTACTGCTCCCAGCCTCTCACCTTGTCGTCATCCACACCATTCTCCGCAACGAGGCTGCAAGCTTTCCATGACACACGTCAAACACACAGCTCCCAGGGCCCTAGGATAAAGCTCAGAGCCCTTACACAGCCTCTCAGGCTCCTTCAGCCTCATCTTCATCTCCAGCTCCATTCCCCTCCCTCANGCTTCAGCATCAGTCCTTCCAATGAACACCCGGGACTGATCTCCTTTAGGATAGAATGCTTAGATCTCTTTGCAGTCCAAGGGACTCTCAAGAGTCTTCTCCAACACCACAGTTCAAAAGCATCAATTCTTCTGTGCTCAGCTTTCTTTATAGTCCAACTCTCACATCCATACATGACTACTGGAACCCTCAGACCTACATAAATGATGGTGCTGTTCAGGACAGGAGGATCTAGGGAACATCGAGATCCAGGTGGCCCCACAGGGTCAGCACCTGGGCCCTCAGAGCCTGGGCCCCATTCACTGACCTTCAATTTTATTTAACAAACACCTATTTGACACTTAGGTTGTGTCAGCACTGCGCAAAGCACTTCCCGATTAGGATGTCTAGTGTCCCCATTTAGTTGTTGCTGTTTAGGCGCTCAGTCATGTTCCACTCTGTTGCGACTTCATGGACTGTAGCCCGCTAGGCTCCTCTGTCCATGGGGATTCTTCAGGCAAGAATACTAGAGTGGGTTGCCATGCCCTCCTCCAGGGGATCTTCCCGAACCAGGAATGGAACCCGTGTCTCCTGAACTGGCAGGCAGATTCTTTACCACTAAGCTACCCAGGAAGCCCATCCCTATTTCACAGAGAGGTAAATGGAGCCAAAGAAATGATTAAACCTGTTTAAGGTCATCAGTAGGTACAGAGCCACAGACCGAACCCAATCTACTGTGCCCTGCACAAGGTGGTCCATGGAACAGAGCCCTCCGGCTCTGTACCAAGAAGCCTGCTGGCTACACAGCCCAACCATATAGGCAAACATCTCACTGCTCAGACAAGCTGGCAGCAGCTTCCAGGGCTAGGACCAGGGAGGGTTAGCAGGGAGCTGGTGAATGTGCATGTCCCATTTTAAGAGAGGCAGCATCCATAGGCTCCAGGGAGGCCCCCTGGGAAGCGCAGCAGCAGCAGGATACAGCCCAGAGGCCCTGGCCAAGACACGGCCCTCCAGTCGGACCACAGCACGGCTCCCTCCCTCTGTCTTCCCTCACTGCCTCCGCTGTGTTAAGCCTGGGACATCTGGAACTGTGTTTGCAAGACCCTGTCCTGAGCCTCAGGCAGATGGAAACCCACCCACCTTCCTTCCCCACACAGCCTCCACCTGGGGGAAATGGGGCCTTGGCAATACCTTCCTCAAAAAAACCCACCCAAAACAAGAGGGTACCTGCCGAAGGCTATTTAATGAGCTTTCCCATCCTGGCTTCTGATGCAAAGTCCACTGGGATTTTATTCCAGGGTGGGGAGGAGAGTGATGTCACTCGGCAGAAAACAGGGCACCAAGCCAAGGGAGGCGGGGCCCCAGGAATTCCAGAGCGGGTGACAGACTAAGACCACCCCCAGTCCCCACCAGCAGGGGCTCAGGCTTTTCATTCCTCGGACAATGAAGGGACCAGGCCTGTGTCATGGGTGACAGGGGTAGTGGGAGCCGGGGCCCACACACAGAGGCCCCACTTTCTACAGAATCCTGCCCTCTTCCAACCTGGGACAGAAGAGACTGATGGCCCTGGGCTGCCCTGGGCAACTGTGGAATATCTATACGCCCCTCCAGTCCAAGCTCTGAATTTGCTAACCCACTTAGGGAGTTCTGGGCCTTTAACTCACTGGGTCTCAGAGCCTTGGTTTGGGCGTCTACAAGTCTTCATGCACAAAGGCCATCCCCACAGAAGAGTGGGCCAAGAGACACTTACTGATTATTTCAATAACTATGGAATCCTTGTCATGTGCTTGGAACTATGGGCACAGACAAAGAAGCAGCCTGCTCCTGGGCTCTGACTCGGAGGGTGGGTGGTGACCTTGGTGCTGACACTTCAAACAGGAACTGTTCTGCTGTGTTCTGGCCTCTCTGGCCCTAACACCAGGGCAGAGGACACACGCTTCTACCGCTTGCCAAGGGCATGCTCCTAGCTTTTTCTGGGGCACTTGCCTTGTTCTTGGGGGCATATGCTGCAAGTGGGGGGCTGGGGCAGGACAGAGCAAGCATCCATCCTCAGGTTCAAATCCAAAGGGAGTTCTGGACTGTAGTCTCCAGAAGCCAGGGCAGGTCCTTTCCCTGTTATGGATCTCAGTCTTCCATCCCTAAAAAGAGGCTGGAGATGGGGATCCAATAGGCCCCTGGGTCTACTTCTCCCCTTCAAAGTCAGTTCCAGGCCACACAAGCTCCTCTCCCTAAAGAATTAGGTTCCAGTAGTGGTATTTAGAAAGAGCATAGACTTTGCAAACCCCCAAAATTTGAGTCTGAGTCATCTTGGGCAAGTCACTTTAATGGCTGTGTGCCTCGGTTTCCTAATCTGTAAAATGGGGCTATTACTGCCTGCCTCAGTGGGCCCTGTGGGAGAACGAGTGAGGTAGTGCACGTGGAATGCCTGGCACTCAATAAATAAGAACTATCGCAACTGTTGTATTGTCATTGTTGCTGCTCTCGCCTGGAGAATCCCATGGATGGAGGAGCTTGGTGGGCTACAGTCCATGGGGTTGCAAAGAGTTAGACATGACTGAGTGACTTCACTTTCACTTTCATCATCTGTCAAAGGACAGAATTGATCTGGAGTGGGTTGGTGAAGAGAGTAATGTAAAATGCGAAAATAGCTGTTGAGGGTCAAATAGATGAAGGGCTACATGGTGCTTGGTTCAACTAACAGCTGATAATCACTAACATTTGTTGAGCAACAGGCGTCATTATTCCCAGCTTACAGATGGGAAAACTAAAGGCAGAAGGGTTACATGGCAAAAGCAATGGCAAAAATGGCAGCATGGTGGTGCCAGGGTGTGCGCTCTTAAGCTGTGTGTCCTGCCCTGAACTCTTGCTGCCGGCCTCTTCCTCAGGAGCTTCAGGCAGCAAGGTCAATCTCCAGTTTGCTCATGGGAACTGCATCTCCTAACCACAGCGAGGGGGAAGCCCACACGCAGCAAAAGCCAGGAGTCCAAAGTCCCACAGCAGAGCTGGTCCTTAGAACTGCGGCCGGCCAGCTTCTGCCTCCAGCTCAGGGTACGTGTGACAGTCACCTCAGCGGCATCAGTCTGACCTTGGGTGGCTACAGCAGCGCAAGATGGCCAAAAGCCACCACTATCTTCTTTCCTGGCTCCAGTCCAACCAGCCACTGGTCCGCCTGGGCTTTCAGGCTTTGGGGAGGAATCCTCGACCCACTGGGCTTCTGCAAGCTCCAGGGTCAGGCCATCCTGACCACTGGAGTTCGTGGGAAGTGTTTGGCACAGACTTGGAGGCCAGCTCTGTGACCCTGGCTGCTGCTGCTGCTAAGTCGCTTCAGTTGTGTCCGACTCTGTGCAACCCCATAGACGGCAGCCCACCAGGCTCCCCTGTCCCTGGGATTCTCCAGGCAAGAACACTGGAGTGGGTTGCCATTTCCTTCTCCCTTGCATGAAAGTAAAAAGTGAAAGAGAAGTCGCTCAGTCGTGTCTGACTCTTAGCGACCCCATGGACTGTAGCCTACCAGGCTCCTCCATCCGTGGGATTTTCCAGGCAAGAGTATTGGAGTGGGGTGCCATTGCCTTCTCTGGACCTTGGCTGCTAAACATCATTAATCCCTGGACTCCCCCAAGTTAAGCGCTTGCTTGGACTGTTAGGCCTAAAGCCAAAGTACCAAAACAGAGGGTCAGCAGTTGAAAGACTGGCCTGAAATGCTGGCTTTGCTGCTGTTTAATGCAAGACCTGGGGCAACGCCAGTCCCCTCTTTGGGCCTCAATTTCCCTGTCTCTAAAATGGGTACAGGGGTTGAATGAGATCAGATCCACCCAGCATGCAGTCTGCAGAATGCACTGGTCCATGAGCTGCTTGTTACTGGTTTATAATAAGATAAGCAACAAAGTCAACAGTGTTTGGAAACTTCTGTAGCAACTTGACATGGCTATGACATCCAAGTACAAGACCGTGGACTGGTTGGATTGAAGAGGTACAAAGCCAGGTTCAGCGCTGTCAAACTGGCAGGAGAGATCCTACTCAGTGTATGTTTTAACTAAGTATAAGGCTCTTCACCGCAAGTGATTTAAGAAGCCCTCGTGGAAATGATGCTGTTTCTATGAGAACTCACTAACTAGGGCTCTATAACAGCACTCACACCTGCAGGGGACTCACCATCCTGTCACCTAAGCAGTTTCCTCTCTGGGGCTCCCAGCTCAGAGAATGGAACCACCAATCGCCTATTTGCCTAAACTAGACACATGCGCGTCATCCCTCTCCCAAACCGAATCCCCAAATCTCACAGATCCTGCCTCCTCTGCACCATGCAGCGCTCTCATCTCTCCTCACCACTGCTGCCTACCAGCATCTCTTCCCAAGGTGAGGGCAACAGACTCCTCACTGCTCCCAGCCTCTCACCTTGTCGTCATCCACACCATTCCCCGCAACGAGGCTGCAAGCTTTCCATGACACACGTCAAACACACAGCTCCCAAGGCCCTAGGATAAAGCTCAGAGCCCTTACACAGCCTCTCAGGCTCCTTCAGCCTCATCTTCATCTCCAGCTCCATTCCCCTCCCTCACGCTTTCAGGCACGCTGGTCTGCCTTACGGTCCTCCCCAGAATGGTCTTGCCTCCACCTCCCTCCTGCCCCTTGCCTCATGTTCCTGACCACCCGCACTGGGCCTTTTGCTATAAATGTCTTTTCCTTATATATTTTTCATACTTGGTTGGTGTCTGTCTTTCCTCCAGTTGTCCTCCACCACATCAGACTATGAACTAGCTCTATGGAGATGAGAACTCTGTTGGCTGATGAACCATAAAGTAAAGGATACCTGGGACTCTGCCTGACCAGCTTCCGACTGCCCTTCTTTACCATCCGAGAAACTACCTGTCCTTCCCTCACTCTCAAAACAAGTGATTCACATGAAACTGACNACTGTTGTATTGTCATTGTTGCTGCTCTCGCCTGGAGAATCCCATGGATGGAGGAGCTTGGTGGGCTACAGTCCATGGGGTTGCAAAGAGTTAGACATGACTGAGTGACTTCACTTTCACTTTCATCATCTGTCAAAGGACAGAATTGATCTGGAGTGGGTTGGTGAAGAGAGTAATGTAAAATGCGAAAATAGCTGTTGAGGGTCAAATAGATGAAGGGCTACATGGTGCTTGGTTCAACTAACAGCTGATAATCACTAACATTTGTTGAGCAACAGGCGTCATTATTCCCAGCTTACAGATGGGAAAACTAAAGGCAGAAGGGTTACATGGCAAAAGCAATGGCAAAAATGGCAGCATGGTGGTGCCAGGGTGTGCGCTCTTAAGCTGTGTGTCCTGCCCTGAACTCTTGCTGCCGGCCTCTTCCTCAGGAGCTTCAGGCAGCAAGGTCAATCTCCAGTTTGCTCATGGGAACTGCATCTCCTAACCACAGCGAGGGGGAAGCCCACACGCAGCAAAAGCCAGGAGTCCAAAGTCCCACAGCAGAGCTGGTCCTTAGAACTGCGGCCGGCCAGCTTCTGCCTCCAGCTCAGGGTACGTGTGACAGTCACCTCAGCGGCATCAGTCTGACCTTGGGTGGCTACAGCAGCGCAAGATGGCCAAAAGCCACCACTATCTTCTTTCCTGGCTCCAGTCCAACCAGCCACTGGTCCGCCTGGGCTTTCAGGCTTTGGGGAGGAATCCTCGACCCACTGGGCTTCTGCAAGCTCCAGGGTCAGGCCATCCTGACCACTGGAGTTCGTGGGAAGTGTTTGGCACAGACTTGGAGGCCAGCTCTGTGACCCTGGCTGCTGCTGCTGCTAAGTCGCTTCAGTCGTGTCCGACTCTGCGCAACCCCATAGACGGCAGCCCACCAGGCTCCCCTGTCCCTGGGATTCTCCAGGCAAGAACACTGGAGTGGGTTGCCATTTCCTTCTCCCTTGCATGAAAGTAAAAAGTGAAAGTGAAGTCGCTCAGTCGTGTCTGACTCTTAGCGACCCCATGGACTGTAGCCTACCAGGCTCCTCCATCCATGGGATTTTCCAGGCAAGAGTATTGGAGTGGGGTGCCATTGCCTTCTCTGGACCTTGGCTGCTAAACATCATTAATCCCTGGACTCCCCCAAGTTAAGCGCTTGCTTGGACTGTTAGGCCTAAAGCCAAAGTACCAAAACAGAGGGTCAGCAGTTGAAAGACTGGCCTGAAATGCTGGCTTTGCTGCTGTTTAATGCAAGACCTGGGGCAACGCCAGTCCCCTCTTTGGGCCTCAATTTCCCTGTCTCTAAAATGGGTACAGGGGTTGAATGAGATCAGATCCACCCAGCATGCAGTCTGCAGAATGCACTGGTCCATGAGCTGCTTGTTACTGGTTTATAATAAGATAAGCAACAAAGTCAACAGTGTTTGGAAACTTCTGTAGCAACTTGACATGGCTATGACATCCAAGTACAAGACCGTGGACTGGTTGGATTGAAGAGGTACAAAGCCAGGTTCAGCGCTGTCAAACTGGCAGGAGAGATCCTACTCAGTGTACGTTTTAACTAAGTATAAGGCTCTTCACCGCAAGTGATTTAAGAAGCCCTCGTGGAAATGATGCTGTTTCTATGAGAACTCACTAACTAGGGCTCTATAACAGCACTCACACCTGCAGGGGACTCACCATCCTGTCACCTAAGCAGTTTCCTCTCTGGGGCTCCCAGCTCAGAGAATGGAACCACCAATCGCCTATTTGCCTAAACTAGACACATGCGCGTCATCCCTCTCCCAAACCGAATCCCCAAATCTCACAGATCCTGCCTCCTCTGCACCATGCAGCGCTCTCATCTCTCCTCACCACTGCTGCCTACCAGCATCTCTTCCCAAGGTGAGGGCAACAGACTCCTTACTGCTCCCAGCCTCTCACCTTGTCGTCATCCACACCATTCTCCGCAACGAGGCTGCAAGCTTTCCATGACACACGTCAAACACACAGCTCCCAGGGCCCTAGGATAAAGCTCAGAGCCCTTACACAGCCTCTCAGGCTCCTTCAGCCTCATCTTCATCTCCAGCTCCATTCCCCTCCCTCACGCTTTCAGGCACGCTGGTCTGCCTTACGGTCCTCCCCAGAATGGTCTTGCCTCCACCTCCCTCCTGCCCCTTGCCTCATGTTCCTGACCACCCGCACTGGGCCTTTTGCTATAAATGTCTTTTCCTTATATATTTTTCATACTTGGTTGGTGTCTGTCTTTCCTCCAGTTGTCCTCCACCACATCAGACTATGAACTAGCTCTATGGAGATGAGAACTCTGTTGGCTGATGAACCATAAAGTAAAGGATACCTGGGACTCTGCCTGACCAGCTTCCGACTGCCCTTCTTTACCATCCGAGAAACTACCTGTCCTTCCCTCACTCTCAAAACAAGTGATTCACATGAAACTGACCCACCTCCCACTCCAGGGATGGCCATGTGACTCAGCCCTTGGCTGGGACAGGCACATGATCCAGCTTGAACTGCTAACACTCAGACCCAGGAATACTGCTGAAATGATGGAGGGCATCACACTGTAAGGCCATCACCCTGGTACTCCTGGCAACTATCTGCCCTCACTAAGGGAGTGAGCCAACACATAAACAGGTAGAGCCCAGAGACAGAGCGAAGAATGCCAGTTCTGGTGATATTGCTCACGGTCCTGCATCCAGCTATGCCTAAAGGCTACCCTCCTAAATCCAGTAAATTCCATTTCCGGGCTGACGCTAATTTGAGTTGGTTTCTTGTCATTGACAACTGGAAGATTCTTGACTAACGTGTGCTGAGTCACCAGTATTTACCACAGTGTCTGACATACAATAGCTACTCTGAAATTATTTTTCATTCATGCAGTCATTCAACAAACATTCAGCAGTGAAACAGTGACCTGGCTTGCCCTATAGGAAGGGCTGCCATCTAGAGAGGCATCTTGGCTGCCATTTAGAGAGGTGACTAAAGGGAGAGGAATGGGAACTGGAAGATCCCCTACTGCCATGCAGCAGTCCCAGGGGCAGAGACGAGACCTAAACAGCGCGGCTGGACAGAGGGAAGGGTGCGGGCAGGGAGAGTCCCAGCTCTCAATTCACTGGAGAACCTCTGGTGATCTGGGCTCCTCTCTGGTGCTCAGTTCCCCGGTCTCTTTCAACTCCATCATTCTAGCATCCCTATGCTATCTCCCACTGCCTATGGAGACCCTCTCTGTCAACACTCAAATTTTCACTGAAGGCTGTTGAGGTCAGCATCAGGGGCAAGTCCAGAGGCTGGTTTTGACAGGCAGAGAATACGGCGTAGTAGCTAAGAACACAGGTTCTGAAGCCAGATGCCTAGGTTTGGATCATGGTCTACCCCTCCCAGCTGTGAGACTGTGTATATAGTCTATTTAACCTCTCTGTCCCTTTGTTTCTTCATCTGTAAAATGGAAAAATAACAACAGTGATAAGCAGATTAATATTATAGCAGAAGGAAAGCACATCTGATGACTATTAGGTGGTCTTATAATTTGCAATAAGAAATCCAGAAAGAGAAAATTTCAAAACAGACAATACAGACTTCCCCAGTGTTCCAGTGGCTGCCAGTGCAGGGGCCTGGGTTCAATCCCTGGTCAGGGAACTAGATCCCACACGCTCTAAGAGNTGCAATAAGAAATCCAGAAAGAGAAAATTTCAAAACAGACAATACAGACTTCCCCGGTGTTCCAGTGGCTGCCAATGCAGGGGCCCTGGGTTCAATCCCTGGTCAGGGAACTAGATCCCACACGCTCTAACTAAGAGTTCTCACGCGACAACTCAAAGATCCTGCATGTTGCAGCTGAGACCAGATGCAGACAAATAAATATTAATAAATAAAGTAAGTAGATGTATTTTTTAAAAACATAGAAAATAAATTATTCCAAAAATTAGTAGAAAATTTCCCTGAACTAAGAAAAGACTTGGGCCTTTCAGCTGAAAGGACTTACCTAGTGAATACCAGGAAAAATTACCTACAAGAGGACAAACAGCTAGAAATAATCTGGTGAAGTTTCTAAATTCCAAAGAGCAGAAAGAGAAATCCTGCTTGCTTCCGAATAGAGGCTTCAGAGTTTCAGGTGAGTACTGCACTTCTTACAACACCAAATTCGGGGACAATAGAGCCCTTCTCTCAGGTTCTAGGGAAAGACTGTTAACATAGAATTCACTACTCAGGAAAAGATGACTCAAACATGAGGGCAAATATTTTCAGACTTAACAAAGACTAAGAAGGTATGCCATCCACAGATCTTTTCTGAAGAATTTATCCAAGAAAGCTCTCCAGACCAAAATGAATCAAAATCCAGAAGTCAAGAATAAAATGCTGTCGGACACAAGAGACGAGCAAGCAATGAAGCCAGAAGCATTTAGATATTTAACTACATATAACTTTGGCCACCTCATGCGAAGAGCTGACTCACTGGAAAAGACTCTGATGCTGGGAGGGATTGGGGCAGGAGGAGAAGGGNTGTAGAGCACTCTGGGAGTGTCGTGCTCTACCCCACAGAAAAGTGCAGTGAGATGTAACGGGCAGGACACGCCCAGGATATTTACTGCAGCCACGCTCATAATGCCAAAACATCGGAAACAACCTGATCACACATCAGTATGGGAGCAATTAAATAACTTATGCTCCATTGGCTACAAAGAAAAAGTGAAAGTGGCTCAGTCGTATCTGACTCTGCGACCCGGTGAACTGTAGCCCACCAGGCTCCTCCGTCCTTGGGATTCTCCAGGCAAGAATACTGGAATGGGTTGCCATTTCCTTCTCCAGGGGAACTTCCCGACCCAGGGATCAAACCCAGGTCTCCGCATTGCGGGCAGACGCTTTAACCTCTAAACCAGATGTGAAAGATGCTTCCCAATTGGCGCTAGTGGTAAAGAACCCTCCTGCTAATGCAGGAGACACAGTGAGATTTCAGTTCCATCCCTGGGTGGAGAAGATCCCCTGGAGGAGGATATGGCANGTGAAAGATGCTTCCCAATTGGCGCTAGTGGTAAAGAACCCTCCTGCTAATGCAGGAGACACAGTGAGATTTCGGTTCCATCCCTGGGTGGAGAAGATCCCCTGGAGGAGGATATGGCAACCCACTCCAGTATTCTTGCCTAGAGAATCCCATGGACAGAGGAGCCTGGTAGGCTACAGTCCATGGGGTCACAAAAGAGTCAGACACGACTGAAGCCATTTAGCATGTACATACGTTAAGCTTTAAAAAATGAGTTACAGAAACTTTTGTATGATACCATCTAGTAAAAAAAAATAAAATAGCATATATCTACATATGTGTATGAAAAATATTTGGAGGAACACAGCAAACTTGTAGTAGTAGCTATCAACTGGGAGATTGTCTTTCTTTTACTCAGCTCAATAATGTTTAGGATTTATCTGTACTAAGTATTATACAAGTATATCATCAGGGAACATATATAAACATTCCCATTTGTAATATATAAATAAACAAATAATTTCAATTTCTTCAAATAAGTTTAATGACAAATGTACAAAACCAACATGGAAATTTCTTTTTCCCAAAACTTTTCTTTTGGAACTTTAACAGAAGACTTGCATAAACAAAGAGCCGTAATTTGATTCTTGGATGGGAAAATAGTATTTTACAGACTTCAATACCCCCCTTTTTGATAGTCTTTTTTCCTGATGTGACTTTTTAAATTTTTTTATTAAAATAGAATTGATTTAAATGTTGTGCTAGTTTGAGGTGTACAGCAAAATGATTCAGTTTTATATGTGTGAGTGTGTGTATATATATATATGTGCTTTTTTAGACTCTTTCCATTTTAGGTTATTATAAGATATTAAGTAAGGCATTATATAGTAGGTCCTTGCTGGCTATCTATTTTATATATTTTAATATTTTAAAATATATTTTAATATATGTATATATGTGTATTTAATGTGTGTATATTTTACTCCTAAATTTGATGTGTATTTTAAAATATAATTACAATGAAAATCTCAAGGAGATTTGGGGGGAGACACAGGGAGGAAGTGGGGACTGAACAAAATTACACTGAATTTCACTTGAAAGGATAAATATGTGACAAAAGGATTTTTAAAAGAAGAGCAATGAGAGGATACTTATCCTAACATAATGTATAAGCATTGCAGCAAACCACTGCTTGGAAAAAATGAAANACAAGCGTTGCAGCAAACCACTGCTTGGAAAAAATGAAAAATGTTCTTGCTCATACTATATACCAAAGTAAATTCCAAGTAGACTAAGTGCTAAAAGTTGAAAAATAAACCAAAAGTTTCAAATGTGGGGGGGAGTGAATGTTGTATAATCCTGAGCCTGAGATGGATACCACAGAACTAAAGGCAAATTTTTTTTTAATTTATATATATGATATTAGTCATCAGAAAAACACAATTCAAAACTACTATGAGATACAACTGCACACCCACTAGGATGGCTATGATTTAAAAAACAGGAAAATAAGAAATGTTAGAGAAGATGTGGAGAAATCCTTCTATGCTGATGGTGGGAAGGCAAAATCATGAAGCCACTTCAGAAAAGTCTAGCAGTTCCTCAGAGTTAAACACAGTGTCACCATCTGATCCAAGGACTCCACTCCAAGATATACAGGTGAAATAAATGAAAATACACATCCACACAAAAACTTCTACATAACCACTTATGACAGCATTATTCATAATAGCCCAAAGGTGGAAATAATTCAACTGTTCATCAACAGATGACTGAATAAATAAAATGTGGTATAGCCGTATAACAGAATGTTATTCCATCATTAAGAGGAGTAAAGTCCTGATACACGCTACAACATGGGTAAAACCTCATGCTTGAAAACCTCATGCTACATGAAGAAAGCCACTCACAAAAGACCTAAAATTACATGATCCCATTTATAGGAAATGTCCAGAATAAATCTGCTGCTGCTGCTGCTAAATCGCTTCTGTCTTGTCCAACTCTGTGTGACCCCGGAGACAGAAGAAGGCAGACGGGCAGTTGCATAGGGATGGGGGAGATGGGGGAATGGGTGGGTGGCAACCAAAGGGTATGGTTTCTTTGGGGAATAATGAAAATGTCCTAAAGTTGACTGTGGTGGTGGTAGCTCCAGTCTGTGACTATCCAAAAAGACCACAGGGTTGTACACTTCAAATGGATGAACTGTATGATATGTGAATAATACCTCAATAAGGCTGGTACAAAGCAGTTTACAGACATGACTACCTATAAAGCAGAAACATCTATAGTTTTAAAATAACAAAAAAAAAAGGATAACATGCAAATATCCTCCTTATATAAAGAGCTCTTGTGAGTTAATAAACTATAAACAGCCCAACAGAAAAATGGGCAAAAGATTTGAACAAGCCACTCACAAAAGAGGCAGTGTAAANATAGTTTTAAAATAACAAAAAATAAAAGGATAACATGCAAATATCCTCCTTATATAAAGAGCTCTTGTGAGTTAATAAACTATAAACAGCCCAACAGAAAAATGGGCAAAAGATTTGAACAAGCCACTCACAAAAGAGGCAGTGTAAATAACTAAAAAGGCATATAAATATTCAAAATCTCTAGTAATCAAAGAAAGGAACCTACTAAGAAATGTAACAAGGTATATTATTGGTGAGTGCGTGCAGAGAAGGCAATGGTATCCCACTCCAGTACTCTTGCCTGGAGAATCCATTGGATGGAGGAGCCTGGTGGGCTACAGTCCGTGGGGTTGCTAAGAGTCGGACATGAATGAGCGACCTCACTTTCACTTTTCACTTTCATGCATTGGAGAAGGAAATGGCACCCCACTCCAGTGTTCTTGCCTGGAGAACCCCAGGGACAGAGGAGCCTGGTGGGCTGCCGTCTATGGGGTCGCACCAAGTCGGACACGACTGACGTGACTTAGAAGCAGCAGCAGCAGCGTGGGGAGAATGGTCTCCTACCCAGACTATCTCAATTTGCTTGAGTTTCCCAGGAGGCTAGAATATCCATGTTAAAAAAGAACAGTTTAGGGTTAAGCAGGATTAATTGCTCAATCTGAAGTGGGATTATAAATCCGTACATTCATTTTGGAGAGTCATTTGGCAATAGGTATCAAGAACCTTCTTTACAGATATATATCCTGTCTCCTGGAAATTCTACTACCAGGAGTTTATTCTAACAAAACGTTCATTCATCAACAAGTATTCGTAGGGGATCAGAGACATACACTGAATACTCAGGCTAAATCTAGATTTTCATCTCAGGTTTTTATAACAATGAAATATTCAGTTCAGTGCAGTCGCTCAGTCGTGTCCGACTCTTTCGGACCCCATGAATTGCAGCACGCCAGGCCTCCCCGTCCATCACCTACTGGCAACAAGCTAAACTATGTAGACCTCATGGGGATTTTTTAAAAACAAAACCTGTTTCAACTACACAATGAAATACTCTGTAGGCACTAAAAATGATGTTTGTAGAACATTTATTGATATTACACTGCTAAATGGGAAAAAAACAAGTCAGAAAACTGTGTGTACTGGCCATGCTAATTTGCAAATAAGATATATGTGTGTATAAACAAACGCCCAACAGGATACATACACTCTAAAATGTTAACAGTGGTTATCTCTGGGTGATGGGATTAAGAGTGAACTTCATTTTCTTTTCCTGGTTCAACTGTATTAAATATTTTCTTCATAGTAAACATGAATTACTTTTATAACAATACAACAAAAGTCAACTGCATTTAACAAAAAACCCCCACCCAAGGAAGGGGGTTGCAGAGTCAAGCACACATTTACACTTGATCTAGTAACAACAGCTACCGTTACTAAGTACAGTTGTCCCTCAGTATCCATGGAATCCCAGCTGATACCAAAATCCAGGAATGCAAGTTCCTTATACAAAATGGCATAGTATCAATATTTGCATAGAACCTACCCATATCCTGGTGGCTCAGATGGTAAAGCGTCTGTCTACAATGCAGGAGACCTGGGTTCCATCCCTGGGTCGGGAAGATCCTCTGGAGAAGGAAATGGCAACCCACTCCAGTACCATTGCCTGGAAAACCCCATGGACAGAGGAGCCTGGTAGGCTACAGTCCATGGGGTCGCAGAGTCGGACACGACTGAGCAATTTCACTTTCACTTTACATATATCCTCCCACATACTTTAAATCATCTCTAGATTATTTAAAATACTAAGTGATTGGGTGAAACTCATTCAGTTGTGTATGACTTTTTGTGACCCCATGTGCTGTAGCCCCTGTAAATGCCATGTAAATCATTTTAAATGCAATGGAAATATTGTGTAAATGGGACTTCCCAGGTGGTGCTAGTGATTTAAAAAAAACAAACAAACCCTGCCTGCCAATGCAGGAAACATAAGAGATGCAGGTTTGATCCCTGAGTCGGGAAGATTCCCTGGAGAAGAGCATGGCAACCCACTGAAGAAGAAGGATTCTTGCCTGGAGAATCCCATGGACAGAGGAGCCTGGTGGGCTACAGTCCATAGGGTCACAAAGTCGGACACAATTGAAGTGACTTAGCACACACACATACTATGTAAATAGTTGCCAGCTCAGCAAATTCAACTTTTGCTTTTTGGAAATTTTTTTTGGAATTTATTTTATTTTTTTCTATCTGGGGTTGGTTAAGTCTATGGAAGCAGAACCCACGGGTATGGATGGCTGAACATACCTATTACACTCCAGGCACTTTGCACAGACCATTCCCCTTAGTCCTCGGGAGAACCGGTGAGAGAGATGTCCTCTCATTTGACAGAGGCTGGGTGACCTGTCAGCAATCCCACCGCTGGTGAGAAGCAGAGCTAGGATCTGAACCCTGGCCCGCCCACTCCTCAGTCAGACCCTGCCCTCACGTTAGCTGCTCCTGTAGGTTCCTGGGGTGGGCAGAGGAAGGTCCCAAGGGACCAGGCCCTCTCTCCTGCCAACTGGCTCTATGCGGGCCCTCCCTCCCTGCAGACAGCCTTGGGGGCGACTCAAGGACAGGCCAGCGAGGGCAAGGACCACAGCACAGGGAGGGCGTGGCGCTGGCAGGCCAGTTGGCTGAGGTCAGGGCTCAGGGCAGACCGACTGGGGACTCCTCGCCTGCGGGGCGACAGTCAGGAAGCCTGACCACATCCGGCCCCAGGAGTTCCCAGGCCCTGTGCGCTCCCAAAGGCAGGGAGAGAAAACCTTGCCTGGCCTGCTGCCACCCTGGTGAACGCAGCAGGAAAACAGCTTGCCATCTGTGACCGTCTCCCTGCACCCTGGACAGCTGGCCAGTCCTTTCCCCACTTCCGGGCCTCTTCTTCTGTGTGAGGAGGGGCTGTGAGATCTGATGGCCCCAGGACCCTCCCAGGTCTAAATGCTTTGAATCCACAGCGCGCTTCCTCGCAGGGGGCCCAGCAGGAAGAGGAAGGGGGTGAGGCATCCCACCCAGGTCCCGAAGGAGCCCCCTCCCCTTCCCCTCAACTCTGTTCCCACTGCTATTTTTAGAACGGGGAACATCTCAGCCAGCCCCGTCCTGCCCAGAGCTCCAGGTAAAACACAGCTGCCTCACTCATTCCACTCCAGCCAGAACGTGGGGGGGATTTACAGACAAGCCAGTCAGTCAACTAGACAACCTCTCCCCAAGCCATTAGCCAGGCCACTTCTATTTCCATTACAGCCCAAAGCGGTGGCTTACTTTTCCTAAGACAACACAGCCAAGTGAGATGAAGAGCATCTCTAAGACAATCTGTGCCCCTCCCTGTCCCCAACCTGTGAGGCTTCTGAAAGTCCCCAGAGAGGGGTGCTGGGGGGAGGGTCCTAGCTCTAGCACCAACTGCATGATGCTGGCCGGGAGTTCTTACCCCTCTCTTGTCTTGGTTTCTACAAATCAGCTTGTTAATCGACGAACCCCACTGAGGGGAGAGGGTAGCCTTTTCGGTTCCACACTCAAAGATTCTGTACTTCTATCAAAATTTTAGTCATTCATGAAATAAATACCACATTCTCTACTGTTGGGTGTGTGTGGAGCTGCATATCATAAAGTTCATCTGAGAGTTGACGGTGGGTCTCAGAAAGCATTTTCCCATTGAAAATTGTGTTATAAATGGTGGTCAGCTTCCTATGCTAGCCTACTGAAACTTTAATGTTCTCCCTCAAGGAGAAATAGCAGAAACCTATACTGTGATAGAATTTAATCAAATGGAAAACCACTAACATTCAGAAGACACTGAGGAAATTTACCCTAAGTAGTGTTTGAGCAGGCAATGGCAATGGCACCCACTCCAGCACTCTTGCCTGGAAAATCCCATGGATGGAGGAGCCTGGAAGGCTGCAGTCCACGGGGTCACTAGGAGTCGGACACAACTGAGCGACTTCACTTTCACTTTTCACTTTGATGCATTGGAGAAGAAAATGGCACCCACTCCAGTGTTCTTGCCTGGAGAATCCCAGGGACAGAGGAGCCTGGTGGGCTGCTGTCTATGGGGTTGCACAGAGTCGGACACGACTGAAGCGACTTAGCAGCAGTAGCAGCAGCAGCAGCAGTGTTTGAGCAAAAGAAAGTGAAAGTGAAGTCACTCAGTTGTGTCCAACTCTTTGCGACCCCGTGGACTATAGCCTACCAGACTCCCCCGTCCGTGGGATTCTCCAGGCAAGAATACTAGAGTGAGTTGTCATTTCGATCTCCAAAAGAAGGAGCAAAAGAAGGTACACATTAAAGGTAGTGAGTTAGTGGCAACTTCTGGGGAAGTCTAAAGGAGACCTCTGACCACACTAAGCTGCAGGCATTGCACACCGATTCTTACAGCTTTCACTGAAAGTTAGCTGCATGCCATCGATCAGGAGTTAGAGAGATTAAAGAACATATGTGTATCCTTATATACATGAAATTAAAACAAGAGTCCAGTGAGCAGGACAAAAGGAGGAATAGGAGAAGATTCTGGGCTTGAAAGCTATTGTGCACCTTTGGTTGGGAGGAAGCAGAGTTGTGCTTATAATTTGAGTTCTGAGATGAGGACCTCTTCCTGTATAAGATCCACTGATATATTTATTTGACTCAAGTACATGATGAATATTAACCATGTACAACACTTGCATATGGGCATTCAGGTGGTTCAACAGTAAAGAATCCACCTGCCAAGTGGGTCAGGAAGATCCCCTGGAAAAGGAAATGGCATCTCACTCCAGTATTCTTACACGGAGAATCCCACGGACAGAGGAGCCTGGTAGGTTACAGTCTATGGGGGTGCAAAAGAGTTGGACAAGACTTAGCAGCTAAATGACAACACTTGCATATATTCACACACACTTGTTTCAGTATAAAAACCAAAATGTCTGACTCCTTTTTTCTTTTAACCTCTTGTTAAAAAAACCCTGGGGCTTTGGAGATGATTCCTGGAGATCACCTAAATTCAATACCCTCGTTTCTCTTGGTAAAGAAACAAATGATCAGAGAGGTGAAATAATTTGCCCAAAGTCACACAGCGAGTTACAAGCAAAATCAGGATTTGAACCAAGATCTTCAGAATCCTACTCTGGTTTTCTCTGAGGGCAAGGAGCTCCGTGAGAGGGGGGCTCCACAAACCCAGGAGAGAGAACCATCGGAGCGGTTCCCGTCAGGTCTCCTTCCCTGATGAGTCAGTACGGACATGAGGCATTCACAACCCTGAAGTAAATCTAGCCAGACTAGACTGCTTAAGACCAGGCTCTGGTCTTACAAAACTGAAGTGAAGTGAAGCGAAGTCGCTCAGTCGTGTCCAACTCTCTGCGACCCCACAGACTGTAGCCTACCAGGCTCCTCTGTCCATGGGATTTTCCAGGCAACAGTACTGGAGTGGATTGCCATCTCCTTCTCCAGGGGATCTTCCCAACCCAGGGCTCGAACCCAGGTCTCCCGCATTGCAGACAGACGCTTTACCGTCTGAGCCACCAGGGAAGTCTGGAAAATGCTTTGAGCCAAGAAAGTCAGCAGACCTGAGTCAAGTCCTAGCTCTGCCTGCCACTACCTTGTCCCATGAACCTGGCCAGGTCACTCCCCCTTTTTGAGCCTCAGTTTCCTCATCTAGATTCTAGAATGCAACAGGCTTGAACTGTAATCCAATTCTACAACATCTAGTGAGTACCTACCAAGGATCAGGCTTAACAGAGTCAGAAATAAATAAACTATGACCCCCACTACAGACCATAGGCAAGTTTACTTAAATAACTTAACCCCGCACAGAGAACTAATTTATAAGTATAAAAATAGATGGTTTGTCAACCAAATGCAAGCACCACACAGAAGCACACACACCATCAGAACTTTGGAAGATTAAGGCAACATTAATATCTCAATTTTATGAGAATACTTATGATAGTCAGATGTTATTAAAATATCTCAAAATATGCAGAGCCCATGAATTGCTGGCCTCTAGAAGGAGGGGAGAGGAGTGCAGTGAGGGTGACAAGGGAGAGGCTGTAAGAGAGGCAGGGACCCTGCCTGGGAGAAGGGTGGGTGTGGATGTCTGGCTCCCAAGAAGCCCACGGTCTTGCAGGTGAGACACAGCTGCTTGACACCCTGTGCTAAAGATGAACAAAATACTATGGAGCACAGACGGGGAAGCAGGGACTTCTGAGGCAAGCCAGGGAGCCCTGAAACCTGAAGACTGTATGTAGCTGGAACAGCAGAGGAGGGCAGGCGACATCAGGCAGGAGAAACAGCCTCAAGCGGAACATGCATGGGGAACTTAGAGAAGGGGAATAATTCAAAATGGCCGGGCTGTGGGCTCAAAAAGCAGGAGGGCAGAGCAACCAGGGAGAGAGCCGGGGTGGGACCATGGCCTCGCAGGATGGTCTTGAAGCAGGGAGTTGAACTGCTCAGCCTCCCCAGCTTCGATGGTCTGTGGTTGCTGGGAAGCAGTAGAACAGAGCCATCCAGAGTCAATGACTGGGGCTGGGCCCCCCAGATTCCAACGCTAGCCACCCACTGGCCGTGTGACCTTGGGCAAGTTTCTCCTCAAAGACTCAGCATCCTTATCTACCAACTGGGTATAGTGAGAGTAAATGTGTAAAGATGACAAAGAACCTCAAGAGGCTGTAGTGAGGATTAAGAGAGAATATGTAGGTGAAGAGCGTGGCATTGCTCCAGGCTCACAGTCTTAAGCGCTCACTTATGAAGTACTTACTGTTATTATTCTACCCTTAAACCGAGGATCTGGGAACAATTTGGAGGATGGTGGCCCTATTCAGAGAAAGGCTTGAAGAAAGATAAGGTCAAGAAAGAGGGCAAGGTTGTGCAATCATCTTTAAGAATAACAACAAAAAAAGATAGCAAGATGGCTGAGGCCAAGAGGAAGATGGGCAAGAGGGTGATCTTTCTACAGCCAGATGGGCCACAACAAGGGGAAGCAGGAACGCTGGAGACTGGAAAACAATTTTGGTGGGGGAGTGGGAGCTGTGGGGGTGGGGCATGGAGACTATCTGAAGTCTAGTCCATTTGACACCCAGTTACTTAGTATTGAGGCTTCCCTGGTGGCTCGCCAGGAAAGAATCCTCCTGCAATGCAGGAGACGCGGGTTCGATCCCTGGGTTGGGAAGATCCCCTAGGAGGAAGGTACAGCAACCCTCTCTAGTATTCTTGCTGGGAGAATCCCATGGACAGAGGAGCCTGGTGGGACTACAGTCCACAGGGTTGCAAAGAGTCAGACATGACTGAAGCGGCTGAGTACACATGCACGTACTTAGTGTTGAGATTTGGAATCAGTCAACTAGCAAAATCTGGGCCCAAAATCTGGAGCAGGCTCTCATCTCATCCTTAACCAGGCAGAGGTCAAAGGGCTGAACCTATCCCTTTCTGCCTTCAGCTACTGTTCTATCAAGACCAGGTACCCCAAGACTCTGTTGCTGGTCCTCTTGAATGCCAGACTGAAAAAGGGGGTAACCTGACCGTCCCAGTGCTGCTGTCTGTCTGTCTTCTGGAGTTCCTCCTTGTCTTTGACAACAGATTTTTCAAATCTTGTATAACGCTATTCATCTTGTCAGCCTGGACCATTCCTGGGTCATATGAACTCGAAGTTTATTCTCTAGTGTGTAGAGAATAAGACATCTCATTTTATTGTCCTCAAGGATTCCATCTAGAGCTTAAGGGGCCACAACTTCTATACAACTTCTATCTTCCCTCCTGGCTCTTCCTGAAGGCGATAATTGATTTCTCTTACTTCCACCCCTTAAAAGGCAAACCGTTATATTTGGAAAGAGCAATGGATTAGGTTGAAATGCCTTGGCTGGAGGACTAGCTCAGCCTCAGGACTAGCCACAGGTGGGAAGCTGTGTGACCTTGGATAAATCGCTTAACTTCTCTGAGTCTTAACTCCTTGCATCCATAAACCAGGGCTGCTGGGAGGCCTAGGGGAGATAATGCCTGGGGATCCCAGTTGACATCTCTGATGCCCATGTTCTTGCTGTAGGGGCTCACCCACATTGTGAAATTGCCTGCGCCTTCAATTTGCAGAATGCTCTAGGTGCTGTGTATGAGAAATACAGGCTTTGGTGGCAGAATTTATGAAAAAGAATTTAAAATAAAGAATTTTAAAAAAAAAGTCATACATAAATAAATGTCTTCATTATTTCCAACAGGTCCCAATTCCCAAACTGTCAAAGGACCCAGGCAGCAGAGACTGGGAGTTTCAACAGACCCAGAAAAAGACTATAAAGAAAACAAGAAAATGGGATCAAAGGATGTGCAGGAGGTGGGGTGGGGAATTTAAAGAGTCACTTTGTATTCAAATCGCACAGATGGCCTTTTCAACAATAAATGGTTGTGCTCCCGTGCTCCCAGCTCGTAGGTCCCCAGACACACAGCAAGACAATTGGGCCATCAGGAAAGAGACCATTGTGTGAGCTTCTTAGAGTGATTTGTGTGGAGGGAGGGGCTCGGCTGTGTTTCCCGTGATTCTGGCTCTCGAAGGCAATTTCGATGCATTCATCATCCTGGACGGCTGGGGATGGACTGGGCTGCTGAGAAGCAATGGCCACCAGGTCGTATTTCATCTTCTCGAGCCCGTCGAGCCAAATTAATTGTCTCATCGATTTGAAAGGCAGAGCAGCAATGGCGCTGTGGCACACCACAGTCAGCGGGAAGTCAGGGCCCTCCAGGAGCTGATGGCTGCGTCCCCAGCAGCAGCTTGTTGGAACAAACGGAGGAAAGCGCCATCCCCAGGGCCAGGCGCTGCATTTAGTCTCTCTGTTGCCCTGCCACCAGAGCTCCCAACCTCTGCACCTGTGTGGTGGGCAGAGGTGGGTCCCCAGGTCCAGAAGAGAAAAGCTGGCTGCCTTTCCAGACAGGCGATTCTCCTGGGCCTCACTCTCCCCTTAATGTCATTTTGTAAGGGAATCAAATGAAAACATGATGCGGCTTGCTGTCTGTGCAGACCCAGCTGTTTAGCCTCTCAGAATTAACCCTGCAGGTGGGAGTCTCAGCTGATAGACACTGCTTATCCCATTTTGGCTATTGCCCTGCTGGGTGGGGCACCGGGCTGATCCCCTGTTAGATTACTGCTACCACATGTCTGATCTTTTCTAGACTGGGAGGAAGGGCCATCTGTGGAAGGCTAAGGGAAGAATTCTCTACTGGGCCACCCTTCTTGAGGTTCAGGTAGCCAAAGTAGCTGAGCAAATTCAGCAGGGCACAAGACTCCTCTCTAGAACACAGAGAGGATCTTACAGGACACAACGCTGAGTGTTCAAGGGGACTTCCCTAAACTGAAGCCCAGCTTCTCTGACCTCCTTTCTAGGCAAAAGGCCCTGCTCCTACACATGCCCTTTGTGTGTGAGTTTTGTCTGGACAGAAGGATGTGAAAGCTGCCCCACACTGGCCTCTCACCGCTGTCCCCTGGTAGGTCACCACACAGCCTCACAGCCGGACGGGTCTCCCCTAGTGGTGCTAAGCCACACTTAGCCCTGGTCCCTGAGTCTCGGCAGCTCCATGGAAAGCAAACCCAGTCAGCTTTCCAGGGGCTGAATTTCAGTTTCCTATCAGCCCATTCAGCACCGGATGGACGGACAGCACAGGCCACCGCTGCTGAGGCCTGGAGAAGCCCCACTACCCCCAGCTCCCGGGGACATTCTCAGGACTCGGCCCTGGTCCCTACGCAGGCCTCACTAGCAGGGAGCTCTGTGAGGACGGCCTCGCCCTGACTTGCATCCACTGAAAGTCAGACACGGTGGAGGGTGAGAAAGGTGGAGGACAGGAGACTCTTACTCGAGCCTCCGGTACCCCCAGGATCTGGACACGCACATAATCACCTCCCCAGCGCCCCTCCAGGACAGGTCGCCATCGCCCCTCATCTGGAGGACTTAAGGAACTCTCCAACTTGGGTTCTACCATCTTCTAGAAATGGTCCCCAAGACCCTGTGACTCCCTTTCTCAAAAGCTTTCAATGGCTTCCCACTGTGCCCAGACCTGAACTCTCAGTACAACAAGAACCACCACAGCCCCGAACCACCCGGCAGTCTTTCCTCCTCACTAAACTCGAGCTCCAGCGGCCTGGCCTCCATCCCTCCGGCACACCGCACCCCTACCCTATCTCAGGCACTCTTCACAAGCTGTTCCGGTCTGCCCGGAGCATTCCTTCCAGAGTCCCTGACTGGCTAACTCCTTTCTGGTCTGCAGGTCCTGGCTTCAAAGTCAGGCTTGTCCCCTGCCCCTCCCCCACCCCTATAGCCATCTACACAACATTCTCTCTTGAAAGAATCCTTTCTTTCCCTTCACAGATTATCTCAGTTTGTAACCACGTGTGCGAGTGTGTGTGTGTGTTAATCTTTACGTAATGCTTACTCCTCTACTAAGATGAGAGCAGAGACCACGTCCACCTCACTCTCCAGTTATCTCAGGCTCCTAGCACAGAGTCTGGCATAAAGCACGCCCTCAAAATATCCGACGAGTGAAGGAATGAATGCTTGAGTACAGATGACGAATGAGTGAAGCGGTAGAGATATCTTCTGGCAGCCGGGCATCTTGGCGTTGTTCTCCATCAGCGCTGCCCTCTCCTGACCTCTCCCCCTGCCCTCAAGGCAGGTGCTGGAACCACCGGAAGCTCACGTGCTATTTCACCTCCTTCTTCCCTGTAGGGAATAAGCTTCTGGTTCTTCTCCACTTGGGACTTTTGGATCCAGTCTGCATCTGCCCACAGGGCCTCTGACACCACTGTGGTCCTTCTGATGCCAGTCCACACAACCCGTGGGGCCACTCCCTTCAGATGACCCTAGGCCCAACATCTTGGTCCTCCGATTTGGGTCCAGTTGAAGTGAGGTTACTCTGTGGTAGGGGATGCCCAAGAAAGGGTTAAGTTGCCAGAAGCAGAGTCCCGCCCTTGGGTTTGCTCAGCCAATCAGAGTCTGTCCTGATGAGGTAAAGCTTCTATCCTGTGTAGCATTGGTTGAGTTGGCCGGCCCCATCTCCTGCTGGAGAGAGCCATAAGGGTGGAGTTTCTGTGGAACCAGACAGAACTGGAGTTAGCTTCGCTGTCGACTCAGGCCAGGGCTGCCTGACTCCAAGACCTGCCCCTGCTCCTTCCTACAGTGATCACACGGACCCTGGCATCTCCAAGGCCCCACCTCTGGGTGCTGCAGTGGAGATGACATGTGGCATGCACCTTGGTGTCACAGCTAGGAGAAGTCTTACAGCCAGACCAGACCCAGGAGGCCTCAGTTTCCCTGCCTGGTCCCAGGAATATGGCAGGTGGCTACCGGGAAGTGACATGGAACGGTCGTCACATGTGGTCAAAGTGGCAGCCTTCAGCTTCAATAAACAAGGCCACGAGATGAATCTCCTATATAGACATAACTTAATAATAATTCAGAGAGTTCTTCTTGTGCACCTCTTTTCTGAGCACATTACATGAGTTTAGCCCTCACGAGAACCCAGTTCATCCATTCACTGTGCTCATGAAAAACCCGAGTCTCAGAGAGGCTCGGTGCCTCACCTGAGGTCATAGAGCAGTTAAGCACTCACACCTCCCTAAAATAACACTAGGTTATTTTAGAACCATCTGCTGGCATATCTGTCATCACCACTGGACCGCAATTTCCCAAGGAAAACAAATGACAGAGTCTTCGTGCATCCCCAGCACTGAGCTCAGGGTAAACCCTGAACAGACGGAGCCAGCACGTGCTGCACTCCCTGCCTGGCGGCTCCGTCGAAAGCCTGCTTTCCTCAGAGGCTTCCTATCGCCCTGGCTGGGGCTATGCACGTGGTAGAGGCTCAGTGCAGGTTCACTGAGTGGACAATGAATGGGCAGCCAGGACTCCCCTCAAAGGACCCCAAGGGACCTAAACTCGAGTCTGGCCCAGAGCAGGCATTTATTTCTATGTTGCTGTGCTATGCTTAGTCGCTCAGTCATGGCCGATTCTTTGTAACCCCATGGACTGTCACCCGCCAGGCTCCTCTGTCCACGGGGATTCTCCAGGCCAGGATACTGGAGTGGGTAGCCATTCCCTTCTCCAGGGGATCTTCCTGACCCAGGGATCAAACCCAGGTCTCCCACACTGCAGGCAGATTCTTCACCATCTGTGCCGCCAGGGAAGCCCAAGAATACTGAAGTGGGTAGCCTATCCTTTCTCCAGGGTAACTTCCTGACCTAGGAATCGAACCCAGGTCTCCCACAGCAGGCAGATTCTTCACCACCTGTGCCGCCAGGGAAGCCCAAGAATACTGAAGTGGGTAGCCTATCCTTTCTCCAGGGTAACTTCCTGACCTAGGAATCGAACTGGGGTCTCCTACATTGCAGGCAGCTTCTTTACCAGCTGAGCTACCAGGGAAGGCCATTTATTCCTATATTTGACTGAATAACCAACCCAATATGTATCTGTCTCTCCCTATTAGCTTAGAACCTGAACAGCCATCTGTGAGTTATTCCAGATTAGCTTGGCAGCATTCCCCACAGTAGGGAGTTTAGTAGAAGTCACCCCAGGTGAGAGTAGACCGGTAGTTTACCCGCAAGGGCAGATGAGGTGAGAAAGGGAGAAGAGTGCAGATAGGGAAGAACGGGGTGCTGAGAAGAAGGGAGCTAGGAGAGGAGAGGAAGCCAGCCACTTATTTCTACAGAAAGAAGGAGCACAAAGGTGCACCTGGAGCAGCCTCCCACCTGCCGCAGGCAGCCAGGAAAGAGCCGGAGAAAGATAGTGGAGCCGTGGAGAAGGGAGCCAGCCGGAATGCTGCCTGTCTCCTTATGTCCACGGGTGCCAGCTGGGACCCCCAGACCCCCACACTGCAACCCCCAGGTCACTGCAACCCTCAGACACAGACCAGAAAGGCTATGGTCGCCCCTCCCCACCACCGAGAGGGGAGCAGACCACTAAAGGCATATTTCACAGGCGATCGAGTGACGCAGAAATCTCCAGGGCAGAGTTCTCTAGAGGAGACTGGACGACCCCGCATCCTCAGCTTTCATGGGAGTCGCAAATCTTGAGGAGCTGGGACGAGCATGCAGATGGGTCCACCAAGGCCCCAGTGGGAAGGTGTTGCCCAAGGTCACGCGGCAGGGAGTGGCACACCCACCTCGCAACTGTTCTCTAAATCCACCTTCCTCCCTCTGTCCCTCCCCAAGAACATTTCAAGTTCAGGGCATATCACATTTATTATGTTTTGCAAATGGAGGGAGAACTTTTGCATTCCTTGAGGTGTTTGAGCAACAGCACATTCCAAGGATCAGCATACACTATTGAAAGGAGCAAGGTTGAGAAGGGGTAGCACGGGAGTTCGGGGGCTGCCTTGCAAAGTGTCTTTTCTCAGTAAATCCCTGGAGTTGGTGGGGGACAGGGAGTGGCTTGGGCAGCAATTTCCATTCTGCATACAAGGAGGAACAGTTCCAGAAAGAACAAAGAAACAGCATTAAAAAAATAATAATGTCATGCTCCTCTAGTCAGGACTCGAAACAGATTTCAAGCAAAAGAGCTCTGCACAGTGCACGAAGCCAGGCCAGGCTCAGCTTGGCCTTCCCTCTTCTTTCTCCCCTGGTGGCGGCAAGTCTAGTGGAAAGACTGCAGCCCAGCCCCGGGCAAGGAGGTTCTCGGTCACTGGCAAGGCAGCTGGGACCTGATAGAGCTGAGCGCAGGTGCACAGCCTGTGCCGGCTGGACAAGCCACCTGGTCCGGTGGTTAAGGTGATTTTTGTACTGAAACACTCCTGGTACCACGCGGGGCTGGAGAAGATCCTATTTACTGGAACTTCTCTCAGGGAGCATTCTGCAAGCAACTAGAAGGAATGAACTGCTAAGACTCTTCAAGTGTGTATAATGTGGGTAAGGAAAGTGGGCAGTGAGATCCCTAAGGGGGCTGCCTAACAAAAGGTCGTTACTAATTGCTGCCCAAGGAGGGTGGGCCAAGTGGGGTGTGCCAGCTGGGCAGGGCCCGCTCTCAGGTAAGGGGGCCATTTGAGGCCATCCCGGTGGTTAGACCCCTTTCTTCTCCCTCCTCCAGCCCAGCACAGAGTTTCTCATTAAGCACACAATTAAAAGAGCTTTAATCTCAAGTCACGTCCAGCTGTTGCCTGCCCAAGATGCCCATATATCTTGGTGCGGCCCTGAAGCCAGTCCCCAAATCCAGGGTCAATCAGCCAAGCCCGCAGCCCCGCAAGGACCCACTTTCAACCCAGCCTGCCTTCAGTTGCTCAGAATGTCCCCCGACTCCCCAGCCGAAGAGGGAGAGATTCCCCAAGGCGCTGAGAATGCTGTTGCCAACCTACTCCAGAGCCAGCAGACACAGAAGTTGAGGCAAAAAGAACTTTTTCCGCAGAACAGGAGGAGCTAAGCCTAAAACACAAGAAAACTGAGGAACACAAGGGCAACATCCCAGCGGCCGCCCTGGTGAGGAGGAAGTGGCCTGTTTTCTGATCGTGACCCATCGCAGATCAAGAGGGCCAGGCAGCCCACAGCCTCGGCAGGTCTCTGTGGACTAGCAGAAGCTGAGACTGGGAACCAGCCAGCCGAGCAGGAGCAGCTGGGTTGTGGTTGACTGAGCACCTACTGAATACCAGGCACCAGGCTATGAACTGTGGACGCACCGTTGCCTTTCCTTCACACGACAACGCTTTGGAGAGGAAACTGTTCTCCCCAGTGGACCCCTAGGGATGCTCAGTGAGTGGTAAAACAAGATAACTGTCGAATCTGAGATTATATAATCCTCAGACACTATTTCAAGAGCTGCCAGCCGCCACCTCCCCGCCAGGGGTGTGCGGTCCCTTTCCCCACTGCCGTCCTTGGCAGCCTGCCCTGCCGGGCTATGCGCAGGGTGGCCTGAATACAGCTAGAAGCAGTGCGAGGCCTGCGAGCTGCCCAGCTGCCGCTTGCTTTCCTTTACCTTCTTCTCCCTGATTCCGGCCGGCCAACCACCTTGGTTCCTTTGGCAGCCAATCAGACCATATCCCCAAATGGCCAGCACATTCAGCAAGAAAAGGGACTCACAAATAGGGGATATAACTGTGCCTGGGGCGGGCATCCGGGGGACAGTGGGTCCAGCTCTGGTCATCGCCCTCCACAGGCACAGGACCAGCTGCCAGTCCCCAGATCAGCTTCAGCTGATCTCTTTAGGAGATCTCTAATCTCCCTGATGCTCCAGCTGGCAGGGCCCCAGTCCCCGGAAAACTCCACTTGCCTCCACTTGACTGTGGCCTGCCTTGAACCAGCATGGCTTCTTTCTGCCATAAGTGTCCATTCCCAATTATGTCTGCCTCAGGCCAGTTTTAAACACCAGTGTGCTGTCCCTGGGCACGACCTAGTGGGGGGACCACGTGCCCGGCAGCAGCAGGAAGGCCGGCCCGAACTAGACCTTGCCACAGGCGAATTACAGAACAGGGCCGAGAATTGATGGGTCACACTCAGTTTGGCTCTGCCGCTCTACCCGAATGCCCTCGAACGCAGTCAGTGGGTGCAGTGACACGCCAAGGAGGGAGATGCTCTCAGCTTCTTGCCAAGAGCCTGCTGCCCAGTTCCGAGTGCTGAGCTCAGGCTGGTCCCAAGCTCAGTTCGGAGGCTCAGGGGTCTGGGCTGGCCAGGGTGGGGGACCAGGGCTGCAGCCCCCGGCGAGGCCCTTACCTTGCTGTCGGGGGACGGAGTCGCCAGCTGCTGCTGCTTCGCGATGTTCTCCGACAGGCACCAGCACACTCTCTTCTTCTGCTCCTGCGAGTGTGCTTCCAAAGTGAATAAGCACTCTGCCTTCTGACGTCAGAGGAAACAGAGAAAGGGGCAATCAGGGCTGCTCCCTGGTTCAGGGGGCTCCCGGCCTGAGCCCAACCCTAACCATCCAGGGGGTGAGGCTGCAGCAGGGCGGGGAGTGACCGCTAAAAGCCACAAATGTGCACACTAATCCCCAGTGACATCGAGGCAGCCAGACAGCAGGGGAGCTGGTTCGGGGGCCAGCTGGCAAGCCCTGTGCCCACGGGCTAGGGGGAGGGAGGCAGTGGTTCCCAACACAGTGGAGTCCTGTGGAGAGCCGCGGACTGCCGTGGTGAGGTCACCCCAGGGGACAGGCGGCAGAAGGCAACTGCTGGGGGAGCGTGTGGGGGGCCCAGAGGGCCGAGGTCTCTGCCCCTCTTACGTTCTGTGGAGCGAGGACCCCTCCCTGACCTCAGCACACTCCTCTAATCACAAGACCAGGGTGAGATGGGTACCCACACAGGACCTGGGTCCCTCCGGAAAGTCTTTGGAGAGCAGTCGCATGGCCTTCAACAGCCCCGCTGCTGCCTGACACATGAGCTGGGTCTGATCAATGACTGTTCAGCTCAGTTGAGTGCAAGCTTCTGGCACTGCTGCCATTTAAATCTCGCTTTGCTATTTAACCTTGTTAAGTGCTGCAATCTCATCTCCCCAACTAGACCCAAAACCCCTTCTAGGAAGGCCTTTTTCATCCAGGCCTAGTATAGTGCTTGGCCAATCAAGGTCTCAGTGAGCTCTGGCTCCCAGGAGACTCTCGGAATGAGGTCAAATCCAGGCCAGCCTTGGCCCAGGCACCAGGGAGCTGCGGGGACCCAGGGAGTCAGCCCTGAAGGAGCCAGAATGTGCTGGGGGTGGGGAGGGGAGGAACAACATGCCCCGCGTTATCATCCTCTCCACGCTCTGCCCAGGGAGTGGCGAGCTCTTTCTGTCTCCGCTGGAATTTGATTATAACCACAGAGGGTTGCGATTTGATGAACTCATCCAGGGAGCTGAGGGTGTGAGCTGGATGGCTCAGAACACAGAAAAGGACAGTGTAGAATTCTATGCAGTCCTTCCTTGTTTTGCAGTTGGATAGGACTGGTCTGAATCTCAGCTTTGTTGCTTCCTAGCTGTCAGCCTCAGAGAAATCTGTAAGATGGGAACGACCATGATATCACCTACCTCTCAGAGCTATCAGGAGGGCAAGCAATAACCCAGGCCTCAACAAACAGCTTCCCTGGTGGCTCAGATGGTAAGGAATCTGCCTGCAATGCAGGAGACTTGGGTTTGATCCCTGGGTTGGGAGGATCCCCTGGAGAAGGGAATGGCTACCCGCTCCAGTATTCTTGCCTAGAGAATTCCACGGACAGAGGAGTCTAGCAGGCTGCAGTCCATGGGGTCACTAAGAGTCAGACACGACTGAGCGACTAACACTTTCAACAAACAGCAGCTATCTTCATTACTGGTACTTCATTTGTTTAAGAAATATTTATTGAGCACCTGTTTTGTGTCAAGGACTGTGCTAGGCCCCTGGGGGTGAAGAGGGAAATAAGAGAGGCTGAGTTCTTGCCCTTAGGATGGGGGCAGAGACAAGAAACAATTAAACAATGTAATTATAAACTGTAGAAAGGCCAAAAGGGACAGGTCCTATCTGAGCCCAATAGACAGACTCAGCCTTTCTGGAGGGGCAGTACCCAGCCAAGGCTGAATGAGAAAGAGCTGCCAAGGAAAGTGCTAGGGAGAAACCGTTCCAGGCAGAAGGAACAGCAAGTGCCAAGGCTCTGAGCTGGGATGGTTATCAGCCTCATGGAGGAGCATTTGAGCACTTTTTCTCCCCTACCATCTGACCTGGCCCTCAGGGAAACCACCCTTTGGGCAAGGGCCACCTCCCAAAGTATTCCCAGGGTGCCAGCCCCAAAGTGCTCAGAGTTGTTCTTCCTAGAAGCATCAGAGGAGAGCGGAAAGAAAGCCCCACCTCTTGGTTTCAGGGAACTGAGTGGATGTGGTGAGGCAGTTCTACCACTTAGTAACAGACTTCCACTTGCCAGAACCCCCAGGCCACTGCAAGGAAGGACTCATCCCAAGATGCCCCAGAGAGAAGCCAGGTGGGGCAGGAGCTGATCAGAGAGCCATCTGCTCCCTGTCTTGTCACATTCACCCAGCGAGAGGAGGGGCAGGGCAGGGACTAAGGTCCCTTCTCACTTAGAAACGCTGTCAGTGTGGAAAGGCCACAAATTTGGCCCTGGCTTGAACCCCTGGAGGAAGGCATGACAACCGACTCCAGTATTCTTGCCTGGAGAATCCCTTGGACAGAGGAGCCTGGCGGGCTACAGTCCATGGGGTGGCACAGAATCGGGACACAACTGAAGCAACTTAGCGTGCACGCATGCACGCACAAGCCTCCCAGGCCTGCCTCTACCTAGCTATTTGGGCTTCAGCAAATCCTTTCAACTCCCTGAGTCCCAACTTCCCCCGCTCTTTCTGTTCTGAAGCAGATTCTACCTTAATAATAATTCCCTTTATCTAATTATCCATTTTAAAAAGCACCTTCCCATCCATGATCTTAAGAAGGTGTCTGAGGCCCCAGGGACCTAAACCTAGGCGCAGTTGAGGGTTGGGGGCTGGCTGTCTTAGATGCTCACACATTCCAGGAACCCTAGCTCCCAAGCCTCCTCTCCAAGTGCTGCCTTGAGTTTGGGAGGCTGGCCTGGACGAGAGGGAGAGCCTGGAGCCAGCCCCTTCCAGGAAGGCTGAATTCCCATCTGCCTAAATCAGGGGCCCCCACTACCTGCCTGGGTCTCTCTTGGTCCACTCTGTGACCTGACTCATCAGTTTGAACACTCATATGCACTGTGTCCTCAAATATCAGGCTCCAAGGTCAAGGTTGTAAGCTGCCTTGAAACTATCCTCAGGAAACTCACTTGAAGGCAGGGCCTCCTTGATCACCAGCTGGTGAGCTAAGCTCTCTCCAGATGCGACAGCACTGGGCCCAGACCTCTGCATTCAAACATACGTGTGTGTATGTGTGTGTGTGTGTGTTGAGTTGTGTCCAGCTCTTTGCAACCTATAGACTGTAACCTGCCAGGCTCTTCTGTCCATGGAATTCTCCAGGCAAAAATACAGGAGTAGGTAGCCATTTCCTTCTCCAGGGGATCTTCCTGACCCAGGTCTGGACTTCTCTTGTGTCTCCTGCATTGGCAGGTGGATTCTTTTGAGCAATCCCAACTCCAACTAGAAACCCAGCTCCTCTTGCCTTCCTTCTTTAAAACCCCATCTTGCCTCAGCCTCCTTGTTCCTGAATTAATATTATCCTTATAAAAACAAAAACCTCTTCTACTACAATTTATGTTTGTTCACTTGTTTGCTGTGACAGATGTTCTCTTACTTAATTCAATTCTCCCAGTGACCCTATGACATAGGGAGGAAGGAAAAACACAGCCGTTACCATCTTTTAGATGAGAAAACTCAGGCTTAAAGAGGTTAAGTTGGCAGCCCCAAGAAGTGTCGGGAGAGGAGGGATTCAAGAGTCTGTCTTCTGCCTCCTCCAGAACCTGCGATCTTGCCTCCTTTACTTAACAGTATATGTACATTACAAAGAATGTGAAATACTCCTCTTAGTTTTTATTTTAGAGGATCGATAAATCATTGGTGATGTTGCTAATGGAGAGTAAATGAATACAAAAAGCTCTCCCCCTGTTATGACGCTAACAGGAATAATAGCTACCATTTATTGAGTACTCACCATGTGGCAGGTTCTGTGCTAAGTGGCTTGGACACAGTATCTTATTGAATCTCATTTAATCACTGCAACAACCCTATAAGGTAGGCCTCGACAGCCTCGTTTCAGAGATGAGTATGTGACTTGCTCAGATCCTCAGTTAGGAAATGGCAGGGTCAAGATTCCAGTCTAGGTCTTCCTAACCCCAAAGTGAAGACTTTTAAATTAGTAGAGCCAGGATCAAATTCTCTGCGGATAGTCCCCAACCCATGTGCCCTTTGACCCCATGCCCCTGGTACAGCCAGTCATAGGCTGCATATGTCTCAAGGATTTGCACGGGCTGAGGGACACCTGTCCAGGGAAATTAAGGCCCCAGGGCCGAGGACGGCTCAGGTCAATCCAACCCACTTGATAACTAACCTGATAACTAACCGGGACCTACTGCTGGGGAACACTCAGAGAAGCTGCCTCCCACCCCCCC